>OX377615.1:11016267-11616267 GCA_947397855.1 Thelaira solivaga
AGTAATTTAAATAAGTTATTGACACCCTGTACATATTGTAGAAAAAAAATAGTACTGCAAAACCTACACTAACAACACAGAGCGGGAGAATAAAGTAGATTGTTGTTAGTGGGGGGACATACGGAAAATGGAAAATATGTACAGAAAACATGGAAGGATATAGGGAAATGGTTAAAGAAGAAGAGAAGGAGGGGAATTTTTCAAATAGAAATAATGGGGGGGAAAATTAAAATGAGAAACGCGCGAAAAATGAATAAGAAGATAGAAGCGTAACAGTGCGGATCAGTTTGGAATAATAACTTCCGTGAATTAGCACAAATAGAAAAAAAAAAAAAAAGTTTTTTTTTTCGAAGATCTTAAAAAAAAAAAAAAAAAAAAAAAAACGGTGATCTGGAATCCTAAAGATAAGGACCATATCACATGTACCCAGAAGAAGGCTTACTAGAAAAGAAAAGGAAAAGGTAAAAATCTCATTTAAGGATAACGGCAAAGAAGCAAAAACGGAGCCGGGGAATAACCTAACAGCTACACAGTGTTGGACACAGTCAGACAAAATAAGAGAAGAAAAGAACGAAGTGACAGGATCACATGACAGTGTCATCGTAGGTATGTATTTATATGTGTGTGGTGTCTTGTGGAGATTTTTGGTTATTTTAAACTTGAGTTCCACTTAAAATTTGTTTGTGAAAATTAATTCAATATTAAAGCCTTCAAATAGGCGACAAAAAAAAAAAAAAAAAAAAAGAGAAATATATATTTATAAAACATTAAAAATTCATCCTATTTGCCTCAAAAGAGGGCACCACCGTCCAAAAATAGAGAAAAAGTTAATAATAATAATAATTAAATTAATAGCAATTTGAATTAATAACCATAGGATTAAAAGAAAATTATTTTATAATACCGTAGCGTAGAAAATAAGCAAAAAAAAAGAATATATATGTAACGCTTGCATTTTAATTAAAGGCTCAAAATAGAAAATCAACTGATTTAACTTTAGGGAGCTCCCTCAGGAAAAACAAAATATCAGAAAAAAAAAAAAAAATTTTTTTTATATACACCTATATATATATATCGGTATTTGCGTGCGATAAGTAAGGTAACCGTTAGATTTTTTTTGTTTTAAATTAATGATTGTATAAAAAAATTTTTTTTTGTTGTTGCTGTATAAATCTCTAAGTAGGAAATAGGATTAAGAAAAAAAAAAAGGAAATATGTACCATGTTATAGGTTAAGAAAATTCTAAATAAATTGTTATAACGTATAAGAACTATGCGTAGTTAAAATATATTTTACAGCGGGCATGATGGTGTAAAGGTAAGGTAGCGTTGGAAACGGTCGGTTTGGATAAGGGTTCACTGAGAAAATTAAGATTGGGAAAGAAAAAGTGACACGGTTGGGATGGCTACCTCTGGATGAAAATCGAACCAGAAGAAACAAAACTACAGTTGCAAATTAATTCATGTGTTGTATATGTAGAATATTTGTGAATAGAGTGATTCAGTGAAGATTTTTTTTATGTCCAGTGTATACAGTGTGGAGGGTCGGAACCCGCTGAGAAAGCAGATGTTCTCCCTTGAGCTAGGCCGAAGCCACACTGACCAAATACGGCTGTAACAATCTACTCACTGCTTTTGTTGTGTTTTCAATCATCAACATGTGATAATAATAGGTAAGTTTATTACTTTACAAGCAAAAACTAGTAACGAGAGAGTAAAAAGAAATTTTGCAAAATAGCTCTCAAAAATGTTAAAAAGTAAATGAACACTTTACCAGTCAAAACTTGCAAGTTGAAGTAGTATTGTAATATATGAATACATATATATATATATATACATATACGAGTACATGCAACATCTTCCAACTGCGATGTACCAGATTCTGTCATACTTAGTTCAACTGCTTTCAACATTTTACCTTGGTGATGTTGATCCTAAGTTAAACTAAAATGATTTCTTATTGTTTTAACACTTTTTATAGTCTTAAAAGTTTATATTTACTTAAAATTTCTTAAATTTTTCAAAAAATTTTTATTTGAAACTTCTTTTAGAAAACTTGATTTGTAAACACAAAACAGCAAGTAAAAATTTTACTCTCTTTTGACGCTCTCAAATTTTTTGAGTTAATGAACAATTGTAACAATTGTTACTTAACTCAGTATTGCTTTCTCACAACTGCTCACCTTTTTTTCACTCTCTTTTAAATATTCCGTTAGCAGTAACACATAAAAAATTATTACTGTTTTTTACTTTTATGCAAAGTATTCATAGAAGTTTAATAATAATTTGAACTCATAGTAAAATATCAGTGCATTAATTTGTTTTAAATAAGATTTGGCGTGTTATTTAAGAAACAAAATAACACGCCAAATCTGATAAAATGAACTCCGAAATGATAAAAGCATTGAAAATGGTGTTTTTCGATTTATAAAAAATAGACAAGGCAAAAGAAAAATTGGATTTTTTTATGTTTATAAAAATTTTGTAGTTGTAAATATAAAAAAAAATTCTAAAGATGTTATCCGACGAATGACGAAAGACAAAACTAAATAAATATTTAACTTTTTTATATAAAAAACCTAAAGCTCGTGAATTAAAATTTAAATAAAATCGTTATATTTATTTCTTCTCTTAACATCAGAAAAATGTCCGAAAATACTTATAGAAAATGGTGAATCTTGCTATGACACCATTCATTTAGTTTATGTTTAATGACAATTCAATACACATTTTCAAAAAATAAAAAGCAAAGTAAGAAATTATTTGTTTATACTATGAAAATTTTATTTTAATTGTAAGAAGTGTTGACCTATTACTGGGGAAATATTTCCTAAAAAAATTTAATTGAAAAAAAAAATCTTAATTGTTACAAAAGAAAAAATATTTTTTTTAATTTTAAGAAAAAAATACTATTTTCTAGTAAGTTTTTACTTAATGGATTTTTTTTTATACAATATAGATAACTCAAAATTATGGCGTTTTTTTATGCAATTATTCATATATTTTAAAAACAATATATACTGCATCTTAATACGTATTAAACTTAAAACTAGAAAATATTTACTGAGTTACTTAAATCAAATAAAAATTAATGCGCAATAAGTAATGCTAAATTAGAGATTTGAATTAAAAATGAGCGCATAATTTTTTATATGAAATAATATTTTATATTTTTGTATTTTTATAAAATGTAACACAATTCCTGACTTGAAATATTTCAGTAATTTACATTATAAAATTAATTTTATATGTATTTGTCTATAAAATTTGGAATTAATTATCGTATTGCAAACATTTTGAAGCAGTTAAAAACAATAGTAAAATTTTTTTTTATGAACGAATTATATTTAAGGTATATTGACATCACTATATTCACAGCAAAACGAGGGTTGCTTTGATATATGTACAAATTATTAAGAGGGAACGAGAAAGAAATAATGATCTTGTGTTGATAAATCTTGCAACCAGCTCAACAGAATACTCAAATAATCGGTTGCAACATAAACGATAAAGATAAACGATAAAGAATAATTGTTTATAAAATCTTTATTTTAAAAAACATTAATACGTGAAAGGATCTTCTAAAATATAATATTGACATATGGTAATATTAATCGTATGAATTTAAGTTTCGTTTTTAGTAAAACTTCTCTGTATAAAAAGTAAGAATGTATGTATTTGGGAGTCAATTACCCAAATCTTAAACAGTTACCAGAAGTATGATTCAACACTAACTAGTAAAGAATAAAAAGTTAATACCGTTAGTTTTCTATTCATGTGTCATTTAGTCTTTCAGTTTTAAAGTTAAAGTTGGTATCAAGAAGTGAAAAAGAAAAATTTATTAAATTTGATACAAATACAAATAATTAATAAAAATTTTTAATACAAAATTTTACCTTAAAAAAATATACGAAATTGTGTTGTTTGGTGAGTTATTTATTTAATACTTATAATATGAATCGTAATATTTCGTTGTGTGTGTATGGTTTTTCAAAAGAATTAGCCTCAAAATTTTTCTGCATGAATGCCAATAGCAAGTGATTTGAAGAGGATCTAATATCTTCCAATTATGATGAATTCTGAAGATGAATTGAAATATATGTTAACATCACTGCAGGGAGATGCTTTTTTTGATATATTTAAAGGTAAGTTGAAGTGTATATTAGTTTTATACCTATTCATATACATACGTAAAAGTTTATTTAAAATTTTTAGAACACAATATTGATACAGAGTCATTAAAATTTATGACTGCAGGCCACTTGGATGTAATAGTGCCCTCTTCAAATCTTTCGATGCGGTCTTCAAAGACTTCACTGTTAGACCGAGACGATGTAAGTTTTTTAATTAAATACTATTATTATTATACAATTTGATTATTTAATACATGTATCGAAAAGAGTTTTGCATTGAAGCAGTTCTGTATTCAACGTATTCTGAAAAATTAATTTTGAATGATCGCAAGTTGTATCATTGCTTACATTAGTGAAAATAATTTAAATCCTTCTCCGAATTATTTTGACAAAATTGCAGAAAATATTATTGAATATTTTAAAAATCAAAACAAAGTGAGTCTTGTATATTTTGGATTTACAAATATTAAATATTTGATTCCAATAGGATTTATATTTTGCACGTAAAAAGGGAAAAAAGCCAGGGGGTTGCTTATACAGCAAATATCATAATTCAATTTTTAAATTAAAGAAGGAAGGCCTTAATGACAATGAGGGAGAAAATATTGTTGAAATTGACTTAAATATAGATGGTATATAAATACCAACTACTTTTATAATAAAAACATTTATTACTTTTTCATATATGTGTATTTGAAACAAGAAGTGTTTTTTAAACAGGAAAAATAAATTTCAAGTATGAGCTTTTGTGTAATAGCATTGTTTGCTGTCTTAAGTATAAAAATTTACCTTAATTTTTTTAAATAACAATTAAACATTTATAATATGCTTTAATATCTACAGAATAAGAATGAATGTACATATATGTATGTAGATAAAAATTATGAAAACACATACTTTTTACATTTGTGAGCCAAAATATTTTTTTAAATCAAAATAAAGGTGCATTTTTTATTTTTGTAGCAAGTGCTTTTTAATAGTTAAATTTGGAAGACTAAGGACCTCCAGTGTTCCTTGGCCAAAGTAGCTGTGCGTCACCAAGAGCGTCCCTTCCATAAAATTCTGAAGAATTTAACTTTCTTTATTTAACTATTACAAGGTTCTGATTTTTTCGCAATTTATTACGTTTCAAAATCCTGAAAGTACGTTCTGAACATTTGTTTTTCTTTCTTTGAAAAGTTTTACTTTTAGATGCATATACATATTTTTTGGTTTTTGTAATCTTAACTTAAAACCTAAATTCAACTTTCAGAAGATAAAAATTCTTCAAGTAATAAGGAATGGTTAAAAAATAATATTGAGCCCATGAATGTTTTTAAAAAATGGAATAATAATTTTTTTTACTAGAACGATGTAGCCCTGCAAGTTTTTATTGAGTGGCCAATTTACAAACAATCTTTCGGATACAATTTAGTTAGGTAGTTAATATTGTTACCAACAGTTGTAATTTTTAATATACAAATTAGATACTATCGGACTTTTCAAAGATTTATCCAGGAAAAGAACATTTACTTGATAAAAAGTGGGAGACTTTTTGCTCACAAATGTTTAAAATCATAAGGCGAGATGTTACTGAAAAAAACGTTTGGATATAATAGTCAAATTTGGAGAATCTGACGACAATTCTGGTAAACAAAATTATAATCCAATACTTGCATGTGGAACGGTGTATTATAATTATAACATATTTTTTTAATTATATTAATATTGAGTTATTCGTTTTATATTTTACAGATACAAGAGATTGCGTTGTACTCGACCTCCTACATTCATTTAAAACCAACTTCAAGAAAATGTACTATTATTAAAAAAAAAAAAAAAAAAATTACAAAAAGGTCTCGGTGAAACATTCAAAAAAATCATTTTTATTGTCCGCATCTATCAACTCTGAGCTAAACACAAAAATTAAACTGAGTGCTTTAGCAATAAAGAATTTTTACAACCTTTGATTTGTGCAATTGGAACAACAGTATTTGATTTTCAAGAATATTTTGTTTAAAATATTCAATTCCATTAACATCAAATACCCATAAATTTGCAACTTAGTTTGGCTTTTCATCCAGGAGTATTTTTTTTAAATAGAAGTGGAAACAACGAGAAGCGCTGCTTTGTCTACTATATTAACAGATATAAGAAATATTTAATAAAAAATATACTGGTAAGAAACAATTTAATTATTATTTGAATAATATAAATTCAAGAAAGAATATTATGCTATCACTTGCAATTAAGTTCTGTATATATTTTTCTGAAACAATTTTAAATTTTGAGAAAAATTAAATTAAAATGGGCTCAATAAAAGTTAAATATTATGATTCTAAGTAATGTAATATATCATTAAATTTTATAAGAAAAGACGATATAAAAAAGTACACATTCTATTATAATTTTGAACGTGTTGGAACTTTGTATAAAAATGGTTTCGTTATTTAGCTTTATGATCCTTGTTTTACTGCGTTCCAAATTCCACATATACGAGTATATACAATAAATTGCTCTGTATTTATTTTATGTCAAGAAATTAAAATTTTGTCATATGTTAAAGGACTTTTATCAACTTTAGTATATTCTGAGTTGTTAGACTATAAAATAATATCTGTGCAAGATTTAAATTTTCATGTACTAAATGGTAAACAATATTTAAGACCTAAAAACTATTGGTAATTCTAAGTTTTATATTATATAAATTATGGGTTTATAAATATGTTTAATGTTTTATTATTTTATACTTTATAAATTTAAATAAAAAATAAAATAAAATTTTAAAAAATTTATTGCTATAATTTGATAATTTTTTGCAGTTCTATTAATTGTAAAAGTAGTAACATAGTTACTTATACAGATATATTTATTCCAAAATATTGGGATAAATCTACTAAGCTTTAACGAATGTTTCTTATTTTGAAGAAATGTAAGTACTAAAAATATATAAAATTTTAATAATAATAAGTACATATTTTCCTATAGTATCAAATATTTCATAGATTCAAGTAAAATTTTTACTTGTTGGTAGTAAGTGTTTCATATAAAATAAAATTAATTAACTATAAATAAGAAATATATTTACTTCTTTTTATTATTTTTTTTAATAAGTCAAAGTAAAAGTTTTATTTACGCTAAAAAAAATTTGAACTTAAAACTAGTACATACTGTCATAAAATGCAGTTCATTAAATTTATCTTTACTTACATAATATAAGGAAATTCTTCTTGAATTGTAGGGTTATCTAAAATTTATCTGAGGTAAGAACAAGTAAATATTTACTAAATAAATGGAAGTCTGAGATAAATAATGAATCTTTTTTTTAAGAAATTATTATTGAATACAAGTGCAGTTTTACTAAAAATAGGAATAATTTTATTCAAAATAAAGAAGTTTTTATTAATTTTAAGTATAATTCTTTTAAGGAAATTTTTACTACTTTCAAATAAAAAATGTTCTTGGCGCCATACACAGTTCAATTTTTACTGAAAAGTAGGAATTTTCCTATATTTTAGGAAGTTTTTTTTCTGAGTGTACGCCCAATTATGGTGTTGCAGTTCATGCATGTTCAGTATAGCAAACGAAAAAAAACGCTAAAACAGATTGCTGAAAAGAAAAAATCAACCCTACAATTACAGAACTCTGAAGTTTGTCAAATTAACTTGACGAAAGAAAGAAAAAGGCAAGATACCAGATACAGCAGAATGGTCTCGTTCATTTTATTTGAAGTCGTCATCGAAGGCAGACGTAGCCAAGGAAAATTTAGATTAACATTTTTTTTTTAATTTTAAGACAGATAAATTAGTAGGAAGTAAGAAAATCCACACGCCATACCCGACAGCATATACGGTAGTGCCAGACCGCCTAGAAGATAAGACGCAACGAATCTGCGTCCATCAGCCGTGAATCGGGATTAAAGACTAAGATTTGAGGAGGATATGACACCAAAAGCCACGTGTGTGCCGACAGCACCTATATTTTAACACTCGTGGGCTGCCTCGTCCGCCTCCTAGGTGTGCTGAGTTTACAAGCCGGATCAAACGTATTTTTCTTTTGTTTGTGTGATCCAAGTGAACAGTGTGATTTATCCTGGTAATGTAATCCCCATGCCGCTATATGCTCAGCAAGGCAATCACTAGCAGCCATCCGACAGACCATGACATCACGATATACCTACCACACGGACCATTGCACTGAAGCTGCTTCATCCACAACCATATCATATTTTCTTGTATACATATATTCTGGAATATAACTCCAACACCAAATCATCCACTGAACATTCCTGCTTCAGATATATGTCTAGCGGCGTGTATATTCCCAATTACGTACTTGTATATATATATATTTAGAAAGTGATTTATGGGTTTTTTGGGTCATTAAAAAGGGTAATAAAAAAAGGTAATAAAAAAAGGTCGTTAAAGGTGCAGGTGTTCATTTGGATGCGTGAGAAAAATGTATATCAAAGGGATCATGCTGGTGAAGTTTGAAAAAGGTCAATAATATTTGATAAGGGTGTAATGCACATGTGCATTTCAAGTGGATAGATTTGTTGTGAATGCATTTTGTGTATTTGAGTTTGGTTGAGTATAAAGATCAGTTTAGTTGACAACGATATTTGGGCATAGAAAAAAGGCCATATAATTTTAGGTGGTGAATGCAATTTGTGTATTTGAGTTTTGTTAGTAAAGGAATCGTGTTGGTGAAGGTTGTCAAAAAGGTCATAAAATTTTTGATAAGGGTATAATGCACGTGTGCATTCAAGTACTGAGATTTGTTGATATTGTTATAGTGGTGCATTTGAGTTTGATGATCAAGTATTGAAAGTATAAAGATCAGTTTGTTGGAATTTGCGAGTGAAAAGAAAGTCGTAAAGTATTTGATTGGGATATGACAGGTTGTCTAACTAAAGGTACTGACTGACTATCCTACACGATCGTACGATTATGTCAAAATAATGTGTGACAGAATTCTGTCCTACTTGAAGAAATCGCTTTAAAATGGCGAACTTTATGCCACACTATTATACAAAAAAAGATGCAAAAACATATGTTTACTCATCTTAATACTTTTAAAAGTATTCATTTTCTTCTTTGCCGCAAAATATCTTTTTTACAAATATGTACAATGAAAAATAACTTAAATATTTGTATAAACAAAACACAAGTTTGGTATTGTTGCTATTTTTCTTCCTTGAACATAGAAAATGCAACTCTGATCGCACAGATAAAATTTATTTTATGAAAATTTTCATAACATTAAAAAATCGGACAGACCTGTCAAAAAGTCTGCCGGTTCAATACACACTATCATACTTTTTTAGCACACATGGGTTTTTAGACAGATCGTACGACTAAGTAGGATAGTGAGTAATAATCAAAGGCATGTGTATTGATAGTATGAAGATTAGTTTTATTTGGATTTTTTTATATATTTTTTGACTGGTAAGAAAAGCCATAAAGTATTTGATAAGGGTGTAACAGGTTGTCTAACTAAAGGAGTCTAACTAAGTGATCAGTTGCACATGAGAGCAGTAGCGATGTTTGTATGTTTCTAGTATACTTATGAATATATACAAATGTTTGTGTATAGGTAAACTAAAACAAAAATTTAATACACTACTATGTGTTAAGAATAAACACAACAACAACAACAAGAAAACAACAACAACAAGGTATCTCTTCAATACGTATACATTGAGAAAATGTTCTTAATCTATTATTCTTATGCAAATCACTCTATATTTTTATTTAAATATAATACTATCTACGTCTATGTGTGAGTGTGTGTGTGTTTTGTATTTAGTATAAATACACAGAGTGAATTACATTTAATATTATTCAAAGTGTTACACCACTGCAAAGTGTACATCGTCTAAACTAAACATCATTTAAAAATTAAGAAGATTTAAAAATTAAAAAATGGCTGGAATTTTTATTTGTGAATCTTGCGAAAACACATATTCCACAAAACAACAACTGAAAATGCATTTTGAAATTCATGCTCCGTGTGTTGTGTGTTCGCATGTATCAGCAACTTCTATGGAAAAAAAGGAGCATGCTAAACTGCATCAGAGTGTTACTCCATCAGCATCAACCACAACAACAACAACATCAACATCAGCATCAACATTAACAGACGGTAGAAAACTAAAAAGGAAAAATACGGATGAGTTTTCTGAGATTCCTGCTAAAATTCTTCATCAAAGATCTTTTGAAGAATGTGAGGATTGTGAAGAGAAAGTTCCATCCATACAATGGTTTAACCATTGCGCAAAAGATGGAAATAAGGCGAATGTTCAGAAATCGCTTGGCAGCAGTGTGGTAGTGTTGAGAAATAAATTTAGATCGCGTCTGTCAACATTCCGCTTTAATGAAGGAGATGACAAACTGAGTGTATGTAGCTACTTAGAAGAAGGTTATAAGCTGTTTACAAAAATACTAAACAACAGCCTAGCAGATCATATGATCATAAAATTCAATTTGGAGCTAACAGCTGAATATACGCTACCTGCTAAGCCTTTACAAAGAAAAACTGACATCTTTCATATAACTGAAATGAAACGATTAATGAGAGAAGATGATGTAAGCAATGCTTTGAGAACGCATATAGAAGCTTTACAAATCAAGATGTCAGAATTTCAAGAAAGAGATTCAGGCTGGACGCTAATAAAATTAAAGTGGTTGGACATAAATGTCAATAAAGCGTCACCGCTTAATGGATCTCAGTATCTACCAACACCAACAGAACTGCGAAAAAAGCAATGTTGTATAAACATAAGGAATGAGGATACATATTGCTTTAAATGGTGTATAATATCATTTTTCCATAATGATGGTTATAAGTATAATGAGAAGCCGTCAGTCTACAACATAAGTGATGTAAAAAGGCCAGTTATTCGGTTAGAATGCGGAAGACATCTAAATTTTTCTAACATGTCTTTTCCAGCGGATGTTAGAGATATTAAGTATTTTGAAAAATATAATACTGATATCAGTGTAAATGTCTTCGGCTACGACCGCAATAAGAAAACTGTAATCGGTCCATATTACATCACAAAAACTGAAAAAGTAAACCACATCAATTTGTTGCTGTTGGAGAGCATAGACGGGAAGAGGTTTCATTATATATTAATAAAAGATATATCCAGGTAATTATATTTAAATTAAAATGAAAAAAATTAAGGCGATAAACTCTAACAAAAATTTCTTCTTTTATATTTATTACTTTAGACTTTTATCGAGACAGTTTTCACATCATAATGGGAAAATTTTAATATGCAACTCATGCTTATACCACACGGACACCCCCGAAAGAATGGCTGTGCATAAAGTCAAAGAGTGTGGGCGCTGCATATCGAAGATGCCTGAAGAAGCAAAGGCGATCCTTAAGTATACACACTTTGAAAGGCAGATGAATGTGCCGTTTGCAGCATACGCGGATTTTGAATGCGTGCTTGAGGATGGAGTAAGTAATAATAATTTGCCCATTAAGCAGCATAAACCGTCCGGTTATGCTTATAACATAAAATGTCATTATAATGATGATTTAGATAGGTTTAGAATAATGGTAGATAGTAATAGGGATAGTAATGTAGGTGAAGATTTTATAAAAAGTTTAAGTAGGGAATGCATTGATGTGTATAAGCATCATTTAGATAATATTGTACCTATGCATCCCTTAACTCCCTTAGAAGAAGAAAATTTTGCTCAGGCTAAAGATTGTCATATTTGTGGTCAATCTTTAGGTGATGAAACTACGGTAAGGGATCATTGTCACGTATCAGGGAAATATCGAGGAGCAGCACATAATTCTTGCAATTTAAATTTCAAAATACCTGCTTTTATTCCAATTTTTTTTTTCACAATTTTTCGTCGTATGATTCTCATTTATTTGTGAAAGAATTACATAAAATTGAAGGTAAAACAACCATAATACCTTTAAATAAAGAATTATATATTTCAGTATCTCACACAGTACGAGTGTACAGTGATAAAGAAATTGATGAGTATGTAGAAGAGTTGCGTCTAAAGAAAAAGAAACAAAATATCCCCAATAATATTATTGAAAAGCAACTGTCAGAAGTACGAAAAGAAAAAGCACAAAAAAGATTAGAGTTAAGGTTTTTAGACTCTTTTTAGATTTATGGCTTCCAGTTTAGACACTTTAACAAGAAATTTAAGTGATTGCGATTTAAAAGTAATCCAAAAACATTTTCCAAATTCTGAAGAATTTAGATTAATGAGGCAAAAGGGTATTTTTCCTTATGAATATATAAATTCATTCGAAAAATTAAATGAAAAACAACTCCCTCCTATTGAAGAGTTTTATAGTAAACTGAATGACAAAGAATGTTCAGAAGAAGAATATCTGTTTGCTAAAAAAATTTGGGAAAAATTTAATTGTAGATCTCTTAGAGACTATATGAAGTTATACTTACAAGCTGATGTTCTTCTGCTTACAGATATTTTTGAAAATTTTAGAAAAGCTTGTAAGAAAAATTATAACTTGGACCCTTGCCACTATTATACTCTTCCAGGTCTCTCATGGGATGCCATGTTAAAATATACAAAAATAGAGCTTGATTTGCTTACAGACTTAGAAATGTATAATTTTGTAAAACGTGGCATTCGCGGTGGCCTTACACAATGTAGTAAGAGATATAGTAAGGCGAATCATTTTTATTTATCCATTTATGATCCAACAAAATATTCAGAGTATATTGTTTATTTAGATGCAAATAATCTTTATGGTTGGGCTATGTCAGAATCACTTCCTTACGGTGGCTTTACTTGGACAAATGATTTTATTCATCCAAGAGATATTCCATCTAACTCTGAAGTAGGTTATATCTATGAAGTGGATATGTCTTACCCAATTAATTGTCATGATAGGCATAATGATTTACCCTTCTGTGCTGAAAATAAAATAATTGGTGGAAGTAAGCAAGCAAAATTAGTGGCGGATCTTTCTAATAAGGAAAGATATATTATTCATTATAAAACATTAGAACAGTGTTTAAATAATGGATTAGTCTTGGGAAAAGTTCATAGGATTCTTCAATTTAAGCAAAAGCCATGGTTAAAGACATATATAGATTTTAATACGCAGTGTAGAACTAGAGCAAAAAATGCATTTGAAAAAGATTTATACAAGCTGCTTAATAATGCGGTATATGGTAAAACCATGGAAAATGTGGAAAAAAGAAAAGATATTTACTTGCTTAGTGACTGGGATCGTACTAATTATATGGGTATAGGAGAATTAATCTCAAAACCAAATTTTCACAGCTGGGCTGTGCAAATGAATAAAACTCTGACATATTACAACAAGCCAATTTATTTAGGCTTCTGTGTCTTAGAATTGTCAAAATGGAAAATGTATGATTTCCACTACTCATACATGAAGTCAAAATACGATAAAAAAATCAGTTTGAATTATATGGATACTGATTCTTTTATTTATTCTATTGAGACAGACGATTTCTATGCTGACATTAAAAATGACATAGAAAATCGTTTCGACACTTCATCATACCCAGAAGAAAACATTTTTGGTATTTCTCGCTGCAATGAAAAAGTTATTGGTATGATGAAGGATGAAACAGCAGGAAAAATTATTACAGAGTATGTAGGTTTAGCGCCAAAAGTATACTCCTTCTCAATTGCTGGTGAAGAAGATGTGAAAAAGGCTAAGGGAGTTAAGAAATGTGTAGTTAATAGTTATAATATAGAAATTTATAAAAAGGTTTTATTAACTAAAGAACCTGTTTTAGCATCTATGTATACATTTACATCAAAACTTCATAATATTTTAACCAATGAAGTTAATAAGGTAGCTTTAAGTTTTAATGATACTAAGCGTAAAATTATGAATAATGGTATAAATACATATGCTTGGCATCATTATCAATTGGATACAGGTAATGGTGAATTAGAATTAGAAATGTTATTGAATGAAATAGAAAATACTTCACATCAATTGGATACAGGAAATGGTGAATTAGAATTAGAAAGGCTATTGAATGAAATAGAAAACATAAATAAAATAGAATAGTAATAACACATACATACTTGTACATAGTATATGAAAATGAGAAAACAAATGTATTTATAATATTATTATTATTCCTGTTGAAGTTAACCAAAGATAAGCTAAATATTGGTTTACTAAATACGTATTATAACGTTTAAAAAAAAATAAAAATAAATTAAAAGACTTTAAATTTGAAAAACATACTCCTTATTATTTTTTTTTTAATAATATAAATTGAAAAAGTAAGTATACATATTATATTAAAATTATTAAATAACTTTTTGAACAATTCCAGTTAATGGTGTGTACTTCACTAAGCGATCGTAGAGAACTAAACAATAAGCATTTGTATTTTCAGGAACAGTTTTTCCCGTCTCAAATTCAATTTTTACATCAACATTTCCGGTTTTAGTCATTTCATTTTGATGGCTTACATCAATAACAAAAATGGGGGTGTTTTTGAAATTATCGCAAGAGAGAAGTGGTTGTGGATCCCTCATATAAAAATTTTGTTGAAATTTTGCATACATGTCATATAAAATGGCATAGCGATTATCCTCAAACTTCAAATTCAAATCATCATATGGATAAGAATCTGAATTTAAGTGTACTTTTACATTTTTCAAATCAGAGTGAATGTATTTATTGTTATTTTCCATTACTAATATAATAAATCTTGGTATTTCTCTGTTCATGGATAACTTCACATTCCAACTATGATTTTTTCGGCCAGAAAACGTGGGATTAAAGTAGCAGTCCCAACTACGAAACGCTATGGGTAAAGATGTTCCATCCTTAATTATCTTCATTATTTGTAGTTTCTTAATATCAGAAAGTTGAACGTGTGGAATTCTCCAGTTGAATAAAATGCATTCTTATCAGTTGCACTTCGTAGCAGAATAACCTCATTTTTACTATTTAATATGATTTTATTGAAATCTTTAGCAAATCTCAGTAGTAGTTTTAGCGGTAAATAAAAGTTAAATGAATTCAACGATAAGTCCCCAGAAACAGACCATCCAGCATTCAGCATCATATTGCTTTCAAACTCATTCAAAGAAACATAACTCTTAATTGTACTAGCCATTCCCAAGTATCGGGTACGATCAATCTCAACACCATTTATCTCATAACGAATTTCATCAAATAAAAAGGTAGCACAATTATTTCTTAATCTAGTGTTTTTAGATGTCTCTCCTTTATCGTGTTTTATGTTTCCCTCTATATACAGGTAGCTCTCAGAGGGGAGCATATATAAGTCTTGATTTTGAAGAGTGATTCGAATTTCATCATTATTTTTAAACGATTGAACATAAGGAACATAGCTGTGATAATCTTTTTTTATTATGTTTTCATCCGAAAATGGTTTTTCAGTAACATTTAGGATATCACTCAATTTTAGTTTAAGTAGTTTTAAAAATATCTTATTTTCTTTGGTTAATTTTGGTCTTGTAGCTTTGAAAGTATTTGCAAGAGTGTCTGTATAAATTTTTTTGTTTTGATTTTTATAATAGATTATCATTTTTCTATTGGTCTCAAATGTAGTCTAAGCGTTATTTCTTCACCTCTAAAGTTTATTAATCGACCTTCCTGATCAACTATAAAAACTTTTAAGCATGTTATTTCTTTTACGTTCATCGGCAAATAAATTAGGTTATGGGGTATAACGTCTAATTTATAGCCTGGAGGAACGTTTAACGCAAATTCATGGAGTATATGAGCTGGAGAATTATTCATATATGCTCCTCTTACAATATTACATTGCACTTGTATAGCATTAACTTTCATAATATTTACGGGTTCATTTGAAAAATGTTTTATACCAGCTTTTAACACACCTTCACTATATCCAAGTAATTTTCCAATAGACCGCTTTTCATCAAAGGAAATAGAATCGTGGGAAGAGGTGATTTCAATTTCCAAAGTATTGTTATTAGCCTCAATCAAAATTGATTTATTATTATTTTTTTCTTATGCTTTGTATTGCGCAATCAAATAGTCAGCAATATCTTCCAGTTCATACGATCCTATAGGAATTTCAATTACTTTATCACCAATGTGAAAAAGATTATTGTTGTAATCTACATTGGGAATAGAGTTGTATGAATGAAAATCAATCAGACAACATTCATATTCATCTTTTAATTCTATTGGTGGAAAATAATTTGCTGTCAAAATTGAAGAATTTCCGCTTAATGACAATGTTATGGACATCGTGAATTCAAATGTGCAAATGAAATAAAAATGCAGAGAAAGGTTTTTTATTTTATTATTACCTTTTTATTTAATTTTTATGTAATAAATTCAATTATTTTAATTTTTATATTACAATATATCAGTTTTGCTTATCCAAGAATTGTGTTGGCTGGGAAAACCTAGCCACTTTACAAATGCCTTATCTCCTTTAGTTTTCAAAATTTTTTCAACTAGATACGTATTTGGAAAACGTGTACGTCGTATCTCTTCCTTATAAAATGCACCTTTTACTTCATTTCCTTGATAGTCTTCAAGTAAAAATGTAACGGGATAAGTATTCTGTATAGATCTTATTTTAAATATTTCTGTTGTCCAATTCGGTGTATACCGCTTTTCAAAAACTTGTTTATATTTACTAATCCGTACGTTTTTGCCCACTTTATACTTTGATGGTTTAAATATTTTCAAATGGTTGTATACAGTATGCAAGAGATGTTTTTCATGTTTCTTCTTTACATCAGCAGGTGCCATATTAATCGTACCGTGTTTCTTTTTATTATATCGCTCAATTAAATGATTATAAATACTAATCCAATTGTATGTTCCATTGTTGCTGAACGCTTTCCACATCATACCTTTCAATGTTCTATTAAATCTTTCGACAATTGATGCTTTCATAACACTATATGTGGAATAGTGATTAATGAAATATTTTTTCATTAAAGCTCCAAACTCCTTATTAAAAAATTCTTTGCCATCATCAGTCTGCAAATTCTTTGGTATTCGCCCCAATTTGAAAATTTCTTTCATTGCTTTAGTAACTTCTAAAGCAGTCTTTGTTTTAACTGATTTAGCCCATGCATATTTTGAAAACGTATCAATAACAGTCAGCAAATATTTATATCCTTTATTACTAGAGGAATAATTGCCCATTTCTACCAAATCAGTTTGCCACAGATCATCAATTCCCTTCATAATAACTCTACGACGTAAAAAATTTTTTCGAGCTTGAGAATGAAGTTCGTTAACTATTTCTCTTTTATCAGTGTTCAGTATCATATTGTTTGCTAGTGAGTATAAGTCTGCGTTATTTTTTTTATTACATTCATTTTTATTTAGCTACTTTAATTGTAGGTGGAGGTGGAACTTTTCGTATTTTCACATCATCTTTTGTAAAATTTTTTCCAATATTTTTGAAAATAAAGTCTTTAATTTTACTAAATCGTTCTTCGATATGATTCATAAAATTCGCATTTACAGCTTTTTCAATAACTTTTACATTTTCTTCAACATCCTTGGAAATTATTGATTCCAATTTTTTTATAGCAATTTTAATACTATTCACTTGATTTTCATATTTTTTCTTTAGTTTTTCTTCTTCTTCAATAGATTGAGTTATGTGATTTTCAATTAAATTTAATCGTTTTCCAATTTTATTATTTTATCATCGGTTATATCCAAGTCTGTATTTCCAAACTTCCAAATATCATTTTGGTTTTTGTGTGGTCCGAATATTGTATCGAGGTTATTGTTTTCATGTAAATTTGTTAAATTAAATTCCCAATTAGAATGTTGTGTATAAAATGACTCATTATTAATTCCATTACTATCTTCATCACTTCCACTTGCGTTTGATAATGAGTCAAAAGGGACTTTTTTCATAGGAGTGCTGGTAGTAATACCATCATCACTAGTTTTCTTAATTTTGTTATTATATTCAAATTTGATCATTGCATCTTTTCGTTTCAATGAAACATTGTCACTAGACAGCTTAACAAGTTTTTTTAATGGTTTGAATGTATTTTCTAATTTGTAAATAGTTTCTGCTTCCCCTTGTTTGATGGCTTCAAATTTCTTTTTAAAATTTTTTTTGGATTTTACTAATTCTCTTAATATATTTTCCTTCATGTTTGTATGGGTGTATTTGTAGTTTTTGTATTTATATTTTATAAAAAAAAAAAATATGATTAGAAAAGAATATATGAATAGGTAAACAGCTTCTTAAGCTTCTTAAACAGGGAAACAGGTAAACAGCTTCTCAAACAGGTAAACGTAAACAGTTTCTTAAACATCTAAAGAGTTTCTTAAAAGAGGTAAACAGTTTCTTAGTGGCTAAATAGAAGAGCTCTTAATTAGATTAAGCACTTAAATGTTTCGTTAAGACTAAACTTGAATGAAGATATCAAATCCTTTTCTATAACGCCCATTATCTATTTCATCACTTTTGCTAATAACGAGAAAACCATATTTTTCTTTCCAACATTCCTTGCATATTTGATGAAATATATCCAGACTCATATCGCTCCCCACATGATCTTCTTAAATATGTTTCAAATTCAAGTCATCTTGCTTAAATGCTATTATAAAATTAGCATTATCACGTATCATTACATTTGTCTTTCCGCAACTAGATGGTCCTACTATTAATGCTCTTATAGAGTTTGATAATAGACAACTGTGTTTTTATACTTTACTTTTGTCATTGAAATCTAAATTTCTTACTAAAATATTTGAAGAATAAATTTAGTGGTAAGCCGAAAGTTCATGGAAAAGGACTAGTTCACAATATAATTAATTCATTACCATTTGAGCTACACCTACCTGGTTATCAATTTTGTGGTCCTGGAACAAAATTTCAGAAATGGTTACAGAGAGGAGATAAAGCAATCAATCCCTTGGATGAAGCTTGCCAAGCACATGATACATTTGGAGAAAAAATAAATGCTTATCTTGTCACAAACGCCATGAAATTTAAAGTAAACTTTGGTTTAGGCGTAAAAATCAAAAATTCTAAAAAGAATGTTAAGCGAAACCTTTTTCATAACGCAGTTAAGTCTGCAACTTTTATTTAAAAAAAAGAAAAGCCTATAGATGTTAAAACAGCTATAAAAACAGCAAGAAAATCTATTGAACGTTCACTCCGTGGAAAAAAACCACAAGTTAAAATTCCAAGAGTAATTAGTGTTCCTAAAATTTGAGGTTTTTTACCTCTTGTTCCTGTACTAACCGCGCTTGGAGCGCTAGGTGCACTATCATCTGGAGGATCAGCAATCGCCAAAGCTATTACTGCTGCAAAAAATGGTAGAGAACAACTTGAGGAAAGTAAACGACATAATAAAACATTAGAAGCAATCGCAATGGGAAAAGGTTTCTACCTCAAACCTTATAAAAAGGGATATGGATTATTTAATTTAAATAATACATCTAAAAACTAATTAAGCAGTTACCCAATAGACCACTAACAGATTTAGACTTGAAAATGTTTGAAAAGATGCATATTCCTCATTTTAGAGGAGTTTATATGAGAGACTAACTACCTAAAAACCCAAACAAAATAGAATGTGGTATAATCAATTTGGATAATAATAGTGGAGATGGTACACATTGGGTAGCCTATTATAAAAATAATGATAATGTTCAATATTTTGACAGCTTTGGAAATCTCCAACCACCAATAGAAGTTTTAAAATATTTAGGAATAAATATTAAATATTACTATAAAAGATATCAGAAACTTAATTCTTTTAATTGTGGTCACTTATGTGTAGTGTTTTTAATCAATTTTAAAATAAAGGAATAATAACACCATAAATAATTGCTTTTCTCATTTAATTTCCATTCTTAAGTATAATTTATGAATTTTTACATCAGTTATTATTTTAGCTTGCATTTTTTCATAGCATAAACGGGTTAAATCAATATTTATATCTCTATCATTAATATCAATCCCTTTTATTTCGCTCAATTGAATTTTTGTCTTCTTCAGTGCGGAGCATGTTGGAACAAAATATTGGTAGTAAAAGTGTAAAATCTGTTGTCGTAAAATTCCATTCCAACATATTATTGTGGTAAGAAATGTTCCAATCCGGATTAGAGATTTCCACGTTTCAGGATCAATTTTTATTTTATAGTTTCCTTGTCGCATTATCAAGTAGCGCACACCACTTTTACATTTAAAACTGTACTCAATGTCTTCTTCTCCTGTTTTCTCAATTAAATTAATAGAGTTTAGAAATTCGCGCTGAGAAAGTACATTGCTAATATATTCCTTGTAGCTCATCAAGTGTAGCCATCTTTCGCGATCAAGGCCAATAAAATCTGTATCTTTAAAATGTAGCCATATCATTGGCTTAAACCCGCATATGGTTGAAAAGCCACAGGACACTTTCAATTTTAAATTTATAAAGTAATCCATATCAAAAAAAACGTCATATATTTGAGGTTGGTGAACCTCATTACGTAGAAGATAGTTTTTCATTAAAGTATCCATGCTCTAAGAAATTGTAATATTAACTGATGTTTATATAGGGTGTTTTTTATAGATGTATAGAACTTTAAGTTGGCATTACTGTTCAAGATGGCGACCGATTTAACAGCTATCAAGTGATTTATTCTCAGTTTGGTTTGGCAACTCATCATGAATAGACTCACGCCTGAACAACGCTTGCGTAGATTCGTCGAATGGGCCCAAAACGAGATTGCCGTTGTTCCCGATTTTCATAAGCGAATTTTGTTTAGCGATGAAGCGCACTTCTGGTTGAATGGCTACGTCAACAAACAAAACTGCCGCATTTGGAGTGAAGCTAATCCTCAAGTGTATGTCGAAACACCGTTACATCCAGAAAAAATGACTGTTTTTTGCGCTTTATGGGCTGATGGGATCATTGGTCCGTCCTTCTTCAAAAACGATGATGGCCAGAACGTTACAGTCAATGGTGATCCGTATAGAGCCATGATTACTAACTTTTTCATTCCTGAATTGAACAACCATGATGTCCAGGAGCTGTGGTTCCAACAAGACGGCGCAACATGTCACACAGCTCGTGCCACAATCGATTTATTGAAAGACACGTTTGGTGATCGCCTAATTTCACGTTTTGGACCTGTGAATTGGCCTCCAAGATCTTGTGATTTAACACCGCTAGACTACTTTCTGTGGTCTATGCGGATAAGCCACAAACGCTTGACCATTTGGAAGACAACATTCGCCGTGTTATTGCCGATATACGGCCACAAATGTTCGAAAAAGTCATCGAAAATTGGACGTGCAGATTGGACTACATCCGAGCCAGCCGTGGCGGTCATATGCCAGAAATCATATATAAAATATAATGCCACAAGATTATTTTTCGGATAAATAAATTCATGTCAATCGAATAATCCATCGTTGTTTTATTGCAATTTAAAGTTCTATACATCTATAAAAAACACCCTTTATTTTAAATTGGTCGCCTTATATAAAAATATTGTAAATAATACACATAGAGAATACTTTTAAAAATTTATGTATTTTTAATAGTGTTCTTTTCGGTGGGCAGCTGCGATTGTAAATTTTTGTATTTTTCAATAATCTTCAAAATTTTTTCTCTCTTAGCAAAAAAAAAGTAACAGCTACACATACCGACTACATCTTCAGTAGAATTATCATCAGAGTGGTGACAAGGCTTGTTATAACCAAAATGCTCATATTCAGCTTTAAATGAATGTATTAATTCCAAATGTTCTTCAAAAGCAATATATGTAAATTTCTGTAGAAAATCATCAATATTCTCCATGTTAAGTTTAAAGGAATAATAATTTTTATTGTTTAAAAGTATTGAATGAGTAATAATTTCTTATAGGAGGAAGCGGCTTCAGTTCTAATTTACAGAATGAGCTATCTCCGTCATCATTAAAAGGAATTTTTGTAATTACATATGTTCCGGTGGATAAACTTTCAATATATTTATCAGCTAACAAATTGAATCTCTTATGAAGGTGAAGTATTTTGATCCTAATTCCAAAACGATAGTTTCTCCATACTTCGTATTTAACCGTTCAGCACCTGTAATATGATAATCCTCTCCAACGACCATGTCTTTGATACTTAAATTCTTTCTTGAATTTAATTTATTAAAAACAAATATTATTTCCGTCGTAATGCTCATGATTAAAAGATTGTAAATAAACTATAAATATTACTCAATTAATTGACTATTTATAGAAACTAGCTCGAATTATATTAAAAATTTTAAATGAAACAAAACAATTTTGAGTCTTTATAAGAAAGAGATAGCTATATAATACAGTCGCTGAGCTCTCAGCACATACCTAATTTATAGTTTAAGTATACACAATCATTTATATATTATAAGTATATTAGAAATATACACACATTAATATACATTATGTATTTATTTCATCGCTACTGCTCTCATGGGCAACTGAATCCTTCAGTTAGACAAGCTACTACTCAGATGTACATGTACACTCTCGTGTGCAGCTGAATGCCTTATTTACATAACCTGGTATACCCCAATTAAATAATTTTCTACTTTATTTTCTCTACCCAAAAATTTTAGAAAGAGATAGTAGCTATATAATAATAGAGTTGAAGCGCGCTCAGATTTCTTTAGAACTACAAAAAAGTGGAAGACGTATTAATAAAATTTGAATATATATATCAGCTTTCGGGTTGAACACATTATAAATAATTAATTTTATCTGGTGCAAGGATTTAAATTGAGTGGAAATACATTCATTCTGAAAGAAATTGCTGTTGTATTTAATGCTAATATACATATAAATTTCATTATAAAACCACCTTTTAAGTTCAAATTTTTGTCATTGGCGAAGCAAAAAGAAGCGAAATGGTTAATGCGGAATCATCATCATCTAAAGTAGAACGATGGCACCTTTTCACATAAGAGTGTTTGCAAATTTTTAAAACGTAATCTGAAAGACCGCAAGGTTTATGTTAAAGGTCATGAAAAGGGGAAAATGGCTAGAGAAAATTATAGAGCAAAGTGTAACCAATGTTGAAGAATTTGGTTGTGTTAAGTTTAAACAACTTCAAATAAAACACCCCGATTGCACCTATTGCAGTTACCATAAAAGAAGAGTGTGCCTTGAAAAATGCGCTTTTACTTGCAAAAGAAATGCCTGACATGAAATAATTTTAATATTATATTCATATTTGCTTATATAATTATATATATTAAAGAATAAAATAAAAGATAAAAATATATTATTGAAATATGCAAATTTGTTATTATTTTATTTTATTTATTGGTGAATAATCTTATTTTTATTAAGAACATTTTGAACATATACGTCAAGTGTTGTTGTTTCTGCTGTTGTTCTTGTTGTTGTTTTTCTATTCAATTCTTCGTTTTGTTCTCAGTATTCCAAATTAAGAACACTTTCTCAATGCGTACGTTTGAAAAGATACCTTGTTGTTGTTGTGTTTATTCTTACCACATAGTAGTATATTAAACATTTTTTTTAGTTTAACTATACACAATCATTTAGTTTAACTATACACAATCATTTAGTTTAACTATACACAAAAATTTATATATATTCATAAGTATACTAGAAACATACATACATTTATATACTCGTACATTATGCATTTATTCATCGCTACTGCTCTCATGTGCAACTGAATCCTTTATTTAGACAACCTGTTACACCCCTATCAAATACTTTATGGCTTTTCTTACCAGTCAAAAAATATATAAAAAAATCCAAATAAAACTAATCTTCATACTATCAATACACATGCCTTTGATTATTACATCAAAACAAACTCCAATGCACCACTATAACAATATCAACAAATCTCAGTACTTGAATGCACACGTGCACTAGCATCTCTTGAGATACACCCTTATCAATTACTTTTTGACCTTTTGTTTTTTTTTCACTAACTATCGTACACTTCTCTATACATCTGTACCTTTTTTGTTCACATCTATCCATCGCTACAACTTAGATGTACATGCATACTCTCATATGCAATTGTATCCCTTAAGGTACTGACTCACTATCCTACTTAGTCGTACGATCTGTCTAAAAACCCATGTGTGCTAAAACAGTATGATAGTGTGTATTGAACCGGCAGACTTTTTGACAGGTCTGTCCGATTTTTTAATGTTATGAAAATTTTCATAAAATAAATTTTATCTGTGCGATCAGAGTTGCATTTTCTATGTTCAAGGAAGAAAAACAGCAACAATAAAAACCTTTTGTTTTGTTTAAACAAACATTTAAGTTATTTTTCATTGTACATATTTGTAAAAAAGATATTTTGCGGCAAAGAAGAAAATGAATACTTTTAAAAGTATTAAGGTGAGTAAATATATGTTTTTGCATCTTTTTTTGTATAATAGTGTGGCATAAAGTTCGCCATTTTAAAGCGATTTCTTCAAGTAGGACAGAATTCTGTCACACATTATTTTGACATAATCGTACGATCGTGTAGGATAGTCAGTCAGTACCTTTAGTTAGACAACCTGTCATATCCCAATCAAATACTTTACGACTTTCTTTTCACTCGCAAAATACTAAATTCCAACAAACTGATCTTTATACTTTCAATACTTGATCATCAAACTCAAATGCACCACTATAACAATATCAACAAATCTCAGTACTTGAATGCACACGTGCATTATACCCTTATCAAAAATTTTATGACCTTTTTGACAACCTTCACCAACACGATCCCTTTACTAACAAAACTCAAATACACAAATTGCATTCACCACCTAAAATTCTATGGCTTTTTTTCTCTGCCCGAATATCGTTGTCAAATAAACTGATCTTTATACTCAACCAAACTCAAATACACAAATTGCATTCACAACAAATCTATCCACTTGAAATGCACATGTGCATTACACCCTTATCAAATATTATTGACCTTTTTCAAACTTCACCAGCATGATCCCTTTCTTATACATTTTTCTCATGCATCGAAAAGAACACCTGCAACTTTAACGACCTTTTTTGATTACCTTTTTTTATTACCCTTTTTAATGACCCTAAAAACCCATAAATCACTTTTTATTACCCCCTTAATTACCTTGATTGATGTTTAATTGCTTTTTGTTGAATTTTACATGTAAAAGTGGTTAAATGTCCGTCTGCTCTTTCATTCTACATATACTGAAATTTATTTATTTATTCAGTTCAATGCTTACTGAGTTTTTTGTTTGAATATTTGAATCTTTTTGTAACTATTGACAAATAATTCTTATTTATTCAATTGCTTTTACAATATAAAGGTTCTAATGTTTGCAAAGAAACGTTGGGAGTAATCTACATAGGATTCAGAGTAGTGTCTGATGAAATGGTCCATATAGATATGCTATCTCCTTGTACTTGTCGACTGCAGTTTGTAAAGTGCGAATTTAACAACACCAAATTCAATACATTAACTTGTTTGTATGTATGCGCGTGTGTGTGTGTGTGTGTGTGTGCGTTTATCATAGTAATATTAACTACATACATTTCTTAATAATTTAAATGAACTTACCGCAGTGACTTTTCCTTACAAACTAATTTTAAATACATAATAATATCCGAAAGAGCTAACGTTAATCACTCTTCATATACATATGTACATACGCAAGTACGTTTAACCATTACCGATTAACGGGATAAACTTGAAAAAGACACTGCGTTAAGATAAAAAAAAAACAAAAAGGGAACAACGGTTTGTAAATGTGTATAAATGTTGATAACAATAAGAACAAATAAATAACTCCGTATGAGCCAATTGGCGACATCCCCGCCCCCGTGGATCGGCGACGATTCACCCTTCCAAATCCAAAACTGCAATTTGGGCTACAGGTCTCTTTAATACACCGGTATTTGTGCGTACATTAACACGCCGAACAACACCATCTTTACCTTTGAATACCTCTTCCACTCGGCCTCGCTTCCGATCTCTACGAGATACATCAGGGTCACAAATTAGGACTAAGTCGCCAACATCAACGTCTTGTCAATGTTGGCAAATATTCTTTTATCCAAAAATGACTGCGAAGTTGGCGAGAAATACGCCATTGCTTGTTTGTTATTACTAGCTGGTCAGCTTCAGCTACTGCTGGTGTTTGTGTTGTACTTGGGCATCCTAATAAAAAATGTTTAGGTGTTAATGGCTCTTCATTTTCATGAGTTAATGGCAAATGCGTTAAAGGGCTAGAATTCATAATATTTTCTGCTTCAATTAATAGACTTTGTAATGTATATTCACTAGGGAAGGTTTCCCTCAACGTTGATTGTAGCACTCTTTTCACACATTGAACCATACGCTCCCATATGCCACCCTCTGCAGGATTGTTCGGACAATTGAACTGCCAATCAATGCCCTTTGCTGAAAGTTCATCTTGTATTCGATTCACGTCAAATACTTCACTAAATCTTTGAGCCACATGGTTAGCACCAACAAAATTTTTCCTATTGTCGCTCCGAAGTCTTGTTGGCAAACCGCGCCGATTTATAAAATTGCGTATAGCTAAAAGACATGCATCCGTTGAAAAATCAAATGAAATTTCCAAGTGAATAGTTCTGATGGTAAGGCAAGTAAATAATGCTACCCAGCGTTTTTCATGACAACGACAATAGTTACAATAATTGGTCCCAAATAGTCCAAACCAGTGTGGGAAAACGGTCGAATATAAGGTGTCAGCCTGGCTTCTGGCAGCGACCCCATAAGTGGAGGCACCGGCAAAGAAATTTACTTGCTTTCCCCTGTGCCTTTTAGCGCAACAACTACTTCCGGTGAGTTTGATACAAAATTGCGTAATTCAAATCCAGCTGTTTTATGAATTTCATAAACTTGTGATGCAATTTCAATAGCTTTCGAACGCGTAGGGAAGCTATCTACGAAATCATCTACATAATGATGGTCTATAACAGACTGCACAGCTCTGGGATGCTGATTGCGAAAACTTAAAGCATTTGTTTGTTGTTTGACATATTGAGCTACACAGCAAGCATTTCGTATGTATCAGGTGGTTTTTTGTCATCTTTCCGCCAAATAAATCGTTGAGAACATCTATCTTTAAGATACACCAGCACTTGGTGAAACATTTCTTTGATGTCTGCGCAAACTTCTATGGCACCAACGCGAAAATTAATGGTAGTGGCTTATATTCTTGAGGACCTTTCAGTAAATTTGAATTCAGAGAAACACCTTCAACTGAGGCGGCAGCATGAAACACTAAACGAATTTTATCTGGTTTATTTGGGTTGATAACTCCAAAATGTGGGAGATACCAAGTTCGTAGGCAAACCCCTGCTGCCTCAGTCAGTGATAATTTACGTACGTAGAATTCGGCGGAGCCGAATTCAGGGTTTCTTTTCATTTTTCGCTCTATCCCGTAGAGGCTATTTAGAGTCATTGGGTAACTATCAGGGAGCACAACATTATCAGTGGGCCACAAGAGTCGTGTTTGAAATCTTCCTTCAATTTTAATTGTTGTATCTTTCAGGATTTGACGAGCTCGTAGGTCATCTTTAGATTCAACAACTATAGGAATTTTATTGTATATTATAAATACAAAAAAAAAATTAAAAAGAATTATATAAAATTAATTAATACATAAAATACTAATATGTATCACAATTTTATTATTTAATATTGTTTTTACTTTACACCACTAATAATTTTAACAGCGCAGTAATTTTTGGACCATGATGATGAAGACTATTTCAATCACTTGCAGCTTCTGAGAATTTAAATAAAATTTTTTATATGATAATGTGAATTATCATATCAAAATAAATACTTTTATTGCCTCTGATATATATAATAGACTAGCCCGTACTTAATGTGAGCCTAAAATTATGGTTTTAAATATTTTATTTGTCACTTTGGTTGGCGTTTTAATGTAATCTCTTTTTTAAAGATTTTTAGTAGCCCTGATAAGCGATTTTTGTTAATTTTTTTTTTTTTTACCTTATCTGGTCTAGATACATCATGTTCTGTTTAAAACAGCATCACCTCTTGAAGGATGTGGTTCTTCACCACGCAAGTTACATATAAGAATTCACACTCACATATTGATGACTTTATAAGCAACATAATTGCTACGAAATAAATAAATGTAACTTGATACCCATTTCCTATTTGTTGAAAAAAAAAAGAATAATAATAAAAACTAAATCTACTTTTCGGTCGCAATTCTGGGAATTGCAACTAACCCATAAGACTTAAGTTCAAATAAAATAAATATTGTCAAATAACATTTCCGTATTAAAATGCAATATTAAAATTACAAAGAAATAATTATAAAAAACAATATTAATGAATAAGCAGATTAAAAGAATATAATTGGCATATAAAAAAATAAGTGAATAAAATAAAGTTAGTTCTGTTCTGAATGCAAAAGGTAAAAAAAAGTTTGTCGATTCTTTTTTTAAAAAACATTCAACAACAATAAATAATCAGATTCGCATGATGCTCTTGAGTAAGGAGAAGCTAAAAATGCAAATGCATTATATATTCAGCCAATTGGTGGTTGCAGAAGTTTAGCACGAAAAAAGCGAAAAGATCAACTGGATGAAAAACAATGATAGACTAAAAATGTGCAAAATCTAAGCTCAAAAAGCATCATAAAAAGTAATTTAATTTTTACTGAAGAAAACCATTATTAAATTTCTATATTTTACAAATAGATGATGTATCAGTTTATTAAAAACACAAGAATGATGTTTCTTTTCGTAGCAAATTGTACCAACTTAACAATAAAAAATCTTAAAAATTTTATTTAAATCTATGTATTTTTATTTCACAATTTTGCAATTGAAAAAAAAATTAAATTTTCTATATAAAGGTTTAGAAAACATTATTTTCGTAAGCTTATTTTACACTTATAAGAGTAAGCTTGCATATAAATATAAGTTTAATTATTAGGGTGTCGTTTGTAAGTTTATTTTAATATTTTTCTTATGTTCGGTAGGTATGTATTTATATGAGTACATTAACAAAATATGAATAGCACGTACCCAAAAATATTTATTTACTTGATAAAGAAAAAAAAATCATATCCGACACTAAATATAAAACACCATATGAAAATCCTTTCTATGGGCTACACATATACATATATATACAAAAAATTCCAAACATACCATTAACATAGATTAAACGCACGATCATCTTTGCCAATACAATTAGGTATTGTGTGTACAATGTTGTAGATCAATAACACAAGTTATTTTATTCTTATTGTGGGCTATGAGTAATCCACCCCTATTAGCTACACACATATGTTGTGCTCACAATTTCCAATTGCATTGTTTACAATTGCCCAATTGGATGTTGGAGTAGAAAATACATTAGAAAATTTTAGATTTTGGTGGACATAACAAAAAAACGTAGATATCATTACGGAAATAACTTTTTAATTAATGTTTCTTAAAACAAAAAATTTTTCATTTTGCATATTTTCTTTTATTCGTAATATTAAAACACTATATCTGTCTCTTACATGCAAACCCCAAATAAAATGCTGAGTTTTACAAAATTCTAACCTCAAAAGTTTCTTCTCTGGTTGCTTAGTCCCCATTTAGACGAGGAAACATTTGGAAGAAAAACATTTCGTTTGTAGGCAAATTACGGGTGGAGAAGAGAGAATCATTTTTGTGTTCGGTACTCGGCGATACGCTTTGTTAACATCTTCTTTGTTGACATTTTCTTTACTTCTTTTTTCTTTCGATGTTTTGTGATTTTAAGAAAATTCGCGGTAAAATAAATATATAAATTTTATTAGAAAAGCAAAATATTGTTTAAAAAATTATGGAAAAGAAATGGGAAAAAGAAAATATAGAAAAATTAATTTTATTTGTGCAGGAAAGAGATTATTTGTATAGTGTGCGATCTAAAGAGTATATGGACCGCATAAAAAAGGCACAAGCCTATAATGAAATAAAAAATATTTTGGAAAAGGAAATGTGTGGTGTGACCACAGGAGATATTAAAAATAAATGGAAAAGTCTACGAAGCCAATACGTCAGGGAGTTGAGACTTATAAAAAACTAAAAAAAAAGCGGCAGTGGAAAAACTGATTTATACGTGCCAAAACTTTGGTGCTTTCAACAATTGTCATTCCTGGAACCACATGCCTGCATCAGGGAGAGTGAAGATAATATTGAGGTAATATTTACATATGTATACTTATAAACAATTGTGAAAATTTAAAAAAATTGTTATTTAGGCAGAGCTTCCTTCTAATGAATTCGAAGAAAAAGGTAGTTCAACATCGCAAATGGATGAAAGCTGCTTCAGCACTAATGGAGAACCCAGCGTAAAACGTCTAAAGGTACTAAAATCAATTTTAGCTTTAACTTGCGTTAAACGCAATTATTCATTAGTGATATTTTATAATATATATATATGTATTTTACAGAAATGCAACCCATTCTCTGAAATGCTACAAGACTTTAGGGTCTTCAAAGACATGATAGCAGCCAAAAAGAAAAATGTACAAAAATACGGCTGGCTGGGCGATTTAGTTGCAGCACAGATGGAAGAAATTAATATCGAACATCAGCAGAAAGCTGCTTGCAAGCCAGTTCGTCCACGTCCAATGTCCACTCATCGCATGACCTGCTGGAGATATCAATGAATGGTAATTTTGAAGAAATTGATTTTAATACTTAAAAAAATATTTTTTTATTGAGCAGTAAAAAATTATTTAATAACTTCAGTTTTTATTTTTTAAATTGAGTGTTAAAAACACACGACTGAATATGTTTTGTTAAAAATGTTTTCTATTACTGCACACACTACTACATGGCATGTTTTTGTCAGATGATTTGTCATAAGTAATTCGAACATTTTTGCAGTGGGATATATGGAGAGCTCAGAGCTGAAGTGAACCAAGTCACAATAACACAATTCGCAGATATTTTGAGTTTTAGTAAATGAACTGCCATTGCCATTGACATGGTTCTTACCTTTATCTTAGGAACGAAACAGTTTTTTACTTAGTCCGTTATAGAACTAAATAGAGCTAAACTTTGCGGAGAATTTCGCACTAGTTTTCAAATTTTTCACTCTGAGCCCTCCATATGATACGAGTATATCTTCTGACAAAAACATGCCATGTATTTATTAGTACCTTTATGAATTGTTTCTTTTATAATACAAGAAATGGCTTATGTTTTTTTATTTTAGTTTTTGATATTGAACGTTAAAACGACTGTTATGTTAAATTATTATATAATTAAATGAATTTATTATTATACATATAATTCAATTTGAAAAATTAATTAATAAAATTAAAATTTTAATAGAAAATTTAAACATTTTTGTTATTGAAATGTGATAAGTTATAATTCAAATTAAGAAACAAAAATTAGCATTACTAGTTTGCATAATAGAAAAAATAAATCTTTTTGTTTATTACTTAGTCTTCAACCAATCTACTTTGCCTTCTTCATTGAAATACTGCAAGAAATTATTTTTATTTATTATTATTATTATTTATTATTTCTGCCTCTCCCTTCCGTGGGTTGTATGGCGTATTGGAAGTAGCAGAACTGTTGTTACTAATATCCGGCGCATTAGCTACTCCTTCTATGCTTGTTTCGCCACTTTCTATCAAATAGTTATGCAAAGCACAACATGCAAGGACAATAGTTTGAACAGTTTTCACTTTTAGACACATTGGAGCTAGAAAAACTCTGAATCGGTTCGATAAAATGCCAAACGCGTGCTCTACTACATGCTTTGCACGCGCAAGCCGTTGATTGAAAACTTGTTTTTTTTTTGGCAGTGCGAGTGATACGGATATGCCATGTAGAGGGAAGGCGTCGTCGCCGACTACGACGTAAGGAAGACATCTATTGTTTCCAACCGCAGCAAATTGTGGCAGGTCTTTTTCTTCTTGCAGAATAGTATTCAGCTTGCTCTGCAGAAATACTCCAGCATCGTTGCTGCGACCGTTGCAGCCAACGTCAACAAAAATAAATTTGCAATTAACATCTACCAGGGCTAACAGTATAATGCTATTTGTGCCCTTATAGTTATAAAAAAATGCTCCGTCTTTGCGTTGAGGACAGAAGCTTATATGCTTTTCGTCCAAAGCACCTAGGCAATTTGGAAATTGCCATTTGATTGCAAATTCTTTTGCTATGGCCTCCCAATCTAAAGAACTGTGTGGAAACTATTAAAGACATTTTTGATCATAAACACACTTATAAATATATAGTATATGTATTTGCTTATTTATACCTTTAAATACAAAGATTTTAGTCGCTTGTAAAGAGCATTACACACCTCAGGCACAAAACCACAAATTGATGATTTTGACAAACGAGTTTGATAATCCAAACTGATGTAAGACTCCCCTGTAAAAATTTTATAAGTTTTAATAACAATATAAAATCACAATGATATTTAAATACCGGTGGCAAGATATCGTAACGTCATGGCTAATTTCTCCTCTGCGGGAATTGCACTTCGCATAGCAGTATCGGAGCGCTGTATTTCGTCTTTTATTAATGCCAATAAGAAGTCAAAATGCGTTTTTGAAAGTCTTAAATAGTTTTTGTAGCTGTTTTCATCATGCACAAGCAATTCTTTGTGTAAAAATGCAAACGAGCCACGTTCCTGTTTCTGATGCCTCCATTCCTTCATCCATTGTCGCCTTTTTCTTTTCACGGCCAATGAAGCTGCCTCTTCGCCGAAACTGGCTAAACTTAGTTTAAATATATATTTTTATAACTTTGAGCTTATATTTTCATATGTATATTTAATCACCTAAAACTATTTCTTCCTTGTCGCTATTGTCGGAATCCAATGCCATAGTTACTCCAATACACTCCCAAATATCTTTAATTAGGCAGAGTTTCTCTTCATCCTCCATTATTGTTATTTATATTTTATTTATTAAAAATTATTAAAAATCAAATTATATATTTATTTATTTTAAAAACCAAACAATTAAAATAAGCACACTACACAAATTAGAAAGATGTCAAAAACAAAGAAGAATAATAATGGAATGTTGCCGGCGACATTTTCGTCTGTGTGACCGCGAAAGAAAAAACAAAAGAGAATTCAAGATGTTTTTCTTCCAAATGTTTCCTCATCTAAATAGGGACTTAGTGCTATGGTTATAGTATTAAAGGCAGATGGGAGACTCCAGCGGCAGAGGGAGCTATTTGATGAGACGTAATTTTTGTTCCTGATAAGGAGGAACCACTAGCTTGCTCATTCATTTTTGTTTGTGAGCGTGTAGTTTTTCTTACAGGGGATCGTTGCATTACTAAATAAATCAACAAATGTTTGCGTATCAACGACTATAGCTTGGTAGAGAGGAACCACAGCACACAACACAAACACAAAGCTTCAATAATTTGTTCCGGCAGGCAGGAACCACAGATTTCTTACAAAGTACAAACTGTTCAATAATTTGGTTCGGCAGGCTAGAACCACAGCTTTCACACAATTACAAAGTTCAGCAAACAAGATCATTAACACAAATACAAAGTTTTCAATGTTTTGTTCCAGTAGCACTAAGCAACCAGAGATGAAACTTTTGAGGTTAAAATTTTGAAAAACTCAGCATTTTATTTGGGGTTTGTATGTAAGAGACAGATATAGTAGCCGTATTCACAATCCTGTGCATTTGAGATTGCAAATTTGTGCAATTGTAAATATTTCTCATTAATTGTGAACGGCGTTTTTAATTTAGTTTGAAAACTTGGTGCAAAACACTAAATTCACAGCTGATTGGTAATAAAAAGAATTTTTTGCTATTGAAGTTTTAATTTCAATAATAACTATGTCTAAAAAAAGTTTTAAAGAACAGTTAATGGACACTTTAATAGACGAAGCTGCTGAGGAAATTATATTCAACGAAGGTATGAAATATTCTATTCAAATTTCATTCAATAACACTTCTTTATATCTAGATATGGAAATTAATGATGATGCAGTGGAAGCAGTTTTAGATGAGCTGGTAGAAAATGTATCTACTGTGTTAGAGTGCCGTCGAGGGTTTTTCAGCGATGTACCTAAATCACATATTTGGCGGAATATTGTTTTGACAACAATGGACGAGGATAGATTCCGGCAAATGCTAAGAGTTGATAGAAATCAATTCACGTTGTTGTGTGATTTAATAAAACACGATGTGGAGTTTAACAGAGCGCATTCTTCTAAGCAATTTTCTGTCGAACTGCAACTAGCAATAGTACTTTTCAGGCTGGGATCATCAGGAGAAAGCGCATCCCTGAGAAAAATTGCAACTATATTTGGAGTAGGCGATGGCGGAACCATATCCATAATAACAGCGAATTTTTAAAGTTTTCTTGCGCTTACAAGAGGAATTTATTTACTGGCCCAATGAGACTGAACGGTCTCAAATAGTATCGGATACATTTAACGAGCTTCCTTTCTGCATTGGGTATATTGATGGAACAGAGATTAAATTGGCAGAGTCGCCAATTGAATATCATACCTCATATTTTTCCAGAAATCACATATATTCAATAAAAGCACAAGTAGTTTGCGACTACAAACGTAAAATTCGACATGTAGTAGTTGGTCAACCTGGGAGTTGGCATGATGCCCGAATATATAGAAATAGCTCATTATTTAAACAAAAGGAGAAGTATTTTTCTTCACAGCAATGGATAGCTGGAGATTCAGCATACCCTTTATCAGGAATATTAATTACCCCTTACAGAAACAATGCTCGAGATCTTGATAAAAACGCTCAAATTGCTTTTAATTTACGACATAGCAAATACCGAGTTAGAGTAGAGCATTGTTTTGGACTTTTAAGAGAGATTTTGTAGTCTTAAACAGCTAAGAATGCGTCTTGCTAATAAAAAAAGTCATAAATTATGTTGCGACTGGTTCCTTGTTTGCTGTATTCTCCATAACATTTTAACCGACAATAGTTCAAGATCGAATGAAATCAATTTATTTCAGACAACCGCTGCAGAAGATTCTACTGAATCTGAAGACGATTTACCAAGTAATTCTGCTAGAATTAAAAGACAAGCCATATATTCACTGATGTTTTCTTAAAAATAATTTTAATTAATTTATTTTGCACGTTTTCACTTCAATTAAAAAAAAAATTAATATAATAAAATTCAGGTACAAAATGTACTTACATACTAGAACACAGAAAATCAATTTCATTTGTAAAATACGAGTGTAACTAAAAATTTAATTAAACTTAAAAAGACACTGGGATCATTCATTTCTGAAATTTGGTTTTATGTGGACAAGCAAATTATGATTCTAGGTATAGAAAAAAATATATATACACAAAAAATTAGTTAATAATATAAATCCTGGTTTGTATATATTTTTGCTTGTGCCCTTAAAAAAACATATCAACCCTTTATAAAATGGAATATATAAAAAACACTATTTTTGTGAGTGGCACTTATACTTCATTTCAATCTCAAATTTTTGAATGCGTTCATCTTTTTCTATCTCCAAAATTTTTAATCTTTCTTCTTTCTCCAACTGCAACACTTTAATATCCATTTCACGATTTATTTTTTCTTCCTCCAGCTTCATTTTTCTGTCACTCAATGCAAGGTCTTTTTCATGCCTTTCTTTTTCCCATTCTATTTTAATTTTAAACATTTCAGTTCTCTCCGCTTGAAAGGCAGCAAGGTTAGCAGCTGATGATTTAGGAGCATTTTTTTTAATTTGTCAGCAAAGTCCTTGGCTTTTTTACTAACATTAGTCGATGCACTTTGCGTAAGATCAACTGATGGCTGCGTTGCCAAATATTTTTCTGCGTCACAAAGACTGGCTGGAGGCGAAATTCTAACTTCTTCTTCTGCACCATAATCACATTCAATTGTATCAATAAATAAAGACGACTCCATCATGGATTCGTTTATAGAGTCGTCCATTTCTATCATATCACCACTGTCAATTACCACGAAGTCGCCATTTAGATTTTTTTCGCCGAAAATTTCATTGAGCTGCTTATAGTAGGGGCACATTTGTAGCACATTGCCTGAAATTTAATTATTTTTTCACCACTTTTCTATATTTCAATGAAATTTACTTGCCTTCAACGCTCGAAATTCCCGCATCCGTACCAAGTAGCCCAGCACCCGTTGATTGACGCCAATCGTTAGCTTTTTTGAAGGAAGCCTTAAGATGTCGTACTTTCCACCGAATTAGCTCCCATGTTGCGTTAATACCGCTTCTTTCTATTAATTTTTTATAAAAAATTTGCGCAGTTGGGGCCTATTAAATGTAGAATGTGTAAATAAAATTTATAACAACAGCTAGCCGATTGCAGCGGAGCACTTGTAGCAGACGCTATGCTAAAAAGCCACCTATGGTTTTGATTACCTCTGTTTGCGGAGCTTCTTGAATAAATTCAAGTATTTTCTTAATTTCCTCCTCAGTCCATTTTTTATTTGGTTTTAACCTTTGAATACGTTTTTTCACTGTTTTATTTTCCATATTTTATTTTTGTTTGAAGTAAGAAATATTCTTATAGTAAATTTTGTTTGGTTATTGTTTCTCCTTTTTTAAGTCAGCTGTCAGCTTGTAAATAAATGTTGCATATGTAGAGTAAATAAAAACTACGGGTTTTACGTGTTGTTTATTTGCAAATTTGATGCAAGTGCATTTGTGTATATTTTGTTAGTGTAGAGTAAAAATATACTACAACATTTTGCAAATGCTATGATGCAAGACCATATGCACAAGATCGTGAATACGGCTAGTGTTTTAATATTACGAATAAGTGAAAATAAGCAAAATGAAAATTTTTTTGCTTCAAAAAACATTAATTAAAAAGTTATTTCCGTAATGAAAATGCACATGTCGAAAATACTTATATCTACGTTTTTTTGTTATGAAGTATGGAATTTAATGTAAAAGTGATAACAAACACAAATTTTCATGTTTTAAAATTCATGCTTACGAAATGTAAATAATGAAAGTGTAAATTTTTTAGAAAAACCTGAGCAAAACAAAATAAAAATTTTGAGTTCGTCCAAAAAAGACAGAAAGAAAACGTATACTATATCTGCACTCTGACACCTCTGGTTGCTCCGTGATAATATATGAAATTTTTCAGTAAATGGTTGTTTTTTTGTGTTAATTTCTTAGTTTGCTAAAAATTAATAATAGCAATAGTAATTGAAATAAATTTATTAAAAAAAAAGCACAAAAGCATAAACTAACAAAAAAATGCACGCAAAATGTTGCAGTGTTTTTAAAAATAAAACAAAATTGTTGTCATTGTGAAGTTATTTTAGGGGATGATGTGATATTGTGTTTTTTTACTATAATAAATAAAATGATTAGTTGTTTTATTTTAATATAAATTATAAAATTAAAACTTATATTATCAAAGTATTAATCTGTATTTGTGCTTATTCCAAAATTGTGTTGAGTTATTGAAATGTATTGTTTTCCCCATGATATTCTTGTGGCACAATCGTTTGATGCGTTTTGGCTGCAAACTAAATAGATAAGACAAAGTGCCATGTGCAAGGCGAATTCATAGGAATGGGCGCAACTGATCAGGTGTTTTTTTTATCTATATTTATGTTTTATATGGCTTAACGTCAAATATTTTTTTCATTTTGCTTTGTGTGTTTACAACATATTTAGAAATTAAATTTATTTAAACATCCTCATAAGAAAACTTCTGAAAAAAGTGTGTGTTTATAAGAAAAAATTTTTAATTCATTTTGTTTTGTGTGCCTACAATATATTTATAAATTAAATTTGTTTAAGAAAATTTATAAGAAAAGCATGTGTTTATAAGTAAACTTTTTTGTTCCTTTTGTTTTGTGTGCCTACAATATATTTATAAATTAAATTTGTTTAAACGTTCTTATAAGAAAATCTATAAGAAAAGCGTGTGTTTATAAGAAACTTTTTAGTTCCTACTTTTTTGGCACTACTGCTAATGTAAAATGGCTTAGCGTCCTCATCAATAAAACTGCAAAAACTATAATTGGGAGATAATTGAGCACTGAATAATTGCACAAATAGTAATAACAAAACTATATTACTCAATTAAATTTGTTGCACGCTTCTTATTACTTTTTTTATTATTAAATTAATATTTTCTTTTTCTTTATAACAAACTTTATTATTTGTTTACTTGAAAATTTTATTTCATCCCCATTTTTTCTCTTTGTTTTGTTTCTTTATTTTGACAGTTTGTTAGATATTTTACACTAACAAAATACATATTGCGTCCACCTCCTGAATTCGCCTTGTACAGCTTTCATACAAATGTACAAACTCTCCGATAATTTGTTCCGGTAGGAACCACAAAAACTTCGCACAAGGGTATGCAAAATAAAATTTGTCGCTCGCTGCGACTGCAGTTTGTAAGGAGCGAATTTAACAACACCAAATTTAATAAATTAACTTGTTTGTATGTATGCGTGTGTGTGTGCATTGCATCGTTTTTACTTGGGTGTCACACGATCAAGTTTTCTTTCAAATTTTAAAATTTCTCTCATTTTTTTTACCAATACACTCACACTTTTAAAATTTGCTGAGAGTTTGCTTTCAATTTTTCGTTCAATTGAGTGTTTCAAATTACAGTCAAGAAAACAGCTGACTGCAGTTTTTTTATTCCAAATTTGAATTGACAAGGGAATAAATTCGAGGGAATAATTTGTTTATTCCCATGAACAATAATTTAGTATCGCCAATTGTTAGGGAATAAAATACATTTTCGAAACATGTGTGGCAATTCGAACATACTATTGTGAATTGATGTTGTTTAATTGTTTGTGTGTTTTTTTGTAATTATTCAATAAAATGCATAGTATTTCGCTTCGATTTATGTTATTAGAAAAAAAGAAGAAATTATTGGAGAAAATAAAAAGACTGAATTAAGAGATGCATCAAATCCATTGTGTTTACCAGAAACAATGTAAGTGAAAACATGAAGAATTGTTAACATTATGTACATACTATATGTACATATAAATAAATTTTTTACAGGTTCTAACAACATGTTCTAGCTAACAAAGCAGCTTTTAAATGCCTTTTAGATATATTGAACGAGAACTGCCTACTAGAAAGTCGTGTTATGTAGCTTACAACATGTCTACGGTTTTTATAGGATACAAAAAATTAAAAGAGAAGTATTCTCTAGAAAGATACGAAATCTTAAATCTAAAAAACAATAAATCGCATTTGTGTTATTTTTGGTTGTACTTCATGTATCACAAAAAATTTTAATAAGCACATAAAAATTCTAATTCATAATTAATATACGTTTTTAAAACTAAAAAATTATCACATTTTTACATGCTTACAGTCCATCATTGCTATTAGATTGCTTGATTTTCAGTTTCTCTAATTTTATTTGCCGCTGCAACAATTCTAAATTTTATTCCCAAACAAAATGTTTTTGAAAAATGTCACAATACTTTTGAGAAAAAACTCACGGGAATAAAAATCGGCGATGCCAATTTTTTTTCGAACATGCGAATTTTTTCCCATGAAAATAATTCATGATTGCAACTTTAGGGAAAAGCGAAATATTTCGAGGAAAAACACATTCACGATAGGGGTGATTGTGTTCCCATTTGCAACACTGTTGCATTTAATGTGCAAACTAAATGCAATACGCAGTACAATGACGTCGCAAGAAAATAAGTAAGCAGTTTTGCTTGCAATTTAATATATTTAAATATTCTTTTATTTATCTTGAAATTTTTTTTAGTACAGTAATAAGTGGACACATAACTATAAAAATATATTAGCGGTAATCAGTGTTTGATGCAAATGGTCTTGCGTCATTGCAAGTGCAAATTTCGTAGCTTTTACTTTGCTATGTCCCTATTTACACGAGGAAACATTTGGAAGAAAAACATCTTGAATTCTCTTTTGCTTTTTCTTTCGCGGTCACACAGACGAACATGTTGCCGGCAACATTCCATTATTATTGTTATTATTTGCACACAAAACAATAAAAGAAAAAAAAAGTAAAGCAAATATCAAAAAAGAATATGTGAACAAAGAGTATCGCCGAGTACTGAACACAAAAATGATTCTCTCTTCTCCACCCGTAATTTGCCTACAAACGAAATGTTTCCCTTCTAAATGTTTCTTCGTCTAAACAGGGACTACCCAATAACGAAATACACACAGTTGCACTTGCTACATTATTGCGTTTGTGCAATACTCAAAATGGACCGATGAGAAGAAAACAAACTTTTTTTCTACCGATGAGAAGAAAACTGATGAGGAGAAAACAAACTTTTTTTCTACTACTTTTTAAGGTTTTATAAAACTTTTTTACATGGTTGAAAAAAAAAGTACATGAGATGCACGTGGCGGCCATTCGCCATGTAAAAAACCATAATAAATCGTGCAAAAATTAGTGCATTTTCAACTGCATTAAAAAAAAGTTAAATTAAACAAAATTTTAAAAATAAATAAATATTTATGTTAATTAAAGGGTGCTAGATCTAATTTTAGAGATGTCATCATTTTCATTGTTACATTCAGCGTGCAATAGTGGCCGGAAAATGCACTTCCTGGAGAAGGTTTTTGGGCTATAAAATCTGAACTATTTGTTGTAGCGGATAGAGACTACCACCAATCGATAGGGTATAAAAATGCATTTCAGAAATTGCATAAGTCATTTTCTGAAATGTTTTAGTTCAGAAGTTATAGCATAAAATGTGTCCAAATTAGAGTAAAATTTTTTTTAGGGCTATTGCTCGAGAACTAAACGATGTACATATATGGCATTACCCTCATTGAAAAGGGAATTGAAATAGGAATTGTTAGAGGTATGGCTCAATATCGTACACCGATTCTGAAAAAAGTTATAAACTATCAAACTTTTTCAAAATGCACATATTGATTCTATATTGGTATACAAATTATGTAGATATTTAGCATAGTTGCCAATACACCTAAAATTTCATAGTTATTTACACAATTGTCAACACATATTAAAAAGAAGAAGAATTAAATAGAAAAAAATGCGAAAAAAGATTTAATAATTAAAAATAAAATATCTTATTAATTCTAATTATGGTAAGAATGTGATAAAAAAAATAAATAATCAATTTAAAATTTCTTTTTATACCAATTTATTTGTGTTTTTTCAGCACAACTGGTCAACAAGCAGCTGCTGTGGCAAAAACACATTTTCAAAGTCGGAGTACGGGAGCATACTTCCTTCCAGTATAAGCTGCTTTTATTATTGTAGAGGTACTCGGGGTCATAAACGCGCAATAATAGTTCATCCGCTTAGAGGTAATGTATTGAAGAAATGACAATGTCGGCAGCCGCAACTTATGCAGTGTTGAAAAACCACAGGCCAGTAAGTGATTAAAATATACATTTGGTGTTAATGCCTGGAATGGATGAAGTACAATTTAAATTTTCGGTGCTTTATAGTGATTCACGTAAGCTCGATAATAATTAATACTAAGAAAAACTTAATAATTTTTTTTTAATTCTTTATTTGTCTTAGAATATTTTTTACCTGTGTGGAAGAGAACAAACAATTTGGCCACTGTTGTCAGGGTTCCTTCGAAAGTATACGTGCGCTAGCTTCTTAACGGAACCAAACAATACTTGCGACCAGACTGAGGTCATTCCAGACCTCCCCTGTCACTCGTGACATTGATTCAACTGCCAAATTTATTGATGCTGGAAGAGCAACAGTCGGTGTAGGTGATTCCGGTGCCGGTATCGGAACAGTATTCGGTTCCCTTATCTTCGATTATCCCAGAAATCCATCATTGAAACAACAGTTGTTCTTTTACGCTATCTTGGGTTCCGCTTTTTCTGAAGCTATGGGTTTTTGTCTTATGATATTTTTCTTGTTCCTCTTCGCTTTCTAAAGTGTGTATTTATGTCCTAGGACGAAGTTTATCTTATAACAAATTTAACTGATAACATCTGTACTACAACAACCGCAGCTTCATTGTCTATATTGTTTTTAAAAAACATCAACAGTTACAACAAGCACCACAACAATTGCCATCAGCATCGCCATCTTAACAACAGCTACCACCACCACCACAGCTACAACAACAACAACAAAATATACTTTCGTGGCAGCAGCTGCCACCACAACAACAGCTACCACCACTGCCACCAACACCGCCAGCACAACAGCTACCACGACTACAACAAACGCCACAACAGTTGTCACCAACACCGCCAGGATAACAACAGATACAACCAACACCACAAAAGTTGTCAACAAAAGCGCCAGAAGAACTACAGCTACCGCCAACACCACTAGCCCAACAATAGATACCGCCACTGCCAACACTACTATTACTACCACCACCGCCTCCACCACCAGCACAACAACAACAGCTACCGCTAACAGCACCACAACACCACACAACAAAAACAACTACCGCTAACAGCACCAGCATCACAATAACAACTACCATCAACACCAAAACAACCATTACCACCACCATCTCAACAACAGGTACCACCAAGAACGACAGTACAGCAACATCTAAAATCAACACCTCTAAAGCAACAACAGCCATTAACACCAGATCACCAACAACAGCCACCATCACCAGAAGAACAACAACTACCACAAACACTACAAAAACAACAACAGCTACCACCACCAGAACAACAGCTACCAGAAACATCGCCAGCACAACAACAACTACCTCAACACTACAACAACAGCCACCACTTACACAGCCAGCAGAACAACATTTACCATCAACACCTCCAAAACAACAACATCTACCATCAACACCTCTAAAACAACAATAGCTGTCACCAACACCACCCCCACAACAACAACAGCTACCACCACAACAACTGGTACCACCAAACCACTAGCACAACAACAGCTATCGGCAACACCAACACAACCGATATAATAAAATTATTATTTTCTTTTTCTTAGCTTTTTTATGTACATTTTTATTTATATAATTAATATAATAAAAATGAATAGTATACTTAAAATTTATTCTCTTCTTGTTTGGCTAATATTTTAGAGTTGTTAAAAATTTTAAATTGCAGTCGTAATTTAGGAATTTTTGTCAAATTTTTACATCATTGAAAAATATTTGCAAAAATAATCTCAATATATTTTGTATATGAAATAAGGGAAGGTTTTTTATGTTCGAAATATGTTTACGTACACTATCGCACACTGTAGTCACTTCATCATCATAAAGTTATCATATAAATTTGTTAGTTATCAACATCGAGTCTTCGTAAATATTAAAAAATTTTGTAAGAGATCAATTTGCCAAAAATGTAAATTTCCATATATTCTTAGCTACTTGCTGCACTTTTGAAGATTTACCTAATGGCAAGGGTTGTGTGTGTTTTCTTATTTTTTAGATGATTAATTTGTTAATAGGGCTACATTTGCTACCACCAGTTGTCTTCTTTTTTTTTTTAATCTTTATAATTGAACAAAAAACAACAATATTACAAATATTTATTACCCCTATAATTATCTTGTACTAACATCAATTTTCAAACGGTGTTAATATTATTTTTTTCTTACAATTAATTAAAAACAAAAATTGTAAATTTTTACACTTTTTTAAAATTTTATGTATTACAGTTTTTGTTAAAAATATTGTTTTCTCTTATTTCTATCTTTAAAAATAAATTTTAGTTTGTATTTAAATATATGTATAAAATTATTACAACAAAAAATAAAATGATTAATGAATTGTTAAATAAATCACTTTTAATTTTTTATTTAACATATTGACAAACAGAATTCGTACAGAGGTAGAGGAAGCGATTCTTTTCATTTTTTTTGTCTATATATACTTTTTTTATGTGGAATTGTACCTGAAGCTAATAAATTTCTTTGTGGTGAGCCGATTGTGCACCACTTTTTTTTGCGTTTTAAATTTAAATAAAAAGAGTTACTTTTCTTTCTTTGATGTTTTTTAAAAACAATATAGACAATGAAGCTGCGGTTGTTGTAGTACAGATGTTATCAGTTAAATTTGTTATAAGATAAACTTCGTCCTAGGACATAAATACACACTTTAGAAAGCGAAGAGGAACAAGAAAAATATCATAAGACAAAAACCCATAGCTTCAGAAAAAGCGGAACCCAAGATAGCGTAAAAGAACAATTGTTGTTTCAATGATGGATTTCTGGGATAATCGAAGATAAAGGAACCGAATACTGTTCCGATACCGGCACCGGAATCACCTACACCGACTGTTGCTGCTCCAGCATCAATAAATTTGGCAGCTGAATCAATGTCACAAGTGACAGGGGAGGTCTGGAATGACCTCAGTCTGGTCGCAAGTATTGTTTGGTTCCGTTAAGAAGCTAACGCACGTATGCTTTCTAACGAACCCTGACAACAGTGGCCAAATTGTTTGTTCTTCTTCCACACAGGTAAGAAAATATTCTAAGACAAATAAAGAATTAAAAAAAAAAAATATTAAGTTTTTCTTAGTATTAATTATTATCGAGCTTACGTGAATCACTATAAAGCACCGAAAATTTCCATTGTACTTCATCCATTCCAGGCATTAACACCAAATGTATATTTTAATCACTTACTGGCCTGTGGTTTTTCAACACTGCATAAGTTGCGGCTGCCGACATTGTCATTTCTGCAATACATTACCTCTAAGCGGATGAACTATTATTGCGCGTTTATGACCCCGAGTACCTCTACAATAGTAAAAGCAGCTTATACTGGAAAGAAGTTTGCTCCCGTACTCCGACTTTGAAAATATGTTTTTGCCACAGCAGCTGCTTGTTGACCAGTCTTCATAGGTTGCTGAAAAAACACAAATAAATTGCTATAAAAAGAAATTTTAAATTGATTATTAATTTTTTTATGACATTCTTACCATAATTAGAATTAATAAGATATTTTATTTTTAATTATTAAATCTTTTTTTGCATTTTTTTCTATATAATTCTTCTTCTTTTTAATATGTGTTGACAATTGTGTTAATAACTATGAAATTTTAGGTGTATTGGCAACTATGCTAAATATCTACATAATTTGTATACCAATATAGAATCAATATGTGCATTTTGAAAAAGTTTGATAGTTTATAACTTTTTTCAGAAACGGTGTACGATATTGAGCCATACCTCTAACAATTCCTATTTCAATGCCCTTCCAATGAGGGTAATGCCATATATGTACATCGTTTAGTTCTCGAGCAATAGCCCTATAAAAAATTTTACCCTAATTTTGACGCATTTTATGCTATAACTTCTGAACTAAAACATTTCAGAAAATGACTTATAAAATTTCTAAAATGCATTTTTATACCCTATCAATTGGTGGTCATTTCTATCCGCTACAACAAATAGTTCAGATTTTATAGTTCAAAATCTTGTCCAGGAAGTGCATTTTCCGGCTACTATTGCACGCTGAATGTGATAATGAAAATGGTGATATCTGTAAAATTAGATCTAGCACCCTTTAATTAACATAAATATGTTTTTGTTTTTAAAATTTTGTTTAATTTAACCTTTTTTTAATGCATTTGAAAATGTACTATTTTTTGCACGATTTGTTATGGTTTTTTACATGGCGAATGGCCGCCACGTGCATCTCATGTACTTTTTTTTTCAACCATGTAAAAAAGTTTTATAAAACCTTAAAAAGTAGTAGAAAAAAAGTTTGTTTTCTTCTCATCGGTCGTGACATTCTAATTTCAACAGATTGCTACGTTACATGTACGTTATATTTAAGTAAGCATTTGCATTGGTTTTCATATAGCAGAAACGATCAGCTGACTTTTACATTTCAACGTTCGCATAACCCGGCCTTAAGGCCGGAAGATGCTAATTCCGCCTAGTTTTGGTTCACTTCATGTGCAAAATCTGGAATGGTGCCCAACAAAGTATTTGCATCCACACATAAAATTTACAAATACATTTTGCAGCACAAAACAATAACTAGGCAAAATGCTAAAAAACTAAAAACACTGAAAGAGAAGTGAGGACCTGGGTTAAATATTTCACTTTAGTTTTTGGTTCATTTAAACAGAAAACGGGGATTTTCAGTGCATAATTGGAGACGTCACTAGGCCAAATAAATTTTATATTGTAGTACACATGTTTTTCCACTTTGTTTAGGTTTTGTGAATAGTAAACAACGGCTTGCCAGATTGTTTCCTACTTTTCATTTTAGAGCTGCCATACATATTGAAACATGCTAATATAATGGTTAGTCGTGAAATCGCTAATTATTTACCGCTTGTGAGAAAATATTTTTTGAATTCATAGGTATATGGATATAATTAATTTAATAAATACATTATTGCAGACTAAAGATACTGGTAATATTCTTTCATTTATAAACTTATATTAGTTCTTTATTTAATGAGTTTTATACTAATGCAGTTAATCGCTACATTATTTATTGTCGTTATTAGTATTAAGTTAAAGTTTTTCATATGATTTTTAATTTTAGTTCTACATTTTGCTTAAGATTTCTTAAGACATCGATTCTAATAATGTTATTCAATTTTTATTTTAATGATAGTGGTACCAGATTTGTTCAGACGAATAAACACAGATTATTTAGAGTGTACTTAAAATTCAAATTTTTAAAAATGTTACAGCAGAATATAATATAAAAAATAAAATAAATATTGAATAACATTATTCAAATCGATATGTCTTCAGAAATCTTAAGCAAAATGTAGAACTGTTATATCTTTATAACAGATACGAAGAGAGAACAAAAGGAACTTGCCCAGTACGAACAAGTGTGTACTTCTTTCAATTTTTTCTTTCCTCTCTCTCCAACAAAATCAAGAAATGCCCAACTAAAATTGCTGTGTGTGGTCCTGGTATTATATATTTTGTGTAATGCATGGTGAAATTATACAGCTGTGTGCATCCCGGAAATCATAACAAATTCGAATTGATTATCTACCAAGCTGTAAAAATTTTTCAAGAAATTTATTTTTAAATTTTTATTTATGTAAATAATGTAATAAAAATAAATAATATGTACTTTGTGATTGAGAAATCATCTTTGGAGGTAAGTTAAAATTAAGTAATTGTAAATGGAAAACAATTTTGACAAATTAGATAAATCAGCTGCGGGGCGATTTGCCTACTGCACACCCATGTATAATAACACTATTTTGTTATTATAACATCATGTTAATAATTGTTGAAGCGGGTTTCTCATTATAATACAGAGTCAAATAGACTGTCAAAAAATCTAAGGGAAAATATTTTCTGTTTTCATACCATCATACTTCAAGTTAAATACAAACCGCGGCAAATAATTTCACAGCTGATTTCTAGTTTTTTTCTTTGGTTGCTTGTATAAAAGTAACCCTGATAAAATGAGAAGTGTGATAGCTTGGAAAAAATTCTAAAAATGACAAAAACCATAATACTGCCAAAAATACTTAAATATTTCACCACACTTGCTTAAAATTTTGTTTTCACACTATTGGATTTTTACTTAATACACGAATTTTTGACTTGTATTAATACTAAATACAATAGTCTGAAACCCGCTTAAGTTGTAATAGATACGCCAGCACCATTGTAGAATTATACAAGGTAACGAAAAATTAACAACAAACAATCAAATGCAAAAACAACTGGCGTCTCTTCTCTCCTATGTGTCAAGCACATATACTACTAAAAAAAATATTTATGTGTTATACTTATAGACTCACACTTTCTTTGAATTCACGGGTATAACATATCGGCGCGGAAACATTTTTTGCATTTACTAAATAGTATGTTCAGACGAGACAAGGTTCGCTCTCTTTCGAGGGTTCACATCCCAATCTCGAATGAAACAGGAAGATTCGCCATACAAAATTAAGTGAGCGAATCTGCAGGTTTCATTTTGAAACTCTTGCCGAAACCATGAAAATTTAGTATCATCCCTAGTTTCTATCGCTAGTTTATCTTAACTAGCTGTCCAACAAAACAAATTGTAAACAAAGAAATATTATTGTTTTGCAAGCATTTCAATGTATTAGTAAGAAACAAAGGAAAGAGTGTTAAATTGCTTAAATATAAAAATAAACATAATAAATAACACAACATATTAAATTATTTGAAATAATAAATAAATTTTTTATAAATTATTATTTTTTCTAAAAATACATATATTTATATATTAAAATTTACCTTTTTTATCCATTTCAAAACTAAAAAACAAACGCGGGCAAATGCGAAACAACAAAAAACAAAACAAAGCAACTGTCAAATGAAACTCATTATGTGTCGTCTGAACGCAAATTTTCACAATCGAGGTTCAGACAGCGAAACCAGCATTGAAACTCGTCGTGTGAACATGCTAAAAGATAGCACGAGATGTATGCTGTTCTACTGCCATTACCTTGTATAATTCCATGGCCAGCACTGTTTGAAATCGTTAGCAAACTTGTAAGACGGAGTGAAATAAATAGATATGTTTAATTTAATGTCCTATTGTCTCTTTTTATCTTATTGATGTTTCTTATTAATTTGAAGAACGAGGTAAAACAATTATGAATAGCAGGCTAAGCCATTCACTACGGCTACCACAACGTTTCACTAGTCTAGGGTTTTGTTTTCAAAAATAAAAAAAAAATTAAATGGAAAATATGTGTTGTGAATTGTTTAAGTTGTGAGCTTAAAAAAACAAAGTGATATTTATTCAAATAATTTTCATAAAAGAAATATAAAACATGTGCAAAATTCTTATAGACAGTATACAAATTTGCCAAATAATGAGTAAGGTCTTAAAATTGTACCTTATTTATAAGAATTTTGACGACAAATACATTTAATGTAATAACTTTTACTTTTACAAAAGTGCACATTTTAGCTATTAATTATTATATTTGCATTTGAAAAAAAATCAAGCACTATATATCTCATTTTCATAAGGATTCTGCTTGGGATATATATATGTACATTTCTTAAAAAAATATATCGCTTGTAAATTTTAGTTTTTATATTATTAGGCTGCGTCTTTAATAATAAAAAATAGTAGAAACATAAAAAATTATGTTTTGTGAGTCGGGTTGTTACAATATGATGTTGCAAGCCTGCTAAATTTTATGGATAATCATCATACAGTTTACAACATTGTTACATTTATAAACTTTCTGAAAAGCATTAAGTTTTATTATATAGCCATTTGCGCCTAAAACACATATGTTATCCTTAATCAAATAATAATGACGAAATCTTTATTGATATTATTAAAAATTCTACAATAACATCGATATAAATCTGGATATCTAATATTTAAATGATATTCCAACGTTTCTTTTAATGTATATATCTGATTGTTGCTATTATTTATGACAGTGTATAAATATATGAAGTAAATCAATTGAGAAAGAATATTGGACACATTTTAAATTAGATTCATATATCTCAAAATATAAATAATTAAAAAAAAAATAAATGAACAATAAGCATATACTTGATCTTACTTTACAATTATCTCAGGCTCTGGATCAGAACTACGATGTGAGAACTATATAAAATCATGTTTTCTTTTCTGCCAAAAAATATTACTATAACTGCCTTATATATGTTTTTAAAATTATTTTAACAGGTTTGTTTCCGAAAAAAAGCAATCAAAAGTGCATAATACATACAACTTTTTAAGTCCATAGCCTTAATATCTTATTTGGATTTATAATTCGTCTATTGTACATCATACAGGTTGCTATTCTATTTTCGCCCATAATAATAATAATGATATAGTAAATCATCCAGCGCAGCAATTATTTAAATGATGTAGTGATAAAGAAAAAAAATGATATCTATATAGATATATCGATGGCATATTTAATACAGGGTGGGCCAAAAGAAACCAAGGGGTGTAAAAGTTTAATAACTTTTTTGTTTATTAACTTTTTTTTATTTTTTCTTTCAGATTATATAATATACAAAATGGAAATTTTTTTACACTAAGTATGAAAAATGATGTCTCTTAAAAGACCACCGTTTTCAGCTTCGCACTGATGGACTCTTTTTAGAGCATTTTCCATAACATCTTTCAAAACTTGTGGCTGTAGCGTTCGAATTTCTGCAACAATGTTTGCCTTGAGTTCAAGGATTGTCTCTGGCTTGTTCACATACACTCGCTCCTTCAAAAAACCCCAAAGAAAATAGTCGGGTGCTGTCAAATCTGGCGATCGCTCTGGCCAAATAATTTCCGAATTTCGAGAAATTATTCGCTCTCCAAAAATTTGACTTAAAAGTGCCATTGTGTCTCGGGCAGTATGGGCAGTGGCTCCGTCCTGCTGAAACCACATACCAGGTCTGTTTTCAAGAGCAGGACGTAAAAAATTTTCTATCATAAAATGATACCGCTCTCCATTTACGGTTACAGCACTTCCATCTTCATTCTCGAAGAAGTAGGGCCCAATGACATTTTCAGATGTGATCCCACACCATACTGTACACCTGATGGGGTGCAATTGGCGTTGATGAATGGCTCTTGGATTTTGAGAACCTCAGAACCTACAGTTCTGCTTGTTAACACAGCCATTCAAATGAAAATGATATGCTCTTTGCGTTAAAATAATTGATCTCTGGTTTAAATAATAAAATTCTATTGTTCTGGTTCTCTGTTCAGTTGTGAACCTCTCCATTATAAATTCTCCAAGTGTTGTCTATATAATCTGAAAGAAAAAATAAAAAAAAATTAATAAACAAAAAAGTTATTAAACTTTTACACCCCTTGGTTTCTTTTGGCCCACCCTGTATATTAAAAATCAAACAAGTGAAATTATACTCCTCCGGGCTTAAGCAACCAAGTTCAATTGTTGCTAATAAACATACAAAAAGATTAAAATTGCTATAGTTTTGCAATCAATTGAATTTAGTAATATCATTGGTTTACAATTTGTATATGTAAAATTCGTATTAAAAGTAGCAGCACTTATGTCTGAGTAGACACGTTTTTCATATACGGCTGATCATTTAAAATTTTTTTTTCACTTTATACGTGTTGAACATCAATCTTAATTAATGTTTTTGTGTTTATAAATTACTCTCAACGGGAAATTTTATTGAAGTTATAAATTCTTGTGTGATTGCTCTTACCGTGCTTATGTATTTCGCTTCATCAATTGTTAAATACCTTTTGCTGGGTATTACCGCCATTTTCTACATTGCCGGTATTTGCCTCAAATTTGGTTTCTATATATTAGCTGTGAAGATCTACTGCCTGGTTTATATCGTGTATTAAACCTAAATTATGCCACCGGCAAAAATAATTAAGTATGATGTCTGTACTAATAATGTCTGCAAGACAAGCCAGAAATAAATGTATCACCTGCATGTTATGGCTTCATATAAATTGCTCTGGTGTGTCTGATAGTTCTTAGAACTGCTTCTGATACGTCTTAATATTTTGGTTTCTGGTCTGCCACTCAGTATTACGAATCTAACTGACACTATTTGTAAAATGGGTACATATTTAATGGTTAAATTTAACAATGTATTTTTATGCGATGACCTCATGTCTGCCTATTTCCGGACGAGATCTATCAAGTTGCATGATGTTGATGGTGGTATTGATCTGAGGATTTTTCCTAATGATCCGCTTTTTGGGGATTAAATGCTATATGTAGGAAACCACTGCGAGATAAAATTGTTAGCAGGTTCAAAATTTTGAATGGTGATAAACTTAAAGTGAAGCTCACCATTTCTGATAATGCTGTCAAAATTCTCACTATGGCTGAATGTGTGACCCTGCTGGGTAATGGAACATAGGCACACCAATAATGTGCCTAAAACTAAACTTTGGTTGTTTTTTATGTTTTTTTTTTTGTATTTAACTCTCCAAGTGAAATTTTTTCTCTTTTTATTATGGTTATTTACATACTAAAGGGTAATTTTTTATAGACGTATAGAACTTTAAATTGCAATAAAACAACGATGGATTATTCGATTGACATGAATTTTATTTATCCGAGAGATAATCTTGTGGCATTATATTTTAAATATGATTTGTGGCATATGACCGCCACGGCTGGCTCGGATGTAGTCCAATCTGGACGTCCAATTTTCGATGACTTTTTCCAACATTTGTGGCCGTATATCGGCAATAACACGGCGAATGTTGTCTTCCAAATGGTCAAGCGTTTGTGGCTTATCCGCATAGACCAATGACTTTACATAGCCCCACAGAAAGTAGTCTAGCGGTGTTAAATCACAAGATCTTGGAGGCCAAAACGTGAAATTAGGCGGTCACCAAACGTGTCTTTCAATAAATCGATTGTGGCACGACATGTTGCGCCGTCTTGTTGGAACCACAGCTCCTGAACATCATGGTTGTTCAATTCAGGAATGAAAAAGTTAGTAATCATGGCTCTATACCGATCACCATTGACTGTAACGTTCTGACCATCATCGTTTTTGAAGAAGTACGGACCAATAATTCCACCAGCCCATAAAGCGCACCAAACAGTCAGTTTTTCTGGATGTAACGGTGTTTCGACATATACTTGAGGATTAGCTTCACTCCAAATGCGGCAGTTTTGTTTGTTGACGTAGCCATTCAACTAGAAGTGCGCTTCATCGCTAAACAAAATTCGCTTATGAAAATCGGGAACAACGGCAATCTCGTTTCGAAATAAAATTGCACTATTTGCAAGCGTTGTTCAGGTGTGAGTCTATTCATGATGAATTGCCAAACCAAACTGAGAATAAATCACTTAACAGCTGTTAAATCGGTCGCCATCTTGAACAGTAATACCAACTTAAAGTTCTATACGTCTATAAAAAACACCCTTTATAATTATACTGAGCTCCCCACTTTGTATACTCGTATTATTGTCTTATATGTCTCATGATGTACATTTTGGTCCATCTGTCAGTGGTAATTTTACGCTAAGTATTATGATTTATTGTCAAGTTGGTAACTTTAGAACTGCCCACCTCAATTGTCAGAGCATTCAACCTTCGTGTAGATGTGTGAAATTATATGAGCTCAGGTCTATAATTGAGGCGTTAGATTTGGCAATAAAGGGTGGTTAAATTTTGAGGGCCGATGTTGAATGTAAACCACACCTAAACGTCAGGTTTTTTTCTGCATTTCATTTGACATTTATCAATTTCAGACTAACTGAATTTGAACCATGGAAAGATACACTATCGAGCAATGCGTTAAAATTATTCAGGCTTATTATGAAAATGGTCGTTCAAATCAAAATGCATATCGTGCACTTCGTGATTTTTAATCGTTTAAATGTGCGTACAATCGGAAAAATCGTGCAAAAATTTGAGCCAACCGGGTCTGTAGGAAATGTGAAAACAGTGCATGCTCGTACAGCTCGTACTGCAGAAAATATTGCTGCTGTTCGCGGTAGTGTGGCTGAAGAGCCGTCAACCTCAACTCGTCGTCGTGCCCAACAGTTGCAACTCTCACGCTCGTCGTTGATGAACATTATGCATAAAGACTTGCATTTACACGCTTACAAGGTGCAATTGACTCAAAAACTAAAATCTCTTGACCATTCCAAACGTCGTCAATGGTCAGAATGGTGGCAAGAAATGTCAACAGTGGATAATCAATTTTCGAAGAAAATCATCTTCAGTGATGAGGCACATTATCACCTCAGTGGATTCGTCAATAAGCAGAATTGCCGCATTTGGGCGAATTATAATTCAAGAGTGATTGTCGAAAAACCAATGCACCCACAAAGAGTGACTGCTTGGTACGGTTTATGGGCTGGCGGCATCATCGGGCCGTATTTTTTCCAAAATGAGGCCGGTCAGGCAGTTACTGTGAATGGTGTTCGCTATCGTGAGATGATAACGAACTTTTTATGGCCCGAATTGGAAGATATGGATGTGGACGATATGTGGTTTCAACACGATACGGACGGTGCCACTTGCCACACAGCTAACGAAACAATGGCTCTTTTGGGTGACAAATTCAATGGCCGTGTTATCTCACGTGGTGGCGATGTCAATTGGCTGCCAAGCTCATACGATTTGACACCGTAGGGCTTCTTTCTTTGGGATTATTTGAAAGAAAAAGTGGACGTCGATAAGCCAGCAACAATTCAAGAGCTAAAGGTTGAGATAATTCGGCACATTAACGGCATAGAACCTCAATTATGTCTCAGCGTCATAGAAAATTTGGACCATCGGATGGTTTATTATCATAATAAAAAGAAATGACAATAATTTCCTAAATAATTTGTGTTTTATTCAAAATCAACATCGGCCCTTAAAATTTAACCATCCTTTATTTGCGGCTACTGGAACATGGCTTTAACCATACATATGCTGCCGAGCTGTTAATATTTCAGGATTTAAAATTTGTAGGAATGATCGATTGGAGTTTTTCAAATTTCTGAGTTGGGTGTTTGTGAGTCATTGTTTATTGAGTTGTGTTTTAATAGGTTCAAGTTTCTTTTTGGAGTAGTGTATCTGCCACGTGGTGATATCGTTTCATGAAAATTTACAACAAGAACTTCTCTCAACGTACTCTGATAGCATTATTGTTGGTGATTTTAACTGCAATATGTTCGATGCTGTAAAATCGTATGCTATGCGTTCGCTTTGTATTAGATGTAATCTTTCCGTTTTTCATAACTCCACCCTCACACTATGACGTCGCTTATGGCTCTACCTCTTTAATCGATTTCTGGCTAGTCAGCGATCGCACTAAACTCAGACTGTGTGAACAGTGGCACTGTCCTTCTATTTCCCGTCATGATTTGATATTTTCATCCCTTCACATCCAACCTGAACGCATTTGTCAAACTAGTTTATCGTCTTATATCTTGTTTATTCTATACTAACGTCATCAAAATTTCCATCACTATGGAAAATGGAGAGAGTTATCTCGCCTACCTCAATATTACCGGCGCTATCTAAAGTGTTTGAACACTCGTTGCTTATTTTTGGGTTTAAAACAACTGTTTATAAGAAAAGAAGATCAATCAACTCACTAATGATAATTTTTGATTTGATCAATAATAATATTAATTGTGAATATATATTAAGCTTACTTTCCTTTGCTATACCTAGTAAGGGACGCTACAAAAGTAGAGCGACAGGGATAGCAAACGACGCCATATTTCTTGCCGCTCTTTTGACATTTCTCTTCAGTAAGGTTTGCCATTTCATGATGGAAATTATTAAAATTTACTACCGAAATTCGGAGTCAGTGGCCTTAACGTTAAGAGCGCTACGTCCAATTTATGGTCGTCTTAATCGTCCTAGCAGATCAACAATTGAGCGTCTAGTGGAAAAATTTGAATCCACAGGCACAGTACAAAATGTTCCCGTGCCAGTGAGACAAAGAAGTGCCCGTAGTGTCGAGAATATTGCTGCCGCTGAGGCTTCTGTTGAAGAAAGCCCAAATGTGTCTCACACGTCGTTCTCAAGCGTTGGGCATCTCTGTGACGTCGTTGTGGCGAATTTTGCGAAAAGATCTTGGCCTACATCCTTACAAGATAAAATTGACGTAAGAACTGAAGCCGCTTGACCACCAGAAGGGTCGTATGTTCGTGAATTGGGCTGAGCAACAACTTGAAAATGATTCGGATTTTCATCGAAAAATCATCTTCAGCGATGAGGCTCATTTCTGGCTGAATGGCTTCGTCAATAAACAAAATATGCGTTATTGGTCAGACAGCAATCCACACGTACTCCATGAGTCATCATTGCATCCCGAAAAAATTACGGTTTGGTGTGGTTTATGGGCCGGGGTCGTCATTGGGCCGTACTTCTTCCGTGATGATCAAGACCGGCACGTTACTGTGAATGGGAATCGCTACTGTTCAATGATAACCGAATATTTTTGGCCCCAATTGGATGATATGGGCTTGGAGGACATGTGGTTCCAACAGGACGGCGCCACAAGCCACACAGCGAATGTCACAATCAATTTATTGGAAACCAAGTTTGGAGAACGTGTTATCTCACGAAATGGTCCAGTCGATTGGCCGCCTCGGTCGTGCGATTTGACGCCGTTAGACTATTTCCTGTGGGGCTACGTCAAGTCTATGGTTTATGCCAACAAGCCAGCGACGATTGATGAACTTCGTACGAATATCGAACGTGAAATTGCAGCAGTATCGGCCGATTTATGCTTTAAAACCGATTTATGCTTTAAAAGCGTGCCCGTGGTGGCCATGCAAAAGAAATCGAGTTCCATACATAATGGCATCGAACGTACTTTCACAGGAATAAAGAATTTCATTGCTATCCAAAACGGTTTTTGTTTTATTTAAAAAAACTTTTATAGCGCTCTTATTGAAAAACGCTTTAGATACTTACGGTCTTTAAATATATTTTATGTACCTATTCGTAGAACAAATTATGTAAAAAACGAGCCTATTTTTCTCGCCATGACTGCAATAAGATTAACTATCGTTTTAGTATTGATTTCTCTATGTCCAGAACTAACTTTAAATTAAGTTTAGATAATCAGATTATAACTAATATATTCAGGGCTATCATAGAATCCAAGTCGGTTTTGCAAACCAATATTGGTTTCATTTGGTGTCATGAAACCAAGTCTTTTTTGTTATTTTCGAAGACAAATAAAGCCGATGTTCGAATCAGTTGTTCTATACATTAGTTTATTTGTATGAAATTGTTTATGTAAATGTTTGATAACAATTTTAATAAATCGTAGTGTTTTCGTTTAAATAAAAATAAAAACGTGTTTTTTCTTGAAAATTTTTAATATAAAATATATAATTAGTGTCAGTGAAATAAGTAGTGAAATAAAATCACTTTTGCCGTTGTCGGATTTTTAATATTAGAAGAAGAACGCTCACAGAGAGTAAAAAGAATATTCATAAATTACCGGTTAAATAAAGAAGCTTTCTGTTTACATCTTTTTGACGTGAACCTACGCTTTTTATTGATTCATCCAACTGTTGTTAAAGAGATCACACAGTTGGCTTATCAAGTTTTGTAAGTCTCTTAGCAATGACAGGATATTTTTCTAAATAACTAACTGAAGGCGAAATTTTAATGAAAAAAGTCCTCTTTAATCACTTGCTTTATTTGAAATTAAACAAACCAACAACTGTCAACTGATTGGTTTCAATCCAATAGCAAACCGATAACATTGGTTTCTGTGACACCTAAAACCGACATTAATTCTAGTTCGAAAATGAAACCGACAACATTGGATTTCATAACACCAAAGTAAATTTTTTGTCGGTTTCAAATGCAATACCGGCAACATTGGATTCTATGACAGCCCTGAATATTATGATTAGCTAGCCTGTAAGGACTTTTGTTACAATTGGCTTAATTAAAAAATAAAATTAAATTATTGAGCATGTAGCTGCGGAGATTTATGTTAACCAGTATGCTTTTCGGAAATGTCATTGTTGCTAACCTTAACAGATAATATTAGAAAGAATATAAACAAGGGCTGCCTCAGTGTCATGATTTCCTTGGATCTGTCGAAGACATTTAACTCTAACCATACTGTGCTAATCGAGACTCTAAGAAACAAATTTAAATTTTCTAGGTCAGCCTGTAAACTGGTTTTGTCTTACTCGTTAGACCGTTCTTACTTGTTAGCCTAAATGGGATTAACTCGGGCATATGCTATTTTTCTTCTAGTGTTTCTCAGGGATCCGGCTTGGCCCTCTCTTATTTATCCTGTATGTCAATAGCTTGCCTAGTGCTATTAGCTCGAATATGTGCGAAGTATATTTATATGCAGATAATGTTTTCTTACTGTGCAAAGGGTATTCTGATTCTATTGATGTATTAAGTAGTAATGTCAATCTTTGCTTAAGCCGCGTTAGTGATTGGATCTTGAGTAACTTTCTCTCTATTAACCCCTCGAAAACCAAGGCCATAATGTTTGGACCAACTGATCGGCTCATTTATGATTGACTATCCATCTTGGTGGTGTTCGCATTAGTTTAGTAGACATTAAGTGCTTAGGGATTATACTCGACAACAAACTTACTTTTAATAGCTACATTGACGCAGTAAGTGGTAAAGCTTTTGCTTTACTTATGAGCGTAACTTAGCCTTGTTTTACAAGGTCATTAAATATCGTACGCCTATGCGGTTATGTGAATCTTTTACTTTTGCGAGCTCAACTAGAAGTCCTCAACTTTTTATCCCTCTTCGTTTATGACAAATCTTTTAAGATTCGCATTGCGTCTTTTCTCACTCTAGTAATGTGTATCACATAAAACTATTGCAACAATTGTGCTCTGATTAATTTTTTTGTTACTTTTCCTTTTATTCTATTTTAACTCTTGTGCTGAAATTGCTACTGATTAGGACCGTTATATTCGCATCTATTTTTGATACTTATGTACATTAGTTTTTTCTTTCGATTGGGGAGTCGAACAGCGTGATTATTGATTCATATGATATTGGTTTTGCTTTTGAAATTTATTTATTACATATTGTTACTATATTATTTAAGTGTTACCTCAGATGTATATGTAATAATGCTATGTAATATAATTTTATATTGGCCTTTGAGGCTTTATATTACATTAATTAAATTAAATAAATAAATAAAATGTCTAAATAAAATTAGAAAATCGTTTGTTTTAAAACCTTTTACGGATTTGTGGGAAAATGACCGTGTTTAATAAATGAAGGGAAATATAAGCAATAAAGCTACACAAAATTTAGATATTCTATATCTCTCTTCTTCAGAAATCGTAAAGCAAGTGAATTTCTTGAGGAAATTTTAAATTTTTTAGAGAATTTTAGAGACTCGTAAATAAAAACATACATAAGGCAGAATTTCCTAGCGGAAAAGAATACATCGTTAGTTTTTAGGTCTTCATTCGTACACAAATACTTATTCATTTATTTTTCAATACAAGGTCGTTAGTATGGAGACAGTTTTGTCTGTCATTTCGGCATTGGAGGGAACAACGATCACAAAGGAACAACTGGAAGCCACCAGATTGGCAAAATATATTAATCAATTGAGAAGACGTACAAAATGTGAAAGTTTAGCACGGCGTGCTAAATCCTTGCTGAAGAGATGGCGCGAAATGGTTGGAATGATACAATCAAATGAATCAATAGTAACATCTGGATTAATTAACACACCAGCTGCAATTGCAAGTAATTCCAATGCTACCACAAGTACACCTTTTAATGTTCCAGTAAGTGATAATGCCATTTGTACATCTAACTTAACAAACCCTCAGTTTAGTCATCAATATTACCAACGTCAGCAACAAAATCAAAATAATGTAAAATATCCAGCTAAACACCAGCAGTCTTATCATTCGCAACCTTCCTCACCTGTTAATATTCAAGAAAAGTCCAATCCAAATGAATACTTAATTTCTATGTCAAATCCCGCAACAAGTTCACAAATAAGAAAAAGCTCAGACACAAATGTACGTAAAAAAAGAAAGATTGAGAAAAATTTAAGTAACGAAAATGTTACCTACCATGACCATCAGCAACCAACCAGCTTTGCAAATTTAATTACGGGATTGAGTAGTACGTTTTGCCCTTCCCAAAAAACTACACGAGACAAGTCTGAGCTTGTTACACCTGTTGAAACATTTGTAATAGAACACTCATCAAATTCTAATTCCGATTTGATATGTATTCCATCTAACAACACTATTTGTAGTAATTTTACCTCAGCAACTGAAGTTCCTCCTGTTGTAATCGATTTAGAAGACACTAATTCTAGTATGAACTCTTTAGTATCAAAAGATGTAACAAATACGTCATCTTTTTATCGAAACAAAATTTCAACTAAAAAATTAAAAAAAGAGAAAAAGCGTAAAGACCGAGGGAGAAATGTTGTTTCACATCCGAATCAACATTTACAAGATTGCGATGACCAAAATGCTGCTACTGCCACTTATAAAAGACATCCTGACATTTTATTATTAGATGACAAGTCACATTCTGTTTGTCCCACAATATCAAATATTTCTGGTATGTATATATTTGGTATTTTATTTATAGTTTATTTATTTATTGTAATTTATTATTTAGTAAAAAATGTTGTTTTTCATTAAAAAAAGCAACAAAAATTTGTAAAACTTCTTTTTGCTTTAACTTTAATTAATTCTGCTTGTATTCAATAAATGTATGGGCAGTTATTTTTGAAAATTGTATAAGTCCATCTAAAAAATTTTGTAATTTTAGTAAGATGGTGTCTATATCATCTAGACTTTTAATAAAAATCAATAGCCTCAAGCCGCCTATGAACAAGAACAACCATATACGAGGTATGATCAAAAAATAACAGTTATTTTCAATTTTCATGAAGTACGTATGTTCGTTTTTCGCATTTTTTTATGTTGGTACACATGTCTGTTATTTATGTTGACAATATCAGCCATTTTGGATTGTCAGTTTGTTTTTGACAGATAAAAAGGTTAGTCGTGTTTTGGTGTGCTCTTCGATTTTTTACTATTTCAAAAAATGGATCAAAGAAACTGTATTAAGTTTTGCGTAAAAAATGAAATTAAATGTGCAAGGACATTTGAAATATTGACTGGCGTTTGGCGAGTCTACTATGAGCAGAACACAAGTTCAATTGTGGTATAAACGGTTTAAGGAAGGCCGAGAAGATGTCAATGACGATGCTCGTCCTGGTCGCCCGAGCATGTCAACAACCGATGAAAACATTGAAGCAGTGAAGAAAATGATTTTGGATAATCGTCGAATCACTATTAGAGAGGTTGCTGATGATGTTCGGCTCTTGCCAAGCAATTTTTACGGATGTTTTAGGCATGAGGCGTGTGGCAGCGAAGTTTGTTCCAAAACTGCTGAATTTTGGCCAAAAAAATCGTCGCTTGTTCATATTTTTTTGGAAACAGGAGCTGTTGGTGATATCAAAAAGCGCGTTTCAGAAGTGTTTCGAGGATTGGAAAAAACGCTGGCATTAAGTGTATTATATCTTATGGGGAATACTTTGAAGCGGACAAGATAGTTATTGATGAATAAATAAATACTCTTTGAAAAAGTTGAAAATAACGGTTATTTTTTGATCATACCTCGTATGTGCAATTTAGTGATTGAGCTAATAACCTTGCACCACATAAGATGTCATCAGGCTGATACAATGAATTAAAAATTTACTGGAAGCGTCATTGTGATTAGTGGCAAAATTTTTGATATGAATTGTAAAATACAAGCAAGTAATACATAGTACAATGTTTACTCTTCGAAAACTTTCCTCAATTGAGCTAATTTTAACATACACAATACCAGCAAACGTGGCACTATTGCTGATATATCAAAATCTGTTTGAAATCGCCACAGCACAGCGTACAATCACACAAAATGCCCATTTACGATCAAGCCGCTGCTACAAACACTTCATTGCGCATGCATGCTGTCGTTTATAAGCCCCTTTATTTATAATTAAAAGATAGTAGATAAGTGACCAGTAGATCATTGTCTTACTAGTTTGTTGGCATATATTATATTTTTATGCGCTTCAGAACTTTTTTATTTATTTACTTTATTTTTTATTACTTCTAAGATTTTTTTTGTTGTGACAGCTTTGTGTCAAGAGTTTAGAATGTAAATTATCAATTAACTCTGTTCTAAAAACTTGACAAGTTTTTCTTATGAATATGTTGTCAAAAGTTTTGATTTATGCTTCTTAATCACTTTTAATTATTTAAAAAATTTGTTTTAGAAATACTCTCACTGTCAAACAGTTCAATGAGCTCAGTATTTCCTTCTGCAGATGCGATGTCCAAAAACTTATTTCAGTCCGCCCAAAATGAACTGGATTCTTCTTCGGCACAAATGTCTAAATCAGATTTAACGTTTGCTGGAAAGTTTAAACAAAATACTAGTTCAGCATCAATAGGATGTGTGTTAAATTATAATAGCGATAGCATGAATATAAATATTCTGAATAATAATTCACCTAATAAAAGTAAGTTTTCTTTGTTTGGTGGAATTGAGGCAATTAATTCGAATGATAGTTCGTCAAGCAGTCGAACCATGTCATTCCATGACGTCAACAATACAAAGAAAGAAGCAAGTAACAGCAGACATAATAACAAAAGTCTTGTCAAACATGACATCAATGAAAAGTCTATATCAAACATGTCTAACAAAGGAAACTCATCTACTGAAAATACGTTTGCTGCAGATGGGTCGACAGTTGTTGGAGTACAGCAGCAACAATCTATTGATTTGACATCGCTGGATCTTTCATCTCAACAAACTGTAAAACAACCAAAGAAAAGGGGCCGAAAAAAGGGATCTAAAGGAGTAGATTCAGTTATAGCTAAAGAAACAAGTTTGTCATCTCAAATGCTTATATCTACCATAGGCGTTACTGGAAAAAAGGTTAAAACTACTAAGGAATTGTATGCAGAAATGGAAAATCGCAAACTTCGAAATATTAACACACCAGGATTAGTAGAAATTGCTGGGAACTCATCTGTAAGCTGTGTGGGACAACCACAGCAAGAAGAAACGGTATTTTCTAGACATGCATCAGTTTGCTCAGGTTTGTATTTAATTACATGTTTTAATCATCTTAAAATACATATCCATGTAAAGTTCATATGTAACTGCACTTTTTTCACTGGTACACAATCCAATTTAATTTTATGACTAGTCGTTTTGCAACATAAGAGATAAACTACTATTTTGGATCCGATAGTTGACGTTGTTTTTAAGATCCGATGTGCTTTCATTTAATGTATAAATAGAAAACATTTTTTTTGGTTATTCTATATCGGATCCAACAGGTGGCTCTTTTATCCATATCTAATTTGTTTTTCCGATCACCATTTTTTTCTTTTCGTGTGATTTTTCCTATGCCGTAAATTGTACTCGACCTGTTGTTGTTTTTACAAAATTATAAAGAAGTTCAACATCCATAATTATTTTAACAAATATTATTGTTATAGATATTGGTGACAGTGATAGCTGTTCGATGACATCGGAACCATCCCGTGATAGTGGTAACATTTTAAATAAGTTATCAATAGGTAAACGAGAAACACTATTGGATAATAGTAGTAACTATTCAAAACATGATTCTGAGTTTAAGAGTGGGGATGTTAAAACCGATGAAGAGGGTAGTAGGCATTTGATTGATGAAAATGCAGACACAGATCTTACATTAAAAATTAAACTCGAAATACAAGATATATTAAATCTGTTAACACCCCCACCTAGTATTCAGCAAATTGAGTATGAGTGTTTCAAAAGTATTACTCCTTGTACTTGTACGATTAAAAAAATAAATGCCAATGAAAGCAAATCGTCGAATTTAAATGCACTAAATACAACACCAACAAACAGTAATAATGAAAATGATAAAGATAAAATAAATATTAAACAAAAGGCAATTGCGAGTGAAAAAAGGATGATACAATTAAATTCAAAAGATTCAATGCGTCCTCAGTCACCGCCTCCAGCTAAAGTGAAGAAATCTATATTCGATTTAGACTTTGATGACGATGAGGATCCATTAAATTCAATAATAGCCGATGTCGTAGGTAAAAATGTCAAAGCTGAAAAGGAATTAATAATCAGTCACCCGATTATTGATGATAAATCTGAGTTTTCGTTAATCAACGAAGATGATCTCAGTAAAGTTTATCATCAAAATACAGTATATGCCTTAAATGTTCCTACACCTACACCTACAGTTGATGATACAGTTTTTCCCTCCTATGAAGTAAAAATCGATCAAAATTGTAAAGCTAAAAATCGATTTGAAGTACAGACTCAAAAAATAACAAAATTCCACGTTGATACTTTGCACAATTGCTTTATACCTAATGTTAATGGCAACTGGAATCACGCCAATGCTGTCAATACCCGCAATCATAATAATTATGATGATGATTGTCAGAAAAAAGATGCAATAATTGATGGTTACAATGTTGTGCCATTTTATGGTTTAGATTTTCACGAACAAATCGTTAAAGATCTTAGCCATATAAAATTTACAAATCAATTTAAAGTTAAACACTCAATTTGCCAAAATCAAAATGAAATATTGTTTCACATACCATTTTTGGGCGTTTCGCGAATACCTGGTGATGCTGATGCAAATTTGTGCAGCATACACCTGGACAAAGTAACGTCGGATGATGAGAAAGAAAATCTCGATAATAAATTAAATTTAAATAATATAATAATTAATACAAGTGCACTTGATACCACGGATGCCAAAGAAAGAGAAAACAAACAGGATATTGAAATGATGAGTTTAAAATATACAACTATGACTTCGTCTTCGAATAGTGTTAAATTCAACAATAAGCGTCCTACCATTTCAGGCTTCAAACGAACCAAGAAACATGCAACGTTAGTAAAACGATCAACAATTAAGCGCTTAAAATTAACATCTAAGGAAAACTTGGAAGCAAATAGATTTTTCTCAGATAATGACGATGCATTAAAGTTACATAGAAGTTTATTTTTTCTTGAAGAGTTATATCCAACAATTCAGAGTGGTTCCCGTTTATACAAGGAATGCCTATTTCACATAAGCAGTTGTAGTTCTGGTTGTAGTAGTACAGATGAAGAAGAATCATCAATTTATGTGAAAAGTCCTTTAAATTGTAGAAAGCGCACAATTTCAAAATCATCGTCATCGTCTTCATCTCTATCTTCGTCTTCCGAGTACAACATGTTAAAATTGCAGCAAGAAATAATACAAACGGAAATCACAAAAAGGACTACGCTTACTATTGAGAAGAAAAGTAAGAAAATCGCTAGTGAAGAAATGTTAGAAAATGGTAAAAATTTTAATATAAATTGTAACAATGAAAATGAAGACGATAATGATGACGAAAGTTATAACAATGGCAACGATCTACCTGGGGAAAATAATCGTATGTTGTTATCTTTCAATAATATATATAACAAATCTATGCAGAATAAAGACCGTGAAAATAATATGCTGAAGCAGCAACTACAAAATTGTGATGACTATAATAATTTAAATAATAATATTAATTTAATTAAATATATTGATAATAAAAAAACTAGTTCTGTTAATAATATTAATAATGCTACTAATTCATGTAGCAATAATTTGTCAGATACAACAAACATCAACGTAACCAGTAGTAGTTATAGCCATGAAAATCTATATAATTCTACACATGAACACCAGCATATTAATAACGAGAAAGATATAAAAATTAAACCATTTAAAGAATATCAAACTGGCATACGTACCGTCGATGAGGATGTTAAGGATGACGATGGAAATAATTGTGGTCGCTTGCAACAATTTAAAGAGTGGCACGAAGTTTTACAACTACGTTCATACAACGATGAATTATTAACTGTTTTGCCATATGTCTTACTTGAATAATTTTTTGTGTATTTTTTGTTTTTGTGTTATTTTATTTTTTTTTAGTTTCAAGAACTAGTTTATATAATTTTTTTTTTTTGATTGCATGTACTTGGTGTATTTTCTTTCTCGGTTTGTACGTTTGGATATTAAGTTATCTTTAAGTTACTTTTTACATATCTATTTTAACTTCTGTTGTTGTTAATTTAATATGTTTAATACGTTTTTTATCGAATGTTTTAAATAGTTAACATTATTATTGGAGTATATTTTTATTCATTCATATTTTTCCCACTTGTAATTTTAAAATTACAATTATTATAAATGCGATTCCTTTGTAAACTGTGTTTAAGTTTTTGTTCTCAGAAATAAATACATATTTATTATTTTTAGTTGATTGCATGATTAAAAATATTTATGTATAATAAATTAAATCACACAAAAAGAACAATTTGAGTTAAAATCGTGCAGGACATTAGATTAAATCATGTTCGAGCCACGATTGAATCTAAAAGCAAAATTGAAACGCAGCCATTAACATGCATATGCCTTCATTAAATCATTCAACACTACAAAGCCGTATTGCAATACAAATACATAAATATGTGTGATAGTAAAATTAATGCTTTTTTGCATATTTGTGTTATTGAATGCTTACATTTTGCTTTTTAAATTCAACCGTGTGGAACAGCATAACAAAACAAAAAGTTGTGCTTTGAACATGATTTAATCAAATGTTGTGCAAGATTTTTTGTGCGTTAAATAAATCACATATACCGGTATCAGCTCCTTGATGTACAACTTACGTATTAAGGAATCCAATTTTTCTCGATTTCATATTCACTGTACACATGACTGTACTTCATTTTATTTTTAGTTTTAAATATTACTTAATTCACTACGGAAAATTTTTTCCTCGCTTTCACATTCACTTTTTAATATGTACTTCAATTCAGTTATTTTTGTTTATTGTATTACAATAGTTCTGTACAACTCACTTAAAGAAGATATGCTAGTCATGCTGTTGAAAAAAAACAAATTAAAGCATTCAAAATCAATTCGTTTAAACTTGAAACATTTTTCTATATAGTGCTGTAATTTATAACACATTTTAGTTTATATTTACATATATACATACATACATATATCAAGTTTATAATATTTATATTATTTTAACATGAATTTTTATATATTAAATGAATCTTCGTCAATGAACTTTCTTAACATGTCTTTAAATAAATAACTTTGTTGTCTGTTTGCTTTTTTTATAGTTGCACATTTGTAAATATTTATGTGTAGCTTGTACACTAAATATAAATAAAAATCATTTTAGAGGCTGCGAAAATATTTTGCAAATACTTATTCAAAGAATTTAAACAAAGTTTTACATAATTTTTTTTTTAATGTATAAAATAATGTATGTATATGTGTATAATGAAAGATATAATTTTTTAAATGGCAAAGAATATGAATTTGTATGTTAAAAATGCCTTAATTTATTTAAAATTGAAATAATATGTATGTACATATATACTTAATCTGGTATTATATTGTTTATAACTGCTGCTGCTTCAATGAACGAACGTAATATGAATATGTAATGACACCTAGTTATTTCCAAATATGATGGTGTATATGTGTACAATGTTTAATTTGGATAAAAAATTAAAAATATATGTAAACAAAAAAAAAAAACTTAGTAACTAAGTAAGACTTCAGGTAAAGCAACATGTATGTTATTAATATATATTTTGAGGGTATTTTATTTTTGCCTGTGTAGTGTAATTTAATAAAAAAGAAAACCTCAGTATAGTAAATATTTTTTTCATTTAAGAAAACTCATAACACAATGACTTCCATAAATGATATTGCATTATTAGTAAACGTTAAACCAAAACCTGGTATATTAATACATCAATTTGTTACATAATTTGCTGTATAAGGCAAACGTATGTAATAAGTAGGTGTTGCTTATGACTAATAATTGCATATTTTCCTTATATAAAAACCAAATGATGGCTTAAAGCTAGCAGTTATCCAAATTGAAAACACGGCAGGCAAAAAAAGTATACAAAAACTTGTATATACGTATAATAAATTAAAAATTCTAAAATTTCTTTTTTTTATATATCAATGAACTCTTTTAAAATATGAATGAACATTTCTTATTTTTTCGTTTTCGATTTATGAAAAAAAATTGATATTTATACATGCTACCTAATTTACTTATAGTATCCTATAATAAAGGAAAATTGTATTGAAACAAATGAATGAATATATAAATATTGATTTTTTTCTTTTTTTTTTAAATTTCAATTATTTTTATTGGGCCGTATTATTGATTACGCACGGGAAGGAAAATTTAGCGGAAAGAAATATCGATCGATATACAAATTGGTATTATTCATTCCTGCGGAATTATCTTATTATTTTGAATTGTTTAATTTAATTGTGAATTAAAAATAGCCCATTGTGAATGAATTGTGTTAATTTTTCAGTTTATGGTGATAGGAAAAAAATTTAATTTTTTAACATCAAAATACATTTTAAATAAATAAAAAGAAAATTAATTTTCAATAAAAAAAAAGAAAATTATTTTTTACAAATACAACATATTAAGCTGAAACACATTTAATTTTTGCGAAATATTTTATTTTTTCTTACATTTTTGATCTTTCCGTTTGCTTTGCGTGAGAAAATTTTAGCGTAAGCAAAATGTAGAGATTTATCTATATCGCGGAATCAATCAGGGCTGTCATAGAATCCAATGTTGTCGGTATTGCATTTGAAACCGACAAAAAAATTACTTTGGTGTCATGAAATCCAATGTTGTCGGTTTTATTTTCGAATTAGAATTAATGTCGGTTTTAGGTGTCACAGAAACCAATGTTATCGGTTGCTATTGTATTGAAACCAATCAGTTGACAGATGTTGGTTTGTTTAATTTCAAATAATTTTAAACGGACTTTTGTCATTAAAAATTCACCTGCAGTTAGATATTTAGCACAAATTTAAGTAAATTAATATTAATTCTACAAAAATAAATTTTTACTCATAACTTTTTTTTTCTAACAAAAAAAAATAAAAAAAAAATAGCACTTAAAACTCAATAATTATGCATTTTATAGAAAAATATCCTGACATTGCGAAAGGACTTACAAAACTTGATACGCCAACTGTATGATCTCTTTGACAACAGTTGGCTGAATCAATAAAAGGTGCAGGCTCACGGCAAAAAGATGTAAACGGAAAGCTTCTCTATTTAACCGCTAATTTATGAATATTCTTTTTTACTTTCTGTGAGCGTTCTTCTTCTAATAATAAAAATCCGACAACGGCAAAAGTGATTTTATTTCACTACTTATTTCACTGACAATAATTATATATTTTATATTAAAAATTTTCAAGAAAAAACACGGTTTTATTTTTATTTAAACGAAAACACTACGATTTATTAAAATTGTTATCAAAGATTTACATAAACAATTTCATACAAATAAACTAATGTATAGAACAACTGATTCGAACATCGGCTTTATTTGTCTTCGAAAATAACAAAAACGACTTGGTTTCATAACATAATATTGGTTTGCAAAACCGACAATTAGCAAAACCGACTTGGATTCTATGACAGCCCTGAATAATTGCAAATTTTGCTTCCGCACAAAAAATGATTTCCGCAATCGCGGAACGGAACGAATAATTAGACCCATTATCTATTTAATATCTGTTTAAATTTTTTGTAATAGATATGTGCATCTTATTTTTAAATTTCGAATTTTTCGAATGAAATTTTCAATATACATATGTATATATTCAATATTCAATATATTGTATATATATCACATATAAACTGTACTGAAAACTTAATCCAAAAAATAAAATGAAATGGATTCTTGTAAAAAAAAATAAGTACTATAAAAAAAATAAAATTAAATTTTATGCTTCGTATGTACGATTTGAAGTCGTTGTAGTTCTGAGTGTAAATTTATTAAAATAAACCTAAAACATGAATGGAATGAATTGATTTTTAATAAAATTATTATTAAAAAATGCCGTTTTATTTTTTAATTGAAATATTCAATAAAATTGTTTTTGTTCCGCTAAAATATTTTCACAATAAAAGTGAAAGTATACAGCAGGAAAACATAATCGCTTGTAATTAAAAAATCTAAAAACTTCATTTTTAGCTTTGTTTGCAATAGATTAAAACAATATAATTGGTATTCTATACGAAAATGCAATGGCGATATTCATTGCTGTCCAATCTTGTCGATATTGGATTTGAAACCAACAAAAAATTACTTTTTTGTCATCAAATCCAATGTTATGGGTTTCATTTTCGAACTAGAATTATTGTCGGTTTTAGGTGTCGCAGAAATTAATGTTACTGGTTTTGCTATTGGAATGAAACCAAGGAGCTAGCAATTATTCTTTTGTTTCATTTCAAATAAATCAAGTGATTAAAACGGAATTTCTTTAATTAAAATTTCGCCTTTAGCTAGATATTCAGTAAAAATTTAAGTAAATTAATGTTCATTTTACAAAAATAAATATTTACGAAAATTTTTATTTTATAAAAAAGTAAAAAAAAATAGCACCCAAAACTAAATAATTATGGACTTTATGGAAAAATATCCAGGGGGACTATTATGTATTTCTATTCGAATCGAAAAGGCGTTCGAAAAGAATTTTCGACCTGACAGAAAAATCTAATTATGTAGTTCGTTCGAAAATCCAGCAATTTTAAGGGAAATTTAAAGTGAAATCGGGGGTTATTATGTATTTCGATTCGAATCGGAAAATTTACGAATTCGTACAATTGGCATTACATAGTACGATTTCCGAAAATTTATTTTTAACGTTCGTAAATTTTGGGAATTTTTTTTATTAACGAAAAGCAGAAAATGCAACTATGTAGTACGAAAGCAATTGTCAAAAGTATTACTAACGTATGTATTTCTTTAGAATGCAATTTTGATTACGGAAATCTACAGATACAATTATTTTATTTAGAAATGTAAGTATTTACATACTAAAGTGTAAAATTTAAAAAGTATATTTTATCTTTTTAACTTGAAATTTTTTTTAAAGGGAAACGTCTAAAAAATGTTACCTTACAAATCCAAGGCAGTATGAAATATTAGTAGACTTTATGATTTTGCATCCCGATTTTCCAAAGGGCCATTTAATTATTTCAAATGCCAAAAGCAAATCAAATGAATTGTTCAAAAGGCTTTCCCAAGATTTGAATGCCGCAGGTCCACCATCACATGAAGTAGAAAAGTGGAAGAAGGTATGTGAAATTGGTAAATATATAATTTTTTTGTTTTAAGGTACGGGCAGATTTTAATCAGCACATAAAAATAGTCTCCCTATCACCGCTTGAACAACAAATTGAGAATTTACTAGATATTAATGAGTACATTGGAGGAGTGAGTGGTACTTGCAGGTTTAGAGCACAAGAAAAATGCCGGCTACTTCAAGCATTAAAGATAGCAATCCAATTTCGGAAAGCAATACAAACAATCAAACAGCGGAAAAGTTTGCTGATCAAGAAACAAATGATTTTTTAAATAATTCACATAGACGTAACCGCAATAATCTATCTTCCAACAAGCAGACGTTATTGGAAAAACAAGTTGATAATCAAATAGAATATCAAAAAAATTTATTCAAATTTTTAATAAACTGTGATGAAAACCAAAAACAAATCGTAAAAAAATTAAAAGATACAAATATGAACATCGCTTCAAAAAATTAATACTTGCAAAGAAAATGTGATACAAGGGAGCGTATGCATAAAATGGAAAAAGAAAAATTTGATTTTTTTTAAAATAATGCAATAGCAAAACGAGAATTTGAGGAACGAATGTTTCTTTTCAAAAAGAAGTTTGAATATCTTAAGGAAAATGAACTTGAAAAGAAAATGGAAAAGTTAAGAATACAGAAAAAAATTTGATTAATAAAAAAAGTAGTATTAGTGAATGAATTAAGTTTTATGTTATTTTTAAATGTATTTTTAATATTTTATTAAAGTTAGTGGATTAAATTTTTATGTTTCCTTTAATAAATTTTTATGAATTGAAAAAGAAAGAATTTTGTTTTCTAACGCCCATGTTCTACACTATTAATAAATTTTTTTAATTATAATCGCTATACATCATTTTCAAAAATTATACATTTATTACTAAAATACACTACTTTTGTTCTTAATTCATTAATGTTTTATATAATTTTTTTTAAATACAATGCACATGCATGCAATTTATATTTTTACGCTTCATCATCATATGTAGACGCTAGTAATGCCTGTGTCCACATAAAAAAAGCTATAACAAACAAAGAACAATTAAAAACCCGCAATCTTTCAATTTTGAATCATTATTAGCTTTTAGTTTTTGTTGCAACTGTTAACAATTAGTAATACACATTGCAATAAAAATTAAAATCATAAAACCCATATTTTAACATATGTATATAGTTAATTTCATATTTTATTTAAATTGCTATAAAAAATGTATGTGTTTGTACATATTTATCTTTCATTATCTTATCATATAATATTATTTTTAAAATCATTTCCTATATTTTTTTGCCGTATTAAGTAAATTTGTTTCTAAATTACTTTCTACATTGTTGGTACCTAAATTTTGCATCTTCCTTAATTTGAAAATTTTCAGCCTCTACATTACACATCAAACAAATGTACAGCAAACATTAAGAATTTGAACTGCCTTTCCCGGGAAATTACACAGTTCCCTCGCTGCCAAAAGGCAGGGAAATCTTGCCTTTATTAAACCAAATGTTATTTCTACAATTGATCTTCCTTAGGATCGTTAAAAAATGATTCGGAAGAATTTTCAATAGCATTCCTGTATAGAATTAAAATCCATGATTCCAAGGGATAACCAAAATCGCCTGAAAAAATACAATTTAGTTATTTTTAAGCTAATATGACACAGTATAGACTTAACCAAGAATTCTAGTTCCAGTATCTCCAGCTTGAAACTTTTTTTTTAAATACTGCCTTTCTTCAGACAGATTCCAAACATGAGAGTCGTGACAAGTGCCTCTAAAACGTCCATTGATATACATATTGTGGTCGCAAATCTAAAATAATTTTTTACTTTGTATAATAGATTGTTATAGGCATGCAAATATATGCATATCAAACCTTACCGCCATAGGATTTATGCTGTGTCTCAGCTTCCTGTTGAAATAAAGGTGTTCATTCTTATTTGGTCTAATTATTTGTATGTGGGTCCTATCCACTGCTCCAATAATTTCTGGTATTTCACATTTACTATAAAAAAATCTTTTTGCCTCCAGCTTTTTCTCTTCGCTCATTTCTAAAACAATATGTTTCGGGCAAAGATTTTTTTTATTGCTTCACATACCTCCGATAAACAAATAGAAATATATATAACCACGTGTCGTCGTTATTAAAATCCAAAGAGTGAACTAACAAATATTTCATTTAATTCAATTCTTTATTTAACTAATAAGTGTCGCAACAAAAATACCAATAAAAATTTACAAGAAAAATGTATACGAAAACGTGTTAGCTATTTGATTGCCAGCAGATGATTAATTGAATAAAATGTCAGTATTGTTACTGAAACTTTAATTTCTGTGTTTTTTAGCATAGTGCTGCCACAGTACTTCCCGGCTAAACTGAACCAGGCTTATAAAAACCTAATTGGAAGTTTCACTCGGCGACCAGAACGAGTAGTTGGAGTCAATACAGGATCTGTTAATTTTCTAGTGGCAGTTCTTCGTTTAAACTCTGTTGTAGATTGTGTTGTAGATTTTGATGTAGGCTTTCTTGTAGATTTTGTTGGAGCTTGCGTAGTGGAAGTTGTATTATGCTGTAAACAGGTATCTGAATGTTGCTGCTCGTTGATTAAATACGCCGGTTTAAGCCTGTCGATTGACACATAACAGTCTTTGTTATTTACTTTTATTTTGTAGCTTTTTTCATCTCTATGAAGGATTTGATACGGACCATCATAAGGTTGTCACAAACTAGGGCGAATTCGAGTCCTTACGCATAAAGACGTGTGTGCATTTATCTAAGTCAGGATGTTTAAAAGTTTTTTCTTTTCCATGCCATGTCGTTTGCTGAGGATGTATATTTTGCATGGCTTCAGTTCTAAAATCAGGCAGCGGGATAAAGAATTCTGCTGGAATGCGTACCGTTGTCCCCAAAATTAATTCAGGCGGAGAGGCTTTAATGTCCTCTTTGTATTTAGTTCGAAGTCAATATAAATGGCAAAGATTTTGTCCACCGATTCGGGTCATGACACAAAATTGCCGCTTTTAGCGTTCTATGCAATGAGCCCATTCGATTGAGGATGGTACGGCGTAGTTCGCAAATGTTTGATGCTAGATATCTTGTTACCTCATTGAAAAGGTGAGACTCAAATTGTCGTCCTTGATCACATGTAATATTCGATGGGCGACGGTAGTTGCTGACATATCCACTATAGGTATTGCCTCCGCCCGCCGCCTAAATCTATCAATCACAGTGAGGCAATAATGATAACCGTCGCTAAGTGGAAAGGGGCCCACTATATCGATGTTTAGGTGCGTAAAACGACGGTCAACGAGCTCGTACCGTTGAAGTGGTCTTTTGGTGTGGCGCAATATTTTTGAACGTTGACATTATATACAGCTACGGGCAAAGTCTGTACTGTATTTACGAATATTTGGCCAAATGAATCTGCTTGTCATCAATTTAGCTGCTGCCCTCGTACCAGGGTGTGACATATTGTGCGTGGCTTGTAAACAAATTTTTCGTAAAGTTGAGGTTATGAACGGACGTAATCCTTTTGTCGAAAAATCACAGTGCAATTGGCTTTTACTACCTTGAATAGTAAAAAGTTTCAGGTGCATTTTAAAAGGCGATTTACCCTCCAGAATGTTTCGGAGCTCTTCATCCTCTGCTTGGGCCCGTGCCAAATTTTCGAAATCGATTACTGGACTCATTGTGACAGTTGAAATACGTGAAAGCAAGTCTGCAGTGACATTTTCTTTCCCCGCAATGTATCTGATGTATGTTGTTATTTCTGCAATAATTGTTTGCTTTTTCAAGTTTTTGGCGGAAAGCAAAAGTAATCGGCTTATGGTCTGTACATACATATGTGGCTAGCACGTCCTTCCACCATATATTTAAAATGAGAAACTGCTAAATACATGGCGGTAAGCTCACGATCATAAGTGCTATAGTGAATGTGTTTTGTCAAATTTTTTAGAAAAGAATCCGAGTGGTTGTAATTGGCCTTTTACACATTAGTAAAGAGCGGCACCGGCAGCAATATTTGAGCTGTCAACCCAAAGAGAAATTTCAGCATACTTCACTGAATGTGCTAGTAACATAGCACTGGAGAGCAGGTTTTTGCACTCGTCGAATGCTGCGGTCGTTTTCGCACACCATGTTAATTGCCTTCTGTCATTTTTTACAGTACCAGCTATCAGTGCTACAAGAAGCGGTTGAAATTTGATGGCTTGTGATATAAATCGCCTATAAAAATGTATGATGGCGAGAACACGCTTCAGCTCATTAACCTGTGTCGGCTTTTTATAGTTCCGTATAACTTTAACTCGGTCTGGTAAGGGCTGGATACCTTGGGCTATGACCTTGTGGCCAAGAAAACAAATTTCCGATTTTCCGAATTCGCATTTTGCTAAATTTATTGTCAACTTATATTGGTGTAAGCGTTCAAAAACTAGTTTTAAATACCCTTTATGTTCTTCTATAGATGATGCTATACACAGGTTATCCAAATAGGGAAATACAAATTCAAGACCTCTGAAGACATCATGAACCAAGCGCTGAAAAGTTTGTGGCGTGTTTCTAACAATAAATATCATGTAAACGAATTCAAATAGGCCGCCAACTGTCATCAGCTTTGCGCACCATGTGCAGTGGACTCGACCAGCAGCTATTCGATGGCCTGCATATACCGAGCTTAATGAGGCTGTCAAACTCAGCACGAGCGGCTCCTAATTTTTCCGGGGACAAGCGGCGTGGTCTACAAAAAATTGGAAAACCTGTGGTTTCTATGTAGTGTACAACGAATAATTGAACGCGTGTACCTTGCTGTGAGAGCCGCGTGATGTTTGGAAAATGTCTAAGTATTTCTAAAAAAGGTGTCTAAGATTGTAGGACTCTTATTGACGAGTTCTCACTTATTTTTTAAGAACGCCAACTGATTTGAGCTGCGTCAGATTATCTATTAATCTTTTACGTTTAAGATCAATCAGCAGATCATAATTGTTACCGACAATTAAAACTACCAAATCGTCAACTGTGTATTATCTACTTTTTCCGCAACTATGCTATTTTATATGCTTGTATACTTTACTCTTTAATTATCACATGTACCTCAAATATTGAAGATTCTTTTGTAAAAATTGAATTTAGATAAGAACGAGAAAATACTAAGGTAATTTTATTGAAAATGAATTTAATTGTTAAATTAATAAATTTTGCTTGTAGAATTTTAAAGCATTAAATTGTTGAATTGAAACACTAATTTTTGTAGCTTTTGTTGCTTTAAAATTCTACAAGCAAAATTTATTAATTTAACAATTAAATTCATTTTCAATAAAATTACCTTAGTATTTTCTCGTTCTTATCTAAATTCAATTTTTACAAAAGAATCTTCTTCAATATTTGACGTACATGTGATAATTAAAGAGTAAAGTATACAAGCATATAAAATAGCATAGTTGCGGAAAAAGTAGATAATACACAGTTGACGATTTGGTAGTTTTAATTGTGGGTAACAATAATGGTATAAAAAATCAGCTCCAATTATGTGGGAACTTATTTTAACCTTTTTGTAAGGGAGCATGAATTAAAATCCATGTGTATCTATTCGTAAGTTATACAATACTCCATTTTATTATCATAAAAATGTCATACTTATAAAAAAGAAGTAATTCCGAAGAGAAATAAAGATAAAGATAACGATAAACAGTAATATTGCCAGATTATTTCATTAAAGCTATAATAGAACTAAAGTCTGCAAATAAAAAGGGCCATAAAAAATCGTGCCGAAGGCCTAAATTAACTTTAATTATTGCCTTGCCATAGACTTTAATAGGCGAGCCGTTGGCAGCGAAAAGTTTCATAGACATCGGCTGCACCTTTTTTGAATGTAAAGATAAACTAACATAGACATGTAAAAAGTGAGTGATGCAAAAAGCTCAAAACATCTGATTGCTAAGGATCTATGAAAGAGATATATTACACATTGTTTACGAAAAATAGGAAAATTCGTGAAAGTGAAACTAAAAAATTTAAAAAAATCAAATTTTATAAATTTATTAAATGAAAATTATTAAAATTCATGTTAAAGTGAATAAAATTAGTGCACGGATGAACTATTTTATGTAAATGTGTTAAAAGATGTGTGTTTGTTATAAGTAAAATAAGCTAAACACATCACTTTGTGTTACATATTTCACTGCAATAACTCATCAAACAATTGTGCTACAAGAAGAAAAACAAATTATAATTCTGCGGCAATGGAAGATTTTGGAACAATTTTGTTTTATTTCTTAAAACACTACAACACTGTGTTCTTTTTTTTATAAATTTATTTCAATTACTATTATTGTTATCAATTTTAAAGAAATTAACACAAAAAACCAACCATATACTGAAAATTTTCACAAATGCTCAAGTGTTTGTGGCTTATCCGCATAGCCCAATGACTTTACATAGCCCCACAGAAAGTAGTCTAGCGGTGTTAAATCACAAGATCTTGGAGGCCATATCATAGGTCCAAAACGTGAAATTAGGCGGTCACCAAACGTGTCTTTCAATAAATCGATTGTGGCACGAGCTGTGTGACATGTTGCGCCGTCTTGTTGGAACCACAGCTCCTGGACATCATGGTTGTTCAATTCAGGAATGAAAAAGTTAGTAATCATGGCTCTATACCGATCACCATTGACTGTAACGTTCTGGCTATTATCGTTTTTGAAGAAGTACGGACCAATGATTCCACCAGCCCATAAAGCGCACCAAACAGTCAGTTTTTCTGGATGTAACGGTGTTTCGACATACACTTGAGGATTAGCTTCACTCCAAATGCGGCAGTTTTGTTTGTTGACGTAGCTATTCAACCAGAACTGCGCTTCATCGCTAAACAAAATTCGCTTATGAAAATCGGGAACAACGGCAATCTCGTTCGAAATAAAATTGCACTATTTGCAAGCGTTGTTCAGGCGTGAGTCTATTCATGATGAATTGCGAAACCAAACCACTAAGCAACCAGAGATGAAACTTTTGAGGTTAGAATTTTGAAAAACAGCTTTTTATTTTGAGTTTGTATAAAAGAGACAGATATAGTGTTTTAATATTACGAATAAGAGAAAATAAGCAAAATGAAAAATTTTTTGTTTTAAAAGACATTAATTAAAAAGTTATTTCCGTAATGAAAATGCACATGCCGGAAATTCTTATATATACGTTTATTGTTATGAAGTATGGAATTTAATGTAAAAGTGGTAACAAATACAAATTTTCATGTTTTAAAATTCATGTTTACGAAATGTCAATAATGAAAGTGTAAATTTTTTAGAAATACCTGAGCAAAACAAAATAAAAATTTTGAGTTCGTGCAAAAAAGACAGAAAGAAAATGTATACTATATCTGCACTCTGACACCTCTGGTTGCTCGGTGACCAAACTGAAAATAAATCACTTGACAGCTGTTAAATCGGTCGCCATCTTGAACAGTAATGCCAACTTAAAGTTCTATACGTCTATAAAAAACACCCTTTATAAAACGCGAAAATTTATAGCTATCCCTTCTCAACTGTCTAGTCCGGAATCGATGAGATATCTAATATCCGTGTCTTTGTCTATAATTTGAAGGCGATACGATTTAGTAGCACCAGTAAACTCGCCTATTTCTGGTGCATTGTTAATTTTCTGTCATTTTTGTGAACTAAATGTGCAAGGTTTACGGTAGGTGCGAGCTTTTTCGCCAAATGTTCAATGATACCAGCACATAGTTCAAACTTCAAACTTTTCGTCGGTAGCTTTACTACGAGATCGTGATCTGGCTCTGTCTATTTTAACCCTTGATTCAAATGGTGCCAAACTTCATCATCTGAGTTAATTGTGTTAATTGTCGTTGTATTGCACTTAACTCACTGCCTGCCGGCGTTGACATTGATTGTTTTGAGGTTAGATTAACTTCTTTAACCTCGTTAATGTTACGAAGGCGTTGCATCAATTATCGATCATAACTCACTTGATTTCTGTGGCGGTAATTGTGCCATAGTAATGTTATACTTAAGTTGATCACGTTATATGCCAGAAGAACCGAACCAACATTCCAGGCACATAAAATATAATTCGATATTTGTGGCATTCATACTCGGTGGAGATAACCGTACGGCTGACACGGCCTCCACGTTGACGTTGTTAGCTTGAGCCACTGGCGCGACATCCATGACTCGGCCATCTTGATTTTCCTCGTCGGCCATCTAAAATATAAAAAAAAATTCTTTGAGAATTTCAATAGTGTAAATTATTGTGCGATCACGTCAGGGTCGCCAGTATAACGATTTGTTTATTAAAATCCAAAGAGTGAATTAACAAATATTTCATTTAATTCAATTTTTTATTTAACTAATAAGTGTTCCAATAAAAATACCAATAACAATTTACGACAAAAATGTATACGAAAACGTGTTAGCTATTTGATTGCCAGCAGGTGATTGGTTGAATAAAATGTCAGCTTGTCAGTATTGGTACTGCGTTTTTTAGCGTAATGCTGCCACATATATGATTGAGACATTCCCAATACACAGTCTTGTCCAATCTCATGTGCTAGAAACTTTAAGGTGGCTGCCAATTTCAAAATAGGTGGGACGGCACTAGATTTTTGGGGTGCTTTTAAATCGTTATTAATCGAGTTATACCATGTTCACACCTAGGTTTTTGAGCGTGTTTTAGCGAAATGTTTTAAACAAAAACCCAGGCGTTCACACCAATTTTGAGTTGTTTTAGGTCAGCTGATCTTATTTTATTTTTTGATTTTATTTAATTGTAATACGATAATTAGCTAAAAAACTATCAAGCCTCAAATAAAGGGTGTCCGAACAAGAACGCAAGATTTAAATTTGGCGCCATTCGAAGTGTCATTGTTTGACATTTGAACAATTGTTATTGTTTGCTAGTAGAAGGTACGAGGTTAGTAAAAAATGACCATGGACAGCGAAGGGAGTTCGTTAATTGGGTATTGGAGAGACAACATGAAAATGCTGATTTTGCCGATAAAATCATCTTCAGTGACGAGGCCCATTTCCATCTTGATGGCTTTGTCAATAGGCAGAATTGTCGCATTTGGGGTGAGGAAAATCCTCGAGTGATTCACGAGAAGCAAATGCATCCTCAACGTGTCACTGTGTGGTGTGGTTTTTGGGCTGGAGGAACCATTGGACCTTTTTTTATGAAAATGGTGTTCGGTATCGTGAAATGATAACCAGTTTTTTCTTGCCTAGAATTGAAGAAATGAATGTGGAGGGCTTGTGGTTTCAACAAGACGGCGCCACATGTCATACAGCCAGAGAAACAATTCAATTGCTGCATCAGTCATTTATTTAAAATTTAAATCTTGCGTTCTTGTTGGGACACTCTTAATTAATTTTGAAATTTCAAGTCTCTAACCCCCAGTTTTTGACTTCGAATTTAAACCGAGAATTAGTTGATTGTCATTTTGAACTTAAGTGCACATTAAGGTACTGACTCACTATCCTACACGATCGTACGATTATGTCAAAATAATGTGCGACAGAATTCTGTCCTACTTGAAGAAATCGCTTTAAAATGGCGAACTTTATGCCGCACTATTATACAAAAAAAGATGCAAAAGCATATGTTTACTCACCTTAATACTTTTAAAAGTATTCATTTTCTTCTTTGCCGCAAAATATTTTTTTTACAAATATGTACAATGAAAAATAACCTAAAAGGTTGTATAAATAAAACACAAGCTTGGTATTGTTGCTATTTTTCTGCCTTGAACATAGAAAATGCAACTCTGATCGCACAAATAACATATATTTTATGAAAATTTTCATAACATTAAAAAATCGGACAGACATGTCAAAAAGTCTGCTTTTTCAATACACACTATCATACTTTTTTAGCACACATGCGTTTTTAGACAGATCGTACGACTAAGTAGGATAGTGAGTCAGTACCTTAAATACATTTTCAGTTTTTCAGTCTTAAATGATTGTTCTTATATATTTGCAACAACAGTGTGGCAGCATCATGAATTATTAAAAATTAATGATGATTATCCAAAAAAAGCTGTGTCAAAGCAAAAATAAACCTGATAATAAAAAAAGGAAAATAATATAATACATATTTTGAAAATGGAAAAAACAATACTAAATCAAATGAAAAGAACTGAAAATTTAGTTTCAGAAGAAGTTCACTTTTTATTGTCTGCTTGTTGCGGTCCGTGTAAACAGGATTAATATAAGCGCTAAAAGGAAAAGGTGAAAATATCAACTCTAAAGAAACTGTAACCCTGATTATGCGGCAAAAAAATAAGAAAAGAAAAAAAAGCGAATGTGAAAAAACGAATGATCGTAAGACCTGAGAAACAAAGCATCTCTGTGGGAGACAAGAAGTCCACTCAGCACAGCCAACTACTACGGGAGCCACCACCAACGACTCCCAAAATAAGGTAACCTCATCACTGAAAGGAAAGGATACAGCTAGAAACCTGTAAGTACTTTGAAACAAATAAAAGAAATGGTGTAGCGTTTGGGGCCAGGGTGTAACACTCTCCACGTGGTCAACGCGTGAAAGCCCGTGGCAACGCGACCGCAATCTTTGAAATTGTATGCTGTCGACCCGAAAATGAGCGCCATATTTAATATGTACTCAGTACTATCTGTATATATATATAAAATAAGTTAAACAAAAAAAAAAAGAGGAAGAGAAACCAATATACTTATGATATTTTTATCTGGTTTTTTTTTGGTAGATTTATTTAGAAATATATGTATGCATATATATACAAGGTGAATTGTAATATTGTTGACGACAATATCGTTATTAATATTATTACCAAGAATAATTTGTTTTAATATAAATTCAAGCTTGTGAATATAATAGAAAATAATGGTTAATTGTGTGAAATTATTTTCTTGAAGGGGGGGAGCAGAGAGCTGCGCCGACGGGCTTCAAGCCGGCTAAAGCAAGCCGCCACTGATTTTGTTTGGCAGCCGCCGCCGGAACTTCTCGGCTTATCACAGCTTAAAAACAGCTGCCGTTGAGTAAATATTTCGATATCTTGCCACTCTGGCAGTCTTCAAGCAATTCAATATTATATTGGGTTTTTATATTAAAATGTTGCCACACATATTTAAACAAATATATATTTTATATAAATATCATACAAAAAGTATTAAATTACATAAAATATGCACAAAAAGATAAAGTATGTATTTCAAAGTAATAATTATGCAATAAAAACTGTATTTTCGTTACGAATTTCAGTATAACTATATATTTTTGTAATTTTTTTAATACACACTTGCGAGTGCAATACATACTTGCTATTGAAAAAAGATTTTGTTTGAAATTCAAAGTAGAAATCTTGTTTGAAATTTGTTAATCTTAAATTTTTTTTAGTCACCTAAATTAGGCTTGCAACTCGGCTAAGACCATCACTGATTTATTATTCTTTTATTAAAACTTCCAAATTCTTAATCAAATATCATTTGTAAAAATTTTTAATGATTTCTGACAAAATTGTATAAAAAATTTCATAAAATGGTTTTATTTTTGAGTCATGGGAAAAACATATTAGTTAATAAGCCTTCCTTGAATATAAAAATGTTAATATAGGATTATTAGCTTAAAGCCTTTTATAACTAAAGTAGATATCATGTAGAAACTAATTTTCTTCTCTGAATAAGGCTGTATATGTATACAAATAAAAAGTGAGATACATATTAATAAAAATAAAAACAAAATTATAGCATTGAAAATTTAATATATTCATTTTAAAAACATTCTTTATTTGCAAAAGAAAATAAATGTTAATTTTATATCAAATAAAATAATATAGTAATTTGCTTAATTCAAAGTGTTTATAAATTTAAGTGTATGTAAATTTATTTATTTGATAAAAAAGAGATTATTTCAACTAAATTTTTTCCATTAAATAGGTGTATAGTCTCAGCTGGCTGCAGCTGATTTTAAGCCGCCGCCGAAATGTTTTTAAGACGGCCGCCGCCGCCGATAAAAGTGGTCGGCGCAGCTCTCTGGGGAGGAGTTTGGTGGAGATGAGGTGAGTGGACTAGAACGGTACACTGTGGGGATCATATCAACATATTGAGGATTAGATCAAGTGGTTCAGGTAGGTCTGCCCATAGTATAATTATACGAAGTAGCCGCACCATGTATTTTGTTAGTGTAATTATTCATAGTTTAATGTCAAAATGAAGAAAGAGAAGAAACAAAAGAAATAAAAAAAAAATAGGGTTGAAAGAAAATATTTCAACATAAACAACATAGCTTTCATTCGTAATGCACAAAAATAGTAATAAATACACAAAATAATAAAAATAGTGCAATAAATTTAATTAATTTCATAGGAGAAAGTAATTTTGTGGCCAGTATTTGTGCAGTGCATTGTGTTATATTTATTTTTGGACATATGAGTAAATGTTGGAATTGAACTGTTTTTTTCTTTTTCTATTTGGTTCTCTGGGCATTTGAAAAGTGCTTTGACCCTTTTTATAAATATATTCACAATTTTATTTATTTAGAGTTTGCACTGCACACGAAAATAATTGGGCAAGCAATAAAATTGTTTGCGGCAATGTTTAAACAAATTTGCAAATACAGCTTTGGCGGCACAGAATCAACACGTTTCTTTTAATCAATTTATTATTTAGCACTTAAATAAAGTTGCTTTGCACTTTCTTATAAAAATTTTAGAAGATTTTTCACAAATAATTGGGCAGGCAATAAATTTTTTTTCCACAATGCTGAAAAAAATTTGCATATAACAGCTTTGGCGGCACAGAATCAACACCTTTCTTAAAATAAATTTTCTTATAAGCACTTAAATAAAGTTGCTTCCCACTTTCTTATAAGATTTTTAAAAGAGTTTTCAAAAAATTTGGCATAAAAATTAATAAATAAAATTTTACATTCAAAACCACTTTTCAATAAAATTTATGTTGTTATGAGTTATACTATGTACTACAAAAATATTATTTCGTAAACAAGCAAAGCAAAATGAAAAAAAATTTTATTAGTCAAGTCTAACAAAAAACAAATGTAAAGAAAAAACAGCTGACGACTTGCGTCTACTTAATATAATTACACTATGCGTAGGTGTTATTAAATACCTGAATACAAGACCGAGAATAAAATTTCCATAATAATCACAAAGAAATAGTAATAGGCCACAAATTGTCGAAACAAATAGCAAAAAAAAAACAACAATGAAAGATATTTAGCACTTTACCAAAAAAAAAAAAAACAGAACGCGCGTGGGGATATTACTGCTGTTTTTTCTTTACATTTGTTTTTTGTTAGACTTGAATAATAATTTTGTTTTCATTTTGCTTTGCTTGTTTACGAAATAATATTTTTGTAGTACATATTATAACTCATAACAATATAAATTTTATTGAAAAGTGGTTTTGAATGTAAAATTTTATTTATTAATTCTTATGCCAAATTTTTTGAAAAATCTTTTAAAAATCTTATAAGAAAGTGGGAAGCAACTTTATTTAAGTGCTTATAAGAAAATTTATTTTAAGAAACGTGTTGATTCTGTGCCGCCAAAGCTGTTATATGCAAATTTTTTTAAGCATTGTGGAAAAAAAATGTATTGCCTGCCCAATTATTTGTGAAAAATCGTCTAAAATTTGTTACGGTTAGAATGGCCAGTGTGGCCATTTTCCTGTGCCTGGTGGTGTCACCCTCACTAGCTCAGCTGTTCTCGAGGTGAAGGTTCCAACCTGTTCACCACCGGCCGTGGCTCGTAACTTAGAACAGAAAAAAAAGGTAATAATTCAATTACATTGACAATGATACGGTCGAGCTGGAAATGACCTAACATACTTCACCTAAACGCACTGAATACTTTTAATACAAACAAAAAAAAACTTAAATACACCGAGGTACACACCGCGTGACTCATGGAAGGGTTGGTGTTATAACCCTCATATGTTGCCCACCCAACCTGGATCACCCCATAGTCCTCTTTACATTTCTGGGTGATCCCCTTTTCTTATCAGCCCGTGGCTATCGACGGTTTACTCACGCACCCACATGTAATGGATTTACTACACAACCATGATCATCTTCGATTGGTATTTAAAGGTTGTCTTTGACTTTATTTATAATTCACTTAAATGTAGTAACATAGATATAAACAATTAATTTTTTTTTCTTTTTCTTTGTTTCTTACATGTATCTTATACTATACGAGACAGGACTATATAAAAAAAAAATATATCAAAAAAATATATATATGTATGTACATATATGTGACCATATATATTGTCACGTCTATCTGTATATATACATATGTCTATAAATATGTATGCAAACACAAAAAAAAATTCTTTTTATTTTTGGAATGTAGGTATGTTTAACCCGAACCTACTCGTGCGTATGACGGCTTTTATATTTGAGAATTTATCAATTTTCATATAATATACGCAAGTGACCAAAAAAAAAACACACACAAAATACCACGGAAATTTAATTTCGATTGGAACTCGCATAAACCTTAGAATTTGCGACCGCGAAAACGCCCTTAAATTCACACATATACGTATACATAAATACCTTCGTGTCCTCTCCTCTTTCTCTTTTTTTTTTGTTGTTCTTTTGCGTCTTACCGACTCGATGCTGATGACCCTGTTGATGATGGTGTTGAGGGTTGTGCTGATGGCTATATAGATGGTTATGTTGATGCCGATGCTGATTGCTGATGGCCATGCGGATGGCGGTGCCGATGGTTGTGTTGATGGGTACGCTGGTGACGATATTGCTGGATATGTTGATGGGCACGCTGATGGCCATGCGAATGTCCGAGATGCGGGCCGATTCCTTTTTTTTTCACTTTATTTCTTTTTTAAGTCACGGCCAGCATCAGTAGTTTTCCTCCCCTTTTTTTTTAAATTTGTTTTTTTCCTTTTTTTTCCGCAGCTACGTGTTACCGTCTTGATGTCCCCAATCGAAATGGCCGATCTGCAATTGAAAGAATTACCACTTCCTTCCCATTCTTCGTTCAGTTTGATTTTGACGAAACCGCAGGGTTCTATTCTTGCAGGGCTGATACTTTTTAATTTTTCTGGGCGGTTTTTATCAGCGCTTTTTTTTTTTTTCTTATTTTGACTTTTATTTTCCTTTTAACTACCCTGTGTTAATATGAGCTGCAACAAAACTCCGGAGCTGATCAGGTTTCACCCTTATAGGTCCGGTGTGCGGGTCATATCTCTCCTGATCTACAAGCACGTGGGGACCTCTCACGACCCTGAATTGTAAGCCGGGCTTAAGGCTCCTGACGCCACCAGCGTCTCTCCTCTTTCGCCTACCTGTACACTTCCAGTCTTTGCGTGGAATCTACTTCATCTTTTTATATCTTTAGCATGGTAGACGCCTATAGGCTTGCCGTTCATGTCTTCTAACTCGAACATATTGTTTCCTACAGGTTTGACTATCCTACACCTTATAAACTTTCGGCAGAATTTAGAGTTGACATTGCTGCTAAATTTGGACAGCGGGAAGTTCCGGTGGTATACCTCTTCCCCTGGTCGGAAATTCAATTTTCGCGCCTTTTTGTTATACCGGGCCGCGCTATGTTCGTAGGCTTCCTTTAGGTTTCGCCTTATTCGCTCTCTTATCAGTTCTTGGCGGTTTGCTCGATCTAGACCTCTTATTTCATGCTCTGTCATAGACCCCAATTTTCGGGCTAAGTTATAATCTCTTCCATTTGAAAACCAGTGAAATCCAAATAACGCGAAGAATTGTGTTGTTCCTATCGCTGAATGCAATGATGTTCGTAGCGCGCATTCGATTTCTGGTAGGTATATGTCCTAGTCTCGGTGGTCATGACACATATAGGCTCTGATTGCTGACAAAATAGATTGGTTCACCCTTTCTGAGGCGTTGGCTTGAGGTGAGTGAACTGCGGTTCTAAGGTGGATAACACTATATGCCTCTATCATTTCCTTAAATACGTTCGACAGGAACTGTTGACCATTATCACTATGGATGGTTTCGGGCACTCTGAACTTATTAAACACTTCAAATATCAAAAATTCTACCACGTTCTTTGCCGTCGCCTCTTTCATGGCCTTGATGAAGGCGAATTTGGAGAAATGATTCAGGACGACGAGAATGTGCGTATTTCCCCTCTTTGACCTCGGATACTTTCCTAGGAAGTCAATATATAATTTTTGAAAGGGCCTGTCGGTTTGCGTCTGGCATCCCATTGTCGGCATTAGTTGTAAGTTGGATGGCTTAGCCTCTTTGCAGGTTAGACATTCCGATACGTAATTTCGGGTTTGGGTGGTCATCCCGGGCCAATAATATAGGCGTTTCAGGGAGTCGAGCGTCTTATGAACTCCCCCATGGGCCGCTGTTTCTGGCTGGTGCGCTTTTTCTATAAGTACTTGAGTAAGTTGTTTTGGCACCCATAACTTCCAACTTGGTTCTCCAAAGTCTTCGCTCGCTTGACTCGCCACCTTCTTAAACACCTTGCCTGCTTCCACTTTTAGGTCAGGTAAACTCTCCTGGTTTTCTAATATCTCTTTCGTCAACGCCACATATTCCTCGCTTTCAAACTCATTTGTTTCAAACCCGAAGTAGTCCTCCGCTTCTACTTCCTCCGCCTCTACTTCCTCCGCCTCGAAACTAAGCCTGGATAACCTGTCAGCCACGACGTTGTCCGTACCTTTCCGATGCTCGATCGTAAAGTCATAGGCTTGGAGTTGCAAGGACCATCTGGCTAAACGTCCACTCAGATCTTTTAACGACATCAGCCAGCGCAAGCTTGCATGGTCAGTTATAATGGTGAAGTCCATCATCTCCACGTATGGGCGGAAGCGTTTCACCGCTAAGATGGCGGCTAGACATTCTTTTTCAGTTACCGAGTAATTTTTCTGACAACTATTGAACTTTTGGCTGTAAAATGCTATGGGATTCTCCGTGTCATCCTCATTCTTCTGAAAAAGCGCTGCCCCTATTCCGCGTTCGGACGCATCGCACTGGATGTAAAACTTCTTAGAAAAATCAGGGTGCTTGAGCACTGGTGCGGAGGTCAGCGCGACTTTCAGCGTTTCAAACGCCTCTTTTGCCCCCTCTGTCAGTTCAAATCTCTTGCCCTTTTTAAGTAAGTCTGTCAGCGGTGCAGCTATACTCGCGAAGTCTTTTATAAATCGCCTATACCAGCCGGCTGTTCCTAAAAAGCTTCGCACTTGCCTCGAGGTTTTCGGTACAGGTATTCCTTGAATTGCTTGCACCTTCTCTGGGTCGGTTCTCAATGCTCCACCCCCTACGATGAATCCCAAGTATCTTACTTCTTTGAAACAAAATTTAGATTTCTTTAGCCCTACGGTCACGTTAGCCCTTCTTAAACAAGTAGCGACTTCCTTCAATAAATTTATGTGTGTCCCAAATTTGTCAGAAATAACCAGCAGGTCGTCCAGGTAGATGAATACATTGGACTTGAGTCTGGCCGGTATTATTTTATCCATTAAGCGGCATAGGCGTTGGGCCACATTACACAAGCCAAATGGCATAACCCTGAACTGATAAAGCAGTCTCCCTGATACTGTGAATGCTGTACATAATCTTGATTCTTGGTCTAACTCGATCTGCCAGAACGCGTGTTTGAGATCGATACTGCTGATATAATGTGTCTGATCAATTCGGCTTAACATTCCGTCTATGTTCTGTAACGGGTAGGCATCTTTAACTGTTACGGCATTGAGTTTCCGGGCATCCAAACAAAAACGCAATTTCCCGGTCTTTTTTACCAAAGTGGTGCGATTACTCCACGGACTCTCACTCTCTTCGATTACATTTAATTTCAGCATATTATCAATTTCACCATACACTAGTGCTTGTACTGCTGGAGATAATGGGTAGTGTTTGTCTTTCACCGGCACTGCTCCGTCCACCAATTTTATCGTATGAGTTTCCAAGTTGGTACGGCCTAAGCCTTCCCTTTCAAATGCTGGGAATCTAGCAATTGTTTCCTTTAGTATCCGTTGTTGCTCTGGCGTCAGTTCATGCAGCTCAGCTTGATCATCTCTCTGCTGGTCCTTTAACTTTGCTGCTAATTCTGCGCTGATGTCACAATTGCGGATTATTTCCGGGGCTAGGTTAAATTGTCGCCAAAAGTCCACGCCAAGGTATATACTCTGCTCCAGGTCAGGACATAGATAAAATGTAATTGGTTTGATCTCGCCCTTATACTTCACATCTAGCGTCACTCTCCCCAACACCTGAAAAGGTTGTCCGGAAGCTGTGTACACTCTCGCCCAGTGTGTTGATATTTCGCCTTTTACCTGTTTGACTAACGCCTTACACTCTTTTCCTAACACGCTCACTGACGCGCCTGAATCTAACAATGCTGTGTATTTTGAGCCTGCTATCTCTATGTGCGCAAATGGCCTGGGGTCTGGGTTTCGGTTTCGACTTATTGCCTCAGCTATTAACCTTCTCCTACCTTTCCGCTGCGCATACTCCTCCCTGAGCTTTAGAATTCGTCTATAATTGTTTTCCTCGTGAATTTTCCTGTCCTCATCCTCAGTCCGGCTAGACTTTTGCGCTTCATATTTTCTCGACAACCGGCCATCGGTTTTCTTGGGCCAAGCATTTTCTTGCCACTCATTTTCCCTCGACGGGTGTTCAGATAGTGGCTCTAATTCCGTCCCTCTGTCTTTTTCTATTATTTCTCCGAAGATTTTCGCTCTCACGTTCAGATAATTTGTTTCACGGGTAGTCAGAGGCATATAGTGTCTCTTGTTGGCAATTTCGTTATTAGGTCGCGTTATTGCTGCCTGGGGGTCAGATTCCAATGAGAACGCGTCGCCCCCGTTATGTTCGCGCCTCCGCTGGTTTCCCCGTGAACTACACTGCGGACAGTTTGGTGTTATCACTTCTGGATGACCGCATTTATAGCAGAATAAGTGGCGCTGCTCCGATGGACAATCCATGAACATGTGTCCTTCCCGTCTGCAGTTCCAACAACGAACATCCACACTAACCTCTTCCATGTGGTTCAGGTTTTCTCCGTCTTCTATAACTTGCATTTCTTGAACATATCGGCGCTGTTGTGGATGGCTTATTCTTGCCTCGCGTGTTACAAAGTTTCTCTCGGCTTCGACGCATTCTACTCGTAGCTGTTCCAGGGAGGATACAGGTATTGGGTAAACTATCCTTCTTATTCCTTCCCTTAAGTTTCTTTTGGCTAGCTTTATTAGCTCAAATTCCGAAATAGGTTGACGTAACTTCGCGCGTAGGCTGTTGAGCTGGTAGAAATAGCTATCAACACTTTCACCTGCGTTTTGCTTGCGCTCTACCAATGCATGCATCAAATCCAAATTCGTTCTGTTTACTCTAAACCTACTTATCAGTGCGTGGCGAAGTTCTTCCCAGCTGGCAACGCGATTGGCTTCCACATGTAACCAATACCAATCAAGCGCTGGGCCTGCAACTAGCAAATGGAAATCACCTAATATCTCTTGCCAAGATACCTGATATTGTCGCTGGCAGTATTCAAGTCGGAACACAAATGACTCCACGGATAAATTAGACTCTTTCCCATCGAACTTCAGTCCAAACCTTTCCACTCTAGCTCCGTTTGATAGGTGGTTCAGTGGGGCGATATTTATGTTATTCTGCTGGTTGGGATTAATAATGGGGACTCCTTCACTATTTTGTGGCCTAAATTGGCGGATTGGGTGATTTATTTGAGGGCCAGGCGGAGGGTTTCCTAGGCTACTTCGCGGCATCGGGTGGCTGTCTGGTGGGCTTGCGAAATTCACATCGTACGGAGGCGGTGGGAAATCGTACCTTTGCGAGTGGCTATGCCGGTTGAGATTATTGGAAACATTAGCCCTCGCGAGGTTTTCGACGGCTCCCATTTGGCTTCCCGTGGACAAATTTCTCACAGCTTTATGCAAGTTGGTTAAGGTCTCGCGTATACCATACATTTCTCTCGCGACATTACTTCTTACAACTTCCTGTATGGTTTTATTTAAATTTTCTTGTATTTTTTTTCCGCCGTGCGAAAACATGTCTTCTACCTCTCCCGGCATTAATTCGGGAGATAATGGCTTTATTCCCTCCGCTCTAGTCGTCGGTTGGTCGTTTACCCCTTTCAAAACCGCACCTGCATTTCTTGCATTTGTCGCTATTATTGTCTCCGACATGTCAACAATGTTACTCTGCGTTTGTTGCGCTTGCGCCATTCTTGCGGCTTGGTTACTCTTGAAATATTTTTCCTTTATGTAAGGTGTCGATCTATTTAGGTCAAAATTCTCGTTGCGCGCCCGCTGTCTTTTCCTTTCAATCTTCTTCGAGTCTGGCATTTACGACAGATATGTGCGAATGAGGGCTCCTTTTCGTCGCCTATTCTTTGAAGGGCTTACACAACTTCCGCCCGAGGTTACCTATTGTTTTCGTTCCTCTCGCGATTGGGTCTCACGAAAATTTTATACCGCGGGCTTATATTTCGGTTCGGTCAGGTGTTTATTTATATTTTTTTTATAAAAATCTTCAAAAAAAACTTTTCTTATAATTGAGAAGGCCAAAAAAAAAAACTCTCCTTCTATAAATGTTTCAGCAATGGTGTCTGAAATAAATGGTTATATTTACATACATATATCATACATACATATACATATGCACAGATAATAGTATACTCCCCTGGAGGGATACTTATTTAAATTAGTAATTAAAAACAAAAAAATATAATTATATTAAAGTATTTATGTGTAATTGTTATTTGGGTGTTCAAGTGTTTAGGTGTGATTTATCTTTACATTCGTTTGTATTTTAATGGCTATGTTGGTATATTATCGTTACATATAGATCTAGTTATCTGATATATCTGGGTGCATACGCGGGTAGAGGCAAAAAGGAATGCTTTCTTTTCTCTCTCCTTTTTTTTTTTCTATTATAAATTTGCCAACCCACATACATGCATACACATATACCAAATTTTATTTAATTTCCCACGGGATGTATTTTATGTTACGGTTCTAAATATATATCAGTTTACTTTTGCTTATTTACTTTTGTTTTTTTTTTCATGAATTGGGATATATTTATAAATATTTACATTTACATGTATTTGATATATATGTTTTCATTTATTTACATATATGTGCTCATTAAGGACTCAAAAACTTTATTTACAAAAACACAATCAAATTTTTTTTTTTTTTTTTTTTTTTTTTTTTTTTATGTGGATATGTTTCTACCAGTGTGGGTTTGTGAGGTGGTCCGCGACAGATCGGTACTGAATTTACTTTAAATAAACCAAAAAACTTCTTAGAAGATTTTTTTGATGAAATATGGCCTAATTTTAGGCTCCATGAATCCTGCGTCCACACCACTAGTGTTTTGGTTAACGAAAAACAACAAAATGTACACGGTGAGGTTTTGATACGCTTGAATTATATCCCTCTTCATTATTTTAATAAGCCAATAAGTGGGGTATAATCATCGCATCAGTTATCGCGACAAAAAAAAATTTCTAAAAAAAAATTTTGGCTGTCATGAACTCGTTTGCCCCCAGAGAACTATCGCTTATATGGGCGTTCTCAGCTCAAGGCTATGAGATTCGTTTAAGTCTATTGCTCAACACAAACAGGTCTGAAAATCTAACATTTAATACAGTCGGTCAAACAGTGAATGTGCTTTTCTTTCTTTTGCCCCACCTTTTGCACGAAATAGCTCGGAGCTATGTTCGGGGGGGATTTAGCGAAGACAAAATCAATCTGCACAATTTACACGAACCGAGTGGTTGGGCTATTGTAAGAGAACGAAATATTTTGGTGTTTGTTTGAGGAAATATGTTGCATTTAATTGGGCGCCATTTCTGTTACGGTTAGAATGGCCAGTGTGGCCATTTTCCTGTGCCTGGTGGTGTCACCCTCACTAGCTCAGCTGTTCTCGAGGTGAAGGTTCCAACCTGTTCACCACCGGCCGTGGCTCGTAACTTAGAACAGAAAAAAAAGGTAATAATTCAATTACATTGACAATGATACGGTCGAGCTGGAAATGACCTAACATACTTCACCTAAACGCACTGAATACTTTTAATACGAACAAAAAAAAAACTTAAATACACCGAGGTACACACCGCGTGACTCATGGAAGGGTTGGTGTTATAACCCTCATATGTTGCCCACCCAACCTGGATCACCCCATAGTCCTCTTTACGATTCTGGGTGATCCCCTTTTCTTATCAGCCCGTGGCTATCGACGGTTTACTCACGCACCCACATGTAATGGATTTACTACACAACCATGATCATCTTCGATTGGTATTTAAAGGTTGTCTTTGACTTTATTTATAATTCACTTAAATGTATTAACATAGATATAAACAATTAATTTTTTTTTCTTTTTCTTTGTTTCTTACATGTATCTTATACTATACGAGACAGGACTATATAAAAAAAATATATCAAAAAAATATATATATGTATGTACATATATGTGACCATATATATTGTCACGTCTATCTATATATACATATATCTATAAATATGTATGCAAACACAAAAAAAAATTCTTTTTATTTTTGGAATGTAGGTATGTTTAACCCGAACCTACTCGTGCGTATGACGGCTTTTATATTTGAGAATTTATCAATTTTCATATAATATACGCAAGTGACCAAAAAAAAACACACACAAAATACCACGGAAATTTAATTTCGATTGGAACTCGCATAAACCTTAGAATTTGCGACCGCGAAAACGCCCTTAAATTCACACATATACGTATACATAAATACCTTCGTGTCCTCTCCTCTTTCTCTTTTTTTTTTGTTGTTCTTTTGCGTCTTACCGACTCGATGCTGATGACCCTGTTGATGATGGTGTTGAGGGTTGTGCTGATGGCTATATAGATGGTTATGTTGATGCCGATGCTGATTGCTATATCGCTGGCTAGGCTGATGGACAGGCTATATGACTGGCACGTTGAAGGCTATGTTCATGGGCAGGTGATGTTGACGCCCTATGAATGGCTATGTGGAGGACGATGCTGATGGCTATATTGTTGGCTATGCTGGTGGACAGGCTGGTCTGATGGCTATAGGGATGGGCAAACTGATGGCCATGCGGATGGCGGTGCCGATGGTTGTGTTGATGGGTACGCTGGTGACGATATTTCTGGATATGTTGATGGGCACGCTGATGGCCATGCGGATGTCCGAGATGCGGGCTGATTCCTTTTTTTTTCACTTTATTTCTTTTTTAAGTCACGGCCAGCATCAGTAGTTTTCCTCCCCTTTTTTTTAAATTTGTTTTTTTCCTTTTTTTTCCGCAGCTACGTGTTACCGTCTTGATGTCCCCAATCGAAATGGCCGATCTGCAATTGACAGAATTACCACTTCCTTCCCATTCTTCGTTCAGTTTGATTTTGACGAAACCGCAGGGTTCTATTCTTGCAGGGCTGATACTTTTTAATTTTTCTGGGCGGTTTTTATCAGCGCTTTTTTTTCTTATTTTGACTTTTATTTTCCTTTTAACTACCCTGTGTTAATATGAGCTGCAACAAATTTTTTAAGAAAGTGCAAAGCAACTTTATTTAAGTGCTAAATAATAAATTGATTAAAAGAAACGTGTTGATTCTGTGCCGCCAAAGCTGTATTTGCAAATTTGTTTAAACATTGCCGTAAACAATTTTATTGCTTGCCCAATTATTTTCGTGTGCAGTGCAAACTCTAAATAAATAAAATTGTGAATATATTTATAAAAAGGGTCAAAGCACTTTTCAAGTGCCCAGAGATCCAAATAGAAAAAGAAAAAAACAGTTCAATTCCAACATTTACTCATATGTCCAAAAATAAATATAACACAATGCACTGCACAAATACTGGCCACAAAATTACTTTCTCCTATGAAATTAATTAAATTTATTGCACTATTTTTATTATTTTGTTTATTTATTACTATTTTTTTGCATTACGAATGAAAGCTATGTTGTTTATGTTGAAATATTTTTTTTCAACCCTATTTTTTTTTATTTCTTTTGTTTCTTCTCTTTCTTCTTTTTGACATTGAACTATGAATAATTACACTGCTTCGTATAATTATACTATGCACCTACGTATTTTTTTTTTTTTTGTTATTGCTATTGTTCGTCGATAGTGGTGGTGGGTTGGGACCTACCTTGAGGTGGAATTTGAGCTAGTCGGCTACACCACCACTATTCCCCGTAGCATTGGGAACTGTGACTGAAGACACCACTTAAACGTCATCAGCTGGTGACAACACATAAGATCAAATCTTAAAACATAACATGCTGTAAAAAAGTACAGCAGCATAATTGAAAACATTATTATTACTTATTGTTTTTTATTATATTTATTAAATTAAACACAATACCCTTTTTTGTACAAGATACACAAAAAAAGTCAAAATCATATGTTTAATATGTGGACTTTAAATGCCTTGAAGTGTTTTTGGAAGTGTTTTTTTTATCAAAAACTCGTCTTTTGAGATGTTTATTAAAACATTTCAATGTATGGTAAAACCTGGCAAAATTTACTGGTTTTAGCTCAAAAACACGAATGAGTCGTTAAACACATTCAAAAACCTAGGTGTGAACATGGTATTAAGCACGTACATAATAAAGACGTGCACGAGTGTACCTATAAGTGTTGTCAAAACAACTATACCAAATAAGTATTTGTTACTACTGGTATAAGGAAGAGAATAAGTATAACAAATATGGCATTGTTTTATTTTTGCACACTAACCCCCAGTTTTTGACTTCGTATTTAAATCGAGAATTAGCTGATTGTCTTTTTGAACTTAAGTCGCACATAAATACCGTTTCAGTTTTTCCGTCTTAAATAATTTTTCTTATTTATTTGCGACAAAAATGTGGCAGCATCATGAATTATTAAAAATTAATGATCATTATCCAACAAAACAGCTGTGTCAAGCAAAAAAAAGAGATAATAAAAAAATAACAAAATATTTTGAAATTTTAAAAACAACATTAAATCAAATGAAAAGAACTGAAAATTTTGTTTCAGCTGAAGTTGACTTTTTATTGTCTGCTATAAAAATGTACAGCAGCATAATTGAAAGCATTATTATTACTTATTGTTTTTTATTACATTTATTAAACCTTTTTTGTACGAGATACCCCAAAAAATGTCAAAATCCTATGTTTTATATGTGCAACTTAAGTGGACTTTAAATGCCCAAGATTGGCCACTTAAATATGATTTAAGTTTATAGTTAGAAACTCAATTTTGTATCTAAATGGAACTTATATTACATTTACACCAAACCGAAATCTAGTACATACGAGATTTTGAACGAAATCTAGTTAATTTTGACTGGATTTCCCATACAAAACAAAATCAATTTTGTTACTAGATAACGCCCGTTAACGTTAAAACGTTTGTGTAGTTATAGAACATTTAAAAACGTGTCATATGCTTTTCACATAAGAAAAAAAAAATTTTTTTTTTACAAAAAACTGTATCACACTTTTTTTGTAGTGTTTAATTATTAAATATTGTTTTTAGTTGATTTTTGTTATTTTTAGAAGAGTTTTAAGCACTTTAATTATTTAAACTTTCTTTTATACGCGCTTCACTTCTTTTTTTTCCAATAAAAAAACTACTCTGTCTCAGCTGTGCATAAACGTCCCGTAAAAAATCTTGCCGTACCGTCAACGTGACATTTGTTTTCGATAAGCACTTTCATTGCTTTTCATATAACAAAACGGATCAGCTGGTACCGAAATCTTATAGCATGTTCACACGACGAGTTTCAATGCTGGTTTCGCTCTCTGAACCTCGATTGTGAAAATTTGCGTTCAGACGACACATAATGAGTTTCATTTGACAGTTGCTTTATTTTGTTTTTTGTTGTTTTACATTTGCCCGCGTTTGTTTTTTAGTTTTGAAATGGAAAAAAAAGGTAAATTTTAAAATATAAATATATGTATTTTTAGAAAAAATAATAATTTATAAAAAAATTTATTTATTATTTGAAATAATTTAGTATGTTGTGTTATTTATTATGTTTATTTTTATAACTAAGCAATTTAACACTTTCCTTTGTTTTTTACTAATACAATGAAATGCTTGCAAAACAATAATATTTTTGTTTACAATTTGTTATGTTTGACAGCTAGTTAAGCTAAACTAGCGATAGAAACTAGGGATGATACTAAATTTTCATGGTTTCGGCACCGAGCAACCAGAGGTGTCAGAGTGCAGATATAGTATGCATTTTCTTTCTGTCTTTTTTGCACGAACTCAAAATTTTTATTTTGTTTTGCTCAGGTATTTCTAAAAAATTTACACTTTCATTATTTACATTTCGTAAACATGAATTTTAAAACATGAAAAATTGTGTTTGTTATCACTTTTACATTAAATTCCATACGTAGATATAAGTATTTTCGGCATGTACATTTTCATTACGGAAATAACTTTTTAATTAATGTTTTTTAAAGCAAAAACTTTTTCATTTTGCTTATTTTCTCTTATTCGTAATATTAAAACACTATATCTGTCTCTTACATACAAACTCCAAATAAAAAGCTGAGTTTTTCAAAATTCTAACCTCAAAAGTTTCATCTCTGGTTGCTTAGTGGTATATACATTTGTACAGCAAAATGAAAAGTGATGTAAAGTTTTTACATGTAAAACGTGGCTTCACTTAAAATTTTCCCTTGTAGTTGGAAATAGCATCCTGCTGGATTTTCGAACGTACTACATAAGCCGATGAGAAGAAAACAAACTTTTTTTCTACTACTTTTTAATTTTATTTGTAGTCTTCGCCGGGTAAGTATTAACATTGTAGATCATGTCCTGTAAGTTTAAATTTTAGGTTAGGTATTTTATATTAGCGTAAGTATGTGTGTGTTCGATGTCTTATAGGGTATGTATTTTATTACAAGTTCTTTTAGGTTAGGTATTTTACTTTAGGGTAAGTAGGCATGAGTTTTAATATGTATTTTATTACAATAATTTTTAGGTTAGGTATTCACTTTAAGGTAAGTATAGTTTTTAGCTTTTGTATAATAGATTCTTTTATTTATCAAGTTTTAGTCATAGTTTTTATTTTAAATTTCCATTTTATAGGATTTTATTAATTTTTCCTTTTTCTCAATTTACAATAACAAACTTCAATTCGCATTTCAAAATGCCTTCCCCAAGCTTTACAATCTACGCCATCCCTTATTTTCTTTTTGTTTGTCTTTCTACCTAGTCGGCTGATCGTGCTGTGATTGGTCGAATTTTATAACGGAGCTTTTCAGCATTGCCAGAACTCGTCAGCAAATAGATATAAAAAGAATAGGAGACGGGGTTGTATTTAAAATGGAAGTGTTCGGATAGAATAGGAATCCGTGTAACCATGACAGATCAGAAACTTTTGTAACAAAATTTTTTATTCAAAATTTATAGCATAAAATGTTACAAAATTAGGGTAAAAATTTTGATAGAGCTATTGCTCGAAAACTAAACCATGTACAGGGTGGGCCAAAAGAAACGAAGGGGTGTAAAAGTTTAATAACTTTTTTGTTTATTAACTTTTTTTTTATTTTTTCTTTCAGATTGTATAATATACAAAATGGAAATTTTTTTACACTAAGTATGAAAAATGATGTCTCTTAAATGACCACCGTTTTCAGCTTCGCACTGATGGGCTCTTTTTAGAGCATTTTCCATAACATCTTTCAAAACTTGTGGCTGTAGCGTTCGAATTTCTGCAACAATGTTTGCCTTGAGTTCAAGGATTGTCTCTGGCTTGTTCACATACACTCGCTCCTTCAAAAAACCCCAAAGAAAATAGTCGGGTGCTGTCAAATCTGGCGATCGCGCTGGCCAAATAATTTCCGAATTTCGAGAAATTATTCGCTCTCCAAAAATTTGACTTAAAAGTGCCATTGTGTCTCGGGCAGTATGGGCAGTGGCTCCGTCCTGCTGAAACCACATACCAGGTCTGTTTTCAAGAGCAGGACGTAAAAAATTTTCTATCATAAAACGATACCGCTCTCCATTTACGGTTACAGCACTTCCATCTTCATTCTCGAAGAAGTAGGGCCCAATGACATTTTCAGATGTGATCCCACACCATACTGTACACCTGATGGGGTGCAATTGGCGTTGATGAATGGCTCTTTAATTTTGAGAACCCCAGAACCTACAGTTCTGCTTGTTAACAAAGCCATTCAAATGTCGACGATATGCTCTTTGCATTAAAATAATTGATCTCTGGTTTAAATATTAAAATTCTATTGTTCTGGTTCTCTGTTCAGTTGTGAACCTCTCCATTATAAATTCTCCAAGTGTTGTCTATATAATCTGAAAGAAAAAATAAAAAAAAATTAATAAACAAAAAAGTTATTAAACTTTTACACCCCTTGGTTTCTTTTGGCCCACCCTGTACAAATATGGGACTACCCTCAATTGATAGGGAACTGAAATAGGAATTGTACACCTTTCTGTAAAAAGTTATAAATACACCTGCAATTTCATACAAAATCTCAACACATGTTAAAAAGAAGAAGAGTTAAATGAAAAAAAAAACAAAAAGATGTAATACAAGGTGGGCCAAAAGAAGTCATCCGATGTTGTTTGGCTCTCATTTTTTTTTTTCTAAATGAAAATTAAATGTGTGCCGTTGCTCCGTCCTGTTGGAACCACATGTCCTCCAGTCCTAATTCGTTCAATTTCCGCAGAAAAAACTCGGTTAACATGGCTCTATAGCGCGCGCCGTCCACTTTGAGCGGGTGCAATGACTCCTCGTGCATCACTCGTTGATTTTCGGTGCCCCAGAAGCGATAGTTTTGCTTGTTCACGTACCCGCTTAGGTAGAAATGAGCATCGTCGCTCATTATTATTTTGGTCGAAAAATCGTCCACTTCGATTATTTACCGTTTTTGGTGAGTGTATCAATTGTATTCTACATCTGTCTAGTTCACAAATGTCAAAACAGATTTGACATTGGCCGCCATTTGCAAAAATAAGAGCATCTTCCAATAGGGTGATTTCTTTTAGCCCACCTTGTAATTAAAAATAAAATGTCTTATTTATTTTAATGATGGTAAGAATGGTATAAAGAAAACTAAATAATCAATTTAAACTCTTTTTATAACAATATTTGTGTTTTTTCAGCAACCTGTAAAGACTGGTATACAAGCGGCTGCTGGGGCAAAACACATCTTCAAAGACGGAGTACGGGAGCAAACTTCCTTCCAGGACAAGCTGCTTTTATTATTGTAGAGGTACTCGGGGTCGTAAACGTGGTGCTGCTACTTCTTTCTTGACCTCTCTGCGCAATAATTATTCACCCGTTAAGAGGCAATGTAAATATTTAAGAAATGAAACAAGGACGGCAGCTAATTTATGCAGTGTTGAAAAACCAGAGGCCAATATATGAATAAAATACACATTTGGTGTTAATGCTTGGAATGAATGAAGTGCAACGGAAATTTTCTGTGCTTTATAGTGATTCACATAAGCTCTGACTTTTGTTCATAAGAATTATATGAATTTAAAGTCGTTTCTAAAAATATACCGGCTTAAGTGTGATTATGATTATGGCACAATATTTTTAACAAAAACTTTAATACATAAAATGTTAAAAAAGTGTACAATACATACAAATATTATAAATCATTGAATTGAAATACATATTTTGAAGAAAAATTTTACAATAAAAATTTTGTTTTTAATTAATTGTAAGAAAAAAATAATATTAACATCGTTTAAAAATTGATGTTAGTACAAGACAATTATAGGGCTAATAAATATTTGTAATGTTGTTTTTTGTTCAAATATAAAGATTTAAAAAAAGGCTTAATTTTGACATCTGAAACTATTGGTATTGGTGGTAGCTACTATGTATATCGCTCTATTAACAAATTGGGTAAATCTTCAAACTAGCAAGTGTTCACCGCAGGTCCGGCACTGCAGTAATGAGTAGTATTCTTTGTGTCATTTTAACTCAAATGAAATGTAATAAGCCTTTAAAAGAAAAACCGCGCAAATTAATTTAATATTATAAGATAAAGCTCTCAGTTAAATAAACACTAAAAGATAAATCTCTTTACTAAATACTAACTGTATAAAATTCTAGAAATTTCTTAATTTGTAAACAATAATAATAAATACTGTATAACTTTGTGAATTCTGTAGACTTCCGCTCCATAGTTCATTTTAGTGAGTGCTCTTCCTAGTTCAAAAATTAAAAAGGAATAGTTCGTTCATTTAGTTTATTTGATCTTTTGTATCTTTATCACTTATAAATACTTTTGATTGTCAATGAACGTGTTTATTATGTAAAATGATATGGAATAGGAATTGAAAGGAATTTTTTACGAAAATATAGCGCAAAAAAAAATTCGAAAAATTTTTAAATTTACTTTTCTATTTCTTTTTTATAATATAATTCAAAAAGTACTTTAGTCACTATGGCTAAAAAAAATTAAGGTTTAATTTTAAAATCTTGAAATTAAGCGTTTTAGCATGCAGTTTTTCAGTTTATTTGTTTTAAATATCTTTTTTTTAAAAGAAAATAATTTGCAACCAAGGCGAATTCATAGGAGGTGGACGCAATATGTATTTTGTTAGTAGAAAATATCTAACGAACTGTCAAAATAAAGAAACAAAGCAAAGAGAAAAAATGAGGATGAAATAAAATTTTCAAGTAAACAAATAATAAAGTTTGTTATAAAGAAAAAGAAAATATTAATTTAATAATAAAAAAAAGTAATAAAAAGCGTGCAACAAATTTAATTGTGTAATATAGTTTTGTTATTACTATTTGTAAAATTATCCAGTGCTCAATTATCGCCCAATTGTAGTTTTTGCAGTTTTATTGATGAGGACGCTAAACCATTTTACATTGGTAGTAGTGCTAAAAAAGTAGGAACAAAAAAGTTTCTTATAAACACACGCTTTTCTTATAAATTTTCTTATAAGAACGTTCAAACAAATTTAATTTATAAATATATTGTAGGCACACAAAACAAAAGGAACAAAAAAGTTTTCTTATAAACAGACGCTTTTCTCGAAAAACAAAAGGAACAAAAAAGTTTTCTTATAAGCACACGCTTATAAATTTTCTTAAACAAATTTAATTTATAAATATATTGTAGGCACACAAAACAAAATGAATTAAAAATTTTTGTTATAAGCACACACTTTTTTCAGAAGTTTTCTTATGAGGATGTTTAAATAAATTTAATTTCTAAATATGTTGTAAACACACAAAGCAAAATGAAAAAAAAATTTGACGTTAAGCCATACAAACCAAATATAAAAAAAAAAAACCTGATCAGTTGAGTCCATCTCCTATGAATTCGCCTTGTTTGCAACTTTCGTTTCTTCGTCATTGTTTTCGTTTAAGTTTAGTTCGTTCGTTCATTTTGTAACATGAGGTCGCTGTCAGCTGTATGTGTTTATTATTTTGTTGTACGTTTGTTAACGTTAGGCAATAGAACCCAGGTAACAGTAACGATTTGTTTATACGTGCGCCTCTGGTTTTCACATTTGTATAAACATTGCACCCAATATTGTAATAACACCGATGAGAAGAAAACAAACTTTTTTTCTACTACTTTTTAAGGTTTTATAAAACTTTTTTACATGGTTGAAAAAAAAGGTACATGAGATGCACGTGGCGGCCATTCGCCATGTAAAAAACCATAATAAATCGTGCAAAAAATAGTGCATTTTCAAATGCATTAAAAAAAGGTTAAATTAAACAAAATTTTAAAAACAAAAGCATATGTAAGTTAATTAAAGGGTGCTAGATCTAATTTTACAGATGTCATCATTTTCATTGTTACATTCAGCGTGCAATAGTGGCCGGAAAATGCACTTCCTGGACAAGGTTTTTTGGCTATAAAATCTGAACTATTTGTTGTAGCGGATAGAGACTACCACCAATCGATAGGGTATAAAAATGCATTTCAGAAATTGCATAAGTCATTTTCCGAAATATTTTAGTTCAGAAGTTATAGCATAAAATGTGTCCAAATTACTACCCTCATTGGAAAGGGCATTGAAAAAGGAATTGTTAGAGGTATTACTCAATATCGTACACCGATTCTGAAAAAAGTTATAGCCTAACAAACTTTTTCAAAATGTGAAAAACGTTCAGTTTTTCTTTGTTAATAACTTCCAAACCATTGTACGTACACATATGGCACTACCCTCATTGGATAGGGAATTGAAATAGGAAACTTTAGATGTATGAATCAATACCCGGACTCGTTTAGAAAAGTTTTAGTCCGAAGTTATAGCGAAAATGTGTCAAAATTAGGGTAAAATTTTTTATAGGGCTATTGCTCGAGAACTAAACGATGTACATATATGGCACTACCCTCATTGGAAAGGGCATTGAAATAGGAATTGTTAGAGGTATGGGTCAATATCGTACACCGATTCTGAAAAAAGTTATAGCCCAACAAACTTTTTCAAAATGTGAAAAACGTCCATTTTCTCATTGTTAATAGCTTCCAAACCATTGTATGTACACATATGGCACTACCCTCATTGGATAGGAAATTGAAATAGGAAACTTTAGAAGTATGAATCAATATCCGGACTCGTTTAGAAAAGAAGTTATACCCTTAACAATCTTCTTCAAAAATCTAAAATCATCAAGTGTAGTTAGTTCAGTTTTGCAGGTTGGTAATGCGATCTAGCAAACTTTTTTCTAAGAAAAAAATGTAAACAAACCCTGAAAAAAATAGTGCATTTTCAACTGCATTAAAAAAAGGTTAAATTAAACAAAATTATAAAAACAAAAGCATATTTTAATTATTTAAAGGGTGCTAGATCTAATTTTACAGATGTCACCATTTTCATTATCACTTTCAGCGAGCAATAGTGGCCGGAAAATGCACTTCCTGGACAAGGTTTTTGGGCTATAAAATCTGAACTATTTGGGGTTTTTTGAAGGAGCGAGTGTATGTGAACAAGCCAGAGACAATCCTTGAACTCAAGGCAAACATTGTTGCAGAAATTCGAACGCTACAGCCACAAGTTTTGAAAGATGTTATGGAAAATGCTCTAAAAAGAGCCCATCAGTGCGAAGCTGAAAACGGTGGTCATTTAAGAGACATCATTTTTCATACTTAGTGTAAAAAAATTTCCATTTTGTATATTATATAATCTGAAAGAAAAAATAAAAAAAAGTTAATAAACAAAAAAGTTATTAAGCTTTTACACCCCTTGGTTTCTTTTTACACTTTTTGCATTTACATATACACATATAGCTGTTGATGGTAAATGATGATTATAATTCCTTAAAGGGAAGAAAAGGACCAAATGTTTCCGCGCCAGGCATAAAATATGAAATAAAAAGTATCAGGTTTAATTAGTTTTAATAAAATTGTGTTTTTATTAGATTTTAAAATATAACCTTTAAAAAACTTCTGGTGTTGTGACCTTTATTGTTGCGTAGCTTTCACACAAGTAAGTTAAGTATATTAGTTTTACACAAAAAACCAAAAACAAACATACATAGACCGTTAGCGGTTAACTTTGCCGAAATCCAAATAAACAACAAATATAATTCATAAGCAAAGGGAAATTTGAACTTCAGTAAAGTTGCCAGACGAATTGAAATAAATATATTATGAAACAAGAATCTGGCTTGAATAGTGCAAAAAATAGTGCATTTTCAACTGCATTAAAAAAAGTTAAATTAAGCAAAATTTTAAAAATAAATAAATATTTATGTTAATTAAAGGGTGCTAGATCTAATTTTACAGATGTCATCATTTTCATTGTTACATTCAGCGTGCAATAGTGGCCGGAAAATGTACTTCCTGGACAAGGTTTTTTGGCTATAAAATCTGACCTATTTGTTGTACTACCACCATTCGATAGGGGATAAAAATGCATTTCAGAAATTGCACAAGTCATTTTCTTTATGGAGCTATAGCTCCAAAACGAAACGTTGTGCATATATGGCACTACTCTCAATTGATAGGGGCTTGAAATAGGAATTGTTAGAGGTATGTCTCAATATGGGACAACGTTTCTTAAAAAAGTTATAGCCCATCAAACTTTTTGAAAATTCACATATTGGCTGTACATTGGAATACAAATTATGTAGTTATTTAACATAGTTGGCAATTTCATATTTATTAAGGCAAAATGTCAACACATTTTAAAAAGAAGAAGAGTTAAATGGAAAATAAAGCAAAAAGATAATAATTAAAATTAAAATGTCTTTTATGAATTCTGATAATGGTAAGTATGTTCTAAAAAATTAAAAAATTAATTTAAAATTTCTTTTTATAGCAATATTTGTGTATTTTCAGCAACCATGAACACTGGTCGACAAGCAGCTGCTGAGGAAAACACATCTTCAAAGACGGAGTACGGTAGCAAACTTCCTTCGAGGATAAGCTGCTTTTATTATTGCAGAAGTACTCGTGGGGCGTAAACGTGGTGCTGCTGCTCTGTTTTTGACCTCTCCGCGCAATAATTATTCACCCGTTAAAAGGCAATGTATTTAAGAAATGAAATAAGGACGGCAGCCACAACTTATACAGTGTTGAAAAACCACAGGCCATTATGTGATTAAGATACACATTTGAGTTAATACCTGTAATGAATGATCTAAAACGGAAATATTCTGTGCTTTATAGTGATTCACGTAAGCTCGATAATAATTTGTACCAAGAACAAAAAATCTTTTACTAAATTGTTTATTTGTTTTAGAATATTTTTTTACCTGTGTGGAAGAAGAACAAACAATTTGGTCACTGTTTTCAGGGTTCGTTCGAAACCCTACGTGCGCTAGCTGCAATTTATGGATCTTCAAAGTGTATTAAAATATAAAATAAAATGTTCTTATCAACAGTCTCCCGTATTGACCCCGTTGCCAGGTCTACCTTGCGTGACGGCACCAAGCAATACTTGCGACCTTTGAGCAGCGCAGTTATTAGCCAAAGCCAGACTTTGACCGTACAGAACACAGCCCCAGTTGCTTTATTGCCACAAATCAGGTCATTCCAGACCTCCCCTGTCACTCGTGCCATTGATTCAGCTGCCAAATTCATTGATGCTGGATCTGCAACAGTCGGTGTAGCCGATTCCGGTGCCGATATTGGGACAGTATTCGGTTCGCTTATCATCGGTTATGCCAGAAATCCATCATATAAACAACAATTGTTCTCTTACGCTATCTTGGGCTTCGGTCTTTCTGAAGCTATGGGTCTTTCTGTGCTATGATGGTTTTCTTGCTTGTTTTCGCTTTTTAAAGTGTGTATTTATGTCCTAGGATGAAGATTATCTGATAACAAATTTAACTGATATCTTCTGTGCTACAACAACCACAGCTCAAGAACAGCTACCACCACCACAACGACAACAGCTACCGCTAGCAGCACCAGCACCACTACAACAGTTACCTCCAAAAGCGCCAACACAACAACAGCTACCGACAACATCACTAACATCATCAACACCACAAGAACTATTACCACCGCCAGCACAACATCTAAAATCAACACCTCTAAAACATGAATAGCCACAACCACCAGAACAACAACAACAGCCACCACCACCAGAAGAACAACAACAGGTACCATCAACACCACTATCACAACAACAGCTATCGCCAACACCACCACAACCGATATAATATAATTATTATTTTGTTTTTTTAACTTTTATGTACATTTTTATTTATATAAATAATAAAATAAAAATAAATAATATACACATAAAATTGATGTCTCTTAAATATCTTTGGGCAAATTTGACTCCAGGAATATCTATTCTCTTCTTTTTTAGGAACCCGAAAGAAATTTCCGTTGCAACTGGCTATTTTAGAGTTGTTAAAAATTTTAAATTGCAATTGTAATTGAGGAATTTTTGTCAAATTTTGACATCATTTAAAAACTTTTGCAAAAACAATTTCAATATATTTTTTATATAAAACAAGGGATGGTTTTTTATGTTTACATAGCCTATCACACACTGTAGGCATTTCTTCATCATCTAGTAAGCCACATGATAAAGTTATCATATAAATTTGTTAGTTATCAAAATCGAGTTTTCTTATAAAGGGTGTCCGAACAAGAACGCAAGATTTAAATTTGGCGCCATTCGAAGTGTCATTGTTTGATATTTGAACAATTGTTATTGTGTGCTAGTAGAAGGTACGAGGTTAGTAAAAAATGACCATGGACAGTGAAGGGAGTTCTTTAATTGGGTATTGGAGAAACAACATGAAAATGCTGATTTTGCCGATAAAATCATCTTCAGTGACGAGGCCCATTTCCATCTTGATGGCTTCGTCAATAGGCAGAATTGTCGCATTTGGGGTGAGGAAAATCGTCGAGTGATTCACGAGAAGCAAATGCATCCTCAACGTGTCACTGTGTGGTGTGGTTTTTGGCCTGGAGGAATCATTGGACCTTTTTTTTATGAAAATGAGGCAGGTCAAGCGCAAACAGTCAATGTTCGGTATCGTGAAATGATAACCAGTTTTTTCTTGCCTAGAATTGAAGAAATGAATGTGGAGGGCTTGTGGTTTCAACAAGACGGCGCCACATGTCATACAGCCAGAGAAACAATTCAATTGCTGCATCAGTCATTTATTTAAAACTTAAATCTTGCGTTCTTGATGGGACACCCTTTATATATGTTGGAAAATTGGTAAGAGATCAATTTGCCAAAAATGTAAATTTCCATCTATTCATAGCTACTTGCGGCACTTTTGAATATTTACCCAATGGATTTTTTTTTAATTTAGATTATTAATTTGTTAATAGCGCGATATAGTAGCTATCACCAACACCACCAGTTAGAGATGTCAAATTTAAGTTTTTTTTTTTTTAATCTCTATATTTGAACAAAAAACAACAATATTACAAGTATTTATTTGCCCTAAATTGTCTTGTGCTAACATCAATTTTCAAACGGTGTTAATATTATTTTTTTCTTACATTTAATTAAAAACAAAATTTTTATTGTAAAATTTTTATTCAAAATATGTATTTCAATTCAGTGATTTATAATATTTGTATGTATTGTACACTTTTTTTAAATTTTATGTATTAAATTTTTTGTTAAAAATATTGTTTTCTCTTATTTCTATCCTTAAAAATAAACGTTAGTTTGTATTTACATATATAAAATTATTTCCACACTTACAACAAAAAATAAAATGATTAATGAATTTAAAGTTTTGTACCCTAATTTTTTAACATTTTACGCTATAGCTTCTGAAATAAAACATTTTAGACAATAACTTGTGCAATTTCTGAAATGAATTCTTATCCCCTATCGATTGGTGGTAGTCTCTATCCGGTACAACAAGTAGGTCAGATCTTATAGCCAAAAAACCTTGTCCAGGAAGTACATTTTCCGGCCACTATATCACGCTGAATGTAATAATGAAAATGGTGACATCTGTAAAATTAGATTTAGCACCCTTTAATTAACTTACATATGCTTTTGTTTTTAAAATTTTGTTTAATTTAACCTTTTTTTAATGCATTTGAAAATGCACTATTTATTATGGTTTTTTACATAGCGAATGGCCGCCACGTGCATCTCATGTACTTTTTGATCAACTATGTACTGCTGCCAACTTATAACACTGCAGTCACACGATCAAGTTTTTTTACAATTCTCTTTCAAGAAATTTACATATACTGCTTGTCAAAATTCACAAAAATTGAAAGCTGTGACGTAGGCTGTTTTTTTTAACCTCTTCCACCGACAGTTTTGTTTCGGCGGCAATAGAGTTATATGCCTTAATTTTTAAATTATTCCGTCTATATGCAGGAATATTCATGTTCCACAGAACTTCATGCCTTCTGTATATCTCTATGAACTGCAAAACGTCGTTACATTTGTTTAATTTGTTCACAAACATATTTAAAAAAAAAAACAAAACAATACTGGCGGCAGAATAAGAATTCAAATTTGGAATAAAAAAACTGCAGTCAGCTGTTTTCTTGACTGTAATTTGAATCACTCAATTGAACGAAAAATTGAAAGCAAACTCTCAGGAAATTTTAAAAGTGTGAGTGAATTGGTAAAAAAATGAGAGAAATTTTAAAAATTGAATGAAAACTTGATCGTGTAACCCCCAAGTAAGATAGAAAAAGTGAATAAAGAGATCATTCTTTTTTGGGAAGATTGAAAAACTAAAACGCATGTTTTTACTAATTTAACGCTACAATTTATAGTCGTTCATTTAAAATAAAATGCAAGGAAATGAACTATAGGAATTCAAAACACTGACTGGCTCGTTCAGTTCAAATAAGTGAATAGTACAATGTGAATAGTTCGTTCGTGTACTACCCAAAACTAGATTTCTGGTTACTTGTTGTATTGAACTGAAATAAAGAACAACGTTTTATTATAAACATTTCTTTCCCTTTTTTTTCATTTGTCTATAAAAAACATTATAAACTCAATCATTGATGACCCCGACGTGATTTGCAATAATTTAAAAAAAATTTTGGTTGGTGTTATATCTATTTGAGATTTATACACAAAAGTAAATACAATGAACCACAATGAAGCAAGTGGTATTGACGAATTATTGGCATACCAAAATAAAGATATTGCCATAACTATGAATTAATTGATTTAAATGCAGCACTGCAAACAGTGAATCTAGAAGAGTTTGATGCTGCTGAATTAGAAAAAAAATGAAAGAGCAAAATTTACCGAAAAAGTAAGCATTAGGGCGGGTCGATTTAAAAATCGCACAAATTACAAGGAAAATCGAATTCTAGGGATCAAAATAAAAACTTTGCCGAAGGAACCATACCTCTAAAGGTAATGACTCACTATCCTACACGATCGTACGATTATGTCAAAATAATGTGTGACAAAATTCTGTCCTACTTGAAGAAATCGCTTTAAAATGGCGAACTTTATGCCACACTATTATACAAAAAAAGATGCAAAAACATATGTTTACTCAGCTTAATACTTTTAAAAGTATTCATTTTCTTCTTTGCCGCAAAATATTTTTTTTTACAAATATGTACAATGAAAAATAACCTAAAAGTTTGAAGGCTGTGAAGAAAACATACCGTGAAACCACTAGAATCAGCATACTTTTGCTCGGGGGTGATAAATGTAGTAGTAGGAGAAAAAAGTACCATTTTACGGAAATTTGCAACTATAAACTAAGCAAAAAAGTATGATATTTCAATTCCATATTGTTTCAGTATAAATATTCAGCAAAAAATTAAAAAAAATGTAAACATTGCGAAGCACGTGCTAGTGCACATATAAATTTTTGTGATAATTTAGTTTTAAGATATTTTTAATAATTACGTATAATAATAAATAAAAAATTAAAAATAAAAATTTGAAATTAACAAAATAAATATTACGTGTGTTTTATTTCATTTGGAAGTGAAAATTGTTTAAAAAACAGTACCGAGTGCAAATAATAATTTCAGGAATACTATTTATATGTCTGCCACGGTATGCTGCTCCATAAAATCAAGAGTCGACGAGTGCCGAGAATTTTGGAAATGTTTTTTGGAAACTAGACACCCTCTAAATCGATCTAGCTAGGTGTCATTTTCCAAAAATTAGCCGTTTCTGAGATATACCCCCCTCAATATTGAAAAGTGCCATATATTGATACAATAGTATGTTACACCCTATAATTTATAATTGACGAGTGCCGAGAATTTTGAAAATGGTTTTTGGAAATTAGACACCCTCTAAATCGATCTAGCTAGGTGTCATTTTCCAAAAATTAGCCGTTTCTGAGATATACCCCCCCTCAAATATTGAAAAGTGCCATACATACATTGGTGCAATAGTATGCTACACCCTATAATTTATAATTGACGAGTGCCGAGAATTTTGAAAATGGTTTTTGGAAATTAGACACCCTCTAAATCGATCTAGCTAGGTGTCATTTTCCAAAAATTAGCCGTTTCTGAGATATACCCCCCCCCCCTCAAATATTGAAAAGTGCCATACATACATTGGTGCAATAGTATGCTACACCCTATAATTTATAATTGACGAGTGCCGAGAATTTTGAAAATGGTTTTTGGAAATTAGACACCCTCTAAATCGATCTAGCTAGGTGTCATTTTCCAAAAATTAACCGTTTCTGAGATATACCCCCCCTCAAATATTGAAAAGTGCCATACATACATTGGTGCAATAGTATGCTACACCCTATAATTTATAATTTACGAGTGCCGAGAATTTTGAAAATGGTTTTTGGAAATTAGACACCCTCTAAATCGATCTAGCTAGGTATCATTTTCCAAAAATTAGACGTTTTCGTTTTTAAACTTATTAGAAAAATTACAATTAACAACCAAAAAGTATTTGAGAACAATCATTGTAAGGATTTATCGCATTATACATAGGAGATACTATAAAACTATTGTACATAAATAAAATTCTCAATCAAATGTTATTCATTTCTTCTTTATTTTTTTGAATGGTTAATATTAATATTAATTATTAATAAAATATTAATCTTTATTTGTGCTTAATTCCAGAAATTGTGTTGGTTTTAAAATTTATTCTTTTACTCATGATATTCTCATGAGCTATTTATTTATTATTTGTACTGAACCACTGAATAAAATATTATTTTACACAAAACAAAAATTAAATTAAGCTAGATAAATATTTAGGTATGCATAAGCATACTTGAAAGCCACACATCACAGCAAACATGTGTAATATTTCAAGTATGCTTGTGCAGAGAAATACTGCATAAAAGTCTGTCAATAAACCCTTAATAAACACATAATATTTTTTATGAATTTGGGGGTTAGTATATATACATTTTTATATACGTTCTGAACTAAATTATAGTTTTTCTTGTTTTAAAACTCCAATATTGTTAATTATTCATTCATTATTGTTATTTTTTATTACTAAGTTTATTTCAATTATTATTAACATTAAAAATATCAAATTTTTGTGCTATGGTATTTAAATATTATATATGTTTGTTTTCTTGTTTTATTCTTGTAAAGTGTATGCAACTACTTTTGTAGTGCTTTTTTAATTCAAATACATGTATATATAAATAGATTGTACAGAAACAGAAATTAAAAGTAATTTTCCTTAAATGATTTTTAAAATTGTTGGAAAAAATATGACAATTAATTAGTATTTATATAAAATTACACGCTTTAAGCAACAATTAAATCTTTAAAAACAAATTATTTTAGTGTGCTGTTTATTGTTGAACCACCTTTTCGAAAATTGAGACGATTAACTTGTTAACATCGCTATATGAATTTCCTTCACCATTTTTACAGAGAGCCTGAGTAGAAAACAAAAATAAATTTAAATTATTATTGAATTGTTATATAATTTTGTTTTTACCTTTTATTTACCATTTGGACAAATAGAATCCGTACAAACGAACTGGACAACGTAAGGGATTCTCTTCATTCTCTTGCAGTTTCTATACTTTCTTTTTGAGTGGATTTGCATCTGAAATTAATTTAATACAAATTCAATCATTCTGTTGAATGTTTTCTTTTCCTTCTTATTTTTAAATAAATAATAAAGTTAAATTTTTATTCTCTTTTTCCCTTGGCTGTTTATGTTTTTATTTCGGCAAAAGCTGAAGGCTAACACGCGACAATATTGTTATGCAAGTTTTAATGGTGGCAGGCAGGCAATGGGGCCGGCTGCAATAGAGAAAAGTTGATTTACAACGAAATGGAAGCCATTAGAACAAAAGCGAAGGTGGCTGAGATACAAATGACACAGCAAAATAATAAAAAAAAAATATCATATAAAAATTCTTGCATGCAATAAATTTAATCCTTTAAGTTCAATGAATAGAAGTTTCATAAATAAAAAAAATTACAAAAGTTTGCTCCCGATACTGCGTTAAAGATTTTCTGTTAAAAATATCTGTGAAATATTGAAATAATAAAAAAAAAATAATCCGATGTCGACGATATCCCTCCCTCGGGCAGCAAGTTTTAATGGGACACTGTAAATTTATCAACTGTAAAAGTTGTCAAAATATGAACAGTAGTGCGGTTCAGTAACTTCTATTACAAACATTCGTATCGAAAAAAAACAAGTATATTCGACAGAATAGAAATCGTCAGGGCTGTCATAGAATCCAAGTCGGTTTTGCAAACCAATATTGGTTTCATTTGGTATCATGAAACCAAGTCGTTTTTGTTATTTTCGAAGACAAATAAAACCGAAGTTCGAATCAGTTACTCTATATGTACATTAGTTTATTTGTATGAAATTTTTTATGTAAATGTTTGATAACAATTTTGATAAATCGCAGTGTTTTCGTTTAAATAAAAATAAAAACGTGTTTTTTATTGAACATTTTTAATACAAAATATATAATTAGTGTCAGTGAAATAATATCACTTTTGCCGTTGTAGGATTCTTATTATTAGAAGAACGCTGACAGAAAGTAAAACGAATATTCATAAATTACCGGTTAAATAAAGAAGCTTTCTATTTACATCTTTTTGCCGTGAGCCTACCCTTTTATTGATTCATCCAACTGTTGTCAAAGAGATCAAGTTTTGTAAATCCCTCAGCAATGACAAGATATTTTTCTATAAAATGCATAATTATTGAGTTTTAAGTGCTATTTTTTGTTTTGGTAAAAAACAATTATGAGTAAAAATTTATTTTTGTAGAATTAATATTAATTTACTTAAACTTTTATTAAATATCTAACTGCATGTGAATTTTTAATGACAAAAGTCCGTTTAAGTCACTTGCTTTATTTGAAATTAAACAAACCAACAACTGTCAACTGATTGGTTTCAATCCAATAGCAAACCCAATAACATTGGTTTCTGTGACACCTAAAACCGACATTAATTCTACTTCGAAAATGAAACCGACAACATTAGATTTCATGACACCAAAGTAATTTTTTTTGTCAGTTTCGAATCCATTACCGACAACATTGGATTCTATGACAGCGCTGCGTTATTTGCAATGATTATTTTGTGTTGTTAATTTCGGCGCAAACTTCGAAAATTTTTGTGAGAAAGTTACTGAATTCGATATTATATTGTACTTTACTTCTTTTTTTCAATACGAATGTTCGTATTATAAGTTGAAAACCAATTTACAACACTTGCACGTACTTGAAATTCGTTTTGCTCTCTCCACACGTAAGTCTGGGATCACATAGGACAATTTTCGTTGCACAACTTTTTTTTAAATTGGGGTTGTATTCACCCATAAATTTAGTTTCGGGAATTTCAGTATTCTTATTCATTCAAGCTTTAAAAGGTAAGAATAGACAACTTATGGTTTTTTTCTTTCTTTGCAAATTAAATAATCTTACCCAATACTAAATAGTATATATTAGGAGCATATTCGGTTCCATTTGGTTTACAAACTTATGCAATTATTCACCAACATGTTGCGGACAAATGAAGAATGTTTAATAAAAGAGTTGCAAAACACAGTAAACGATAAAAATGCCTTCAGCAAAAATATGTGGGAACCCTCCGCACAACTTAATGATGAAGAAAAATTAAGTTTGTATAAAAAATACTACAAATACATTAATTGCATTTATTTCAAAAAGTATTACTGTATCAAAAGTTGGGCATAGCCTGTAAAGTTCATCCGCAAATGAAGAACAAACTAGAAGAATATCTGTGCAAATTAATTGAGACGGTAAAATAGAACGCATGTTGAACCGGCAGACTCTCCGTTTAAATTTGAGACAACGTTTTAAGGCAAGGTACCGTTTCCTGCAATACAAAAAAAAAAATAAAAATTCATTATAAAAATCATAGAAAAAATCTTGTACCAATATTGAGTTTAATGAATTTAGGAAAAACCCTAGACATCAAAAACAAAGATTATGACAATACAAAAAAACATCAGAAAATATCACATGTGCAGTTTGCGGCTGGTGAATATGCTCACTTGGTGATTGTTTGCAGAGAGCATCGTATTCTGATATGGAATTTGTTAACATTACGTTTACAAGCGGTTCTAAAATTAAGTGTAAAACATTTGACATTTGATCCGCAAACAAAATTAGTGGCAGTTGCAACACATAATAATGGATGTAAGTTATTGTTTACAAATTTTAAGCGATTTACTTAAAATAATTGCGTTTCATTACAATTTTAATACATTTATTCCAAACTAATGTGCCGCTGCCTAGTTATCAACGTCAAAATTTACCAAATCTGCATGGTATTGCCTGGATACCACGACGTTATCCCCAGCAAAGTTCGATTAATTTGAACTGGCTGGCTCAGCCTACTTTATATTTCTTAACTGAAAAACAAGAAATTGGGGTTGTATCCACACACAAATTTAGTTTCGGGAATTTCAGTATTCTTATTCATTCAAGCTTTCAAGCGACTTGTCTTCTTTTTTTACAGCTTTAAAAGGTAAGAATAGACAACTTATGGTTTTTTTCTTTCTTTTCAAATTAAATAATCTTACCCAATACTAAATAGTATATTCGCTTCCATTTGGTTTAGAACCTTCTTTGATGAATAAGCACAATGAATAATTAAGCTCATTTGCTGTCCATTGCAATAGTTCTGTTTTCATCGGCGTTTTTAGTCATAATCCATTATGTCTATACATTAACACTAAATGTGCAGTTTAAGCACATATTGGTCTGGCTTTCTAACAGGCTGCATAGTTTCTGGCTGCGGTCATTGTACCATTTCTTCACTACATTGACACATTATTGAGTTATTATTGTGGTTAAGGAAGTGCAGGAAACAATATCAGCACCACGTTTCCGTCCTCGAGTACCTCTTCAATAATATAAACAACTTATCTTGTAAGGATGTTAGCTCCCGTGCTCCCGTTTTGGAAACTTATTTTGATCCAGCAGCTTCTTGTTGAACAGTTTTCATAGGATGCTGAAAAACATTAATTGGTTATTTTCATTATAATTAATGTAACACATTTTAATTTAAATAAAAAAAGAATATACTTAATTTTGTCAAAATAAATAAAAATTTTCATTATTCACAGTTCATAAAATATTTTTATAAGCTTTTAGGTCTTTTTATATATTTTAATTATTATTAAATTAATTTCCAATATTTCGACACGCCTTCGTATGTCTTTCTCAAGGAAAATATTTATTTATTTTCAGATAAAAAAAAAGGTCAAATAAACAAGATTTATATTTTTATAATTATTAAGCACTTTAATTTAGAAAAATTTTTCAATGCTTGAAAGACATTTTCTTTCACAGCTTGACACATATTACCAGATCGTTAATAAATGCAACCAAGACAAAATGAACTTGGAACATTATATAGTACACGGAGAAAACTAAAAAAAACATAAAATTTGCTTAATTTTTGTGAAAATATATATATAAAAAAATATATATATATATATATAAAAATATATATATATATATAAAAATTATATTAAATATGTTAAATTACGAAATTAATTTGTTCTTTCTTTTACATAAAAGTAGTAATTTAACTTTTTGTAAATACAGGGTGCGCGAACAGAAACCAAGGGGTGTAAAAGTTTAATAACTTTTTTGTTTATTAACTTTTTTTTATTTTTTCTTTCAGATTATATAATATACAAAATGGAAATTTTTTTACACTAAGTATGAAAAATGATGTCTCTTAAATGACCACCGTTTTCAGCTTCGCACTGATGGGCTCTTTTTAGAGCATTTTCCATAACATCTTTCAAAACTTGTGGCTGTAGCGTTCGAATTTCTGCAACAATGTTTGCCTTGAGTTCAAGGATTGTCTCTGGCTTGTTCACATACACTCGCTCCTTCAAAAAACCCCAAAGAAAATAGTCGGGTGCTCTCAAATCTGGCGATCGCGCTGGCCAAATAATTTCCGAATTTCGAGAAATTATTCGCTCTCCAAAAATTTGACTTAAAAGTGCCATTGTGTCTCGGGCAGTATGGGCAGTGGCTCCATCCTGCTGAAACCACATACCAGGTCTGTTTTCAAGAGCAGGACGTAAAAAATTTTCTATCATAAAACGATACCGCTCTCCATTTACGGTTACAGCACTTCCATCTTCATTCTCGAAGAAGTAGGACCTAATGACATTTTCAGATGTGATCCCACACCATACTGTACACCTGATGGGGTGCAATTGGCGTTGATGAATGGCTCTTGGATTTTGAGAACCCCAGAACCTACAGTTCTGCTTGTTAACAAAGCCATTCAAATGAAAATGAGCGTTAAAATAATTGATCTCTGGTTTAAATAATAAAATTCTATTGTTCTGGTTCTCTGTTCAGTTGTGAACCTCTCCATTATAAATTCTCCAAGTGTTGTCTATATAATCTGAAAGAAAAAATAAAAAAAAATTAATAAACAAAAAAGTTATTAAACTTTTACACCCCTTGGTTTCTTTTAGCCCACCCTGTATTTATGTTTCGTATTTATCTGTTCCTATAATTTTGTAGAAAAAAGCTGCCAGACTTGAAATTTTAACTCTAAGCTAGAAAAATTGTACACTATAAATATTATAAAAAAATTTCAAGTGACATAAAGGATTCCTAATATATGTATGAATTTCTTCAAAAGAATAATATATAACATGACCTAATTTTAAAAAATCCATTACTAATAACAATCTATTTAGAAAATCTAGACAATATACTTTCAATTTATTATAATAATTGCTGAACAAAAATTGTGATATATTACCATGTCTAACATAACATAATACTTAACATAAATTTGTTAGGAATGAGAGAAAAATCATCGTCAGAGTAGCAAGGGAATATTGCTTATTGCTTTTCTCATGTTAAAGTATAACAACACATATTTATGTTAATTCATAATAATAACGTAATTCCATTTTTACATAATGGATTTGCAGAAGTTTCAATAAATTTTTATAAGAATATAGCCACATGATTTATTTTTTTAGTGTCCAATCATAAAAAGGCACTATCAAATTTCTGAAAGCTCCTTTTTTACTTCTTGTTGGCGTCAATTTATATAAATGGCAATAATTGATAAACAAATTTGACATATTATATTTGTAATAACTGTTAACAAAAATTTAATAGCAATTATTGCATTGAAACTGAATACTCTACCCTTGATATAACATTGTTAACATATTTATGTTAGGTATAGACGGGAAGTAATAAAACATTAAAACTAATTCAAACATATTAGACATATTAACATGCATTACCAAACGTAAAAACATATGTTTCCTGATGAATTTAATTGTATTTTTAAATCTCTTGTATTTTTTTTAGTTGATTTGAAGCTATACGAGTAATTTAAATACATATTTTCATTTGAAATTAAAAAAATTTTGAATTATTTTAATTTTAAAAATGTAATGTCTTTTTCAGAAAATAGTGGTTCAGAAAATGATTAAAAAATAATTCTGTTAAATAGTGTATGTATTCTTAATAAGACACGTTCCATATGTATACATAAGTTTTTTTGTGAAATTTTTGGGGTTTTTTTTCCAAAAAAATCGGAAAAAGTTATCCGGCATCTCTACTTTGAAATAAATGAAAAAGAAACATAAATACTTTTTTTTACAACAATACTATTTTAAGGTACTTTTCATCCCTCCCTACTATTTCTATAACTGTGGGTCAAAGTATGTTGTCAGAGTATGTTTTCTTCACATCGATAGTTATTTCTCTGTTTACATGCTCTTTGCCAAGATCTGATCTAAATGCTTTAGGCTTTTTGCCAAAAGTGTTAAATATTAAAGAGACGTAATTTTTTAATATACCGGCAACTTCTGATTTATGTTTAATCAAATATATGTCACAATACCGACTGTAGTCGTCTATAAAGGTAAGAATGTATCGATTACCACTTGGTGTACAAGTCTCAATGGGACCGCATAGGTCTGAGTGAATTAATTCAAAAGTTTCTTTAGCACTTACACCAGTCTTTTTATTAAATGGTATTCTGGACGATTTCCCTAGCGGACAAATTTCACAGAAGTCATCTTCATCACATGACTTTATATTAATGCCTTTCGCTAGTTGTTTGGGCATCATAGTTTTAATGGCATCGGTACTTCTATGACCCAAAACTCTGTGCCAATAATGGACACAACTATTTCCGCACCCACTCAAAAGTTTTAAACATCTTTCAGTTTTGCATATATATAAGTCCGATTCTGTTTTTGCAAAAAATACAACTTTTTTATCTCTTGATACCACACACTTATCGTTATAGAAGTCTACACGGCATCCCCTTTCAGTTAATCGTTTTACAGATAAAATATTTGTATTTACTGTTGGTGCATACAAAACATCTTTTAAAATTACGTTGGTAAACTCATTTTTACTACTTTTGAGATTGATTTTAACTGTTCCTTCAGCACTTGATATTAAGGTCTCATTGTTTGCAAGAATTATAGTTTTCTTTATATTTGCATTTCAGCTTACAAACAAATTTTTATCGTTGCAAATGTGGCACGAAGCACCGGAGTCAACTATCCATTTATTAAAACCATCTGTTATAACAAAACAAGAATTACTATTTGTTGACACTACACATACATTACCATTTGTTATAGCGTGAACGTTCTGTTGTTTCCTTTTGCATTCGTTGTAACGCGTACAGTTCTTAAAATGACCTTTCTTGTGGCAGAAATAACATTCAATTGGCTTGACCTTTTTATTTGTGATTACCATTGCTTTTTGTGTATTAACTTTATCACCTTCTCGTCTCATGTATTCCTCTACCAATTTTGATTCTACATACACAAGAGATAAATCTTCCTCAGTGCGAGACTCCAACGCGGTGATCAAATTATTGAAGCTGTTTGGTAGGCTGCTCAATAGCATTGCTATGTTCCATTTTTCATCAAAAGCACTTTCTCCTAAATTTCTTAGCTTTAAAAAAAAATCTCGCATCAGACCAATGTGTACCTTTACATTGTCGTTTTCATCTAGTTTCATACTACAAATTTGTCTCATCACGCTTACTCTGTTACTTAACGTTTTCCTTTCGTAATAACTCTGTAGGCTTTGCCACATTTCAGCTGCGGTATTACACTGCCTAATAAGATGTAGTTGATCGTCTTCCACAGATAATGATATTGTAGCTCTAGCGACGTTATCATTTTTTATCCAGGCATCTGCATTTGCTTCTGGTTTTTTCGTTGTTAAAATATCCCAAACGCCCTCCTTAATCAGCAGCATCTCAACCTTGAATTTCCATGTGAAATAATTTTCATTGTTCAACTTGGTAACTGATGTTCTTAATTCTGTCGTCATTATGCGTAAAATTTTATTAAATTACAATACAAAATACTTTATTTAGGGTGACTTGTAGAAAAACAGTGATGTTTTATTAAATTGTAATTGTAATTTTATTGAATAAAATTTATGACGTATTTTTAATAAGATGAAAACCGGAAGAAGAAAGTTATATATAAAAGACAAATAATCTGTAGTATAAAGAAATGTCAAAAAGTAAAGAACAGATGATTGCAAATGAATAAAACAAGTTGGAATGTAAACACGTTTAGATATGGGTATCTACATATGCTTTTTTCATAATTTTAGCACACAAGATATGTTATTTTTTTTTTAAGTACAATTTTTGTTACGAAGCAAAAAACGAAAATAAAAAAGCGCTTAATTATACATCTAAATCAAGTAACTTGATTACACTTAAATCTAAAAAAATAAATAAACAGCTGTGGCTGGATTTACTACGCACAACTTAAATATCAATTTCTCACAACCATTTAATTTATGTCCGCACTTATAACGTCTCATTTCTCTTTAATTTCTCATAAAAAAATTAATGCCTATTCTGCGCCACGGCTTAACAAGAGAAATACTTTAAAATTTTCAACAATAATTTCTTTTATTTACGAGTGTGTGTATGTATGTGTGCATGTGCTCTTAAGCAACTACTTTTATTTGTTTTGATTATTTGGCCTAATATTTATTTGCTTTCAAATATTAGTCATATGTGGCCACAGCGCAAATGTTTTTTCGCAGTTGCGTTTGTCCGTATATGTAGGCTGTTGGTATAATACAAACAAAAACGAGCAAATAAATGTTCGTAATGTGACCACAAATAAAACTTAGTACTAATATTTAAAAACTTTGGGCAAATATAAGCAAACATATTTGCTGCTAAGTGTGACCATAGCTTTAGTTTTCGAGCTATAGCTCTATAAAACTTTGTACCCTAATTTTGTAACATTTTATGCTATAACTTCTGAATTAAACTATTTCAGAAAATGCAATTTCTGAAATGCATTTTTATCCCCTATCGATTAGTAGTAGTCTCTATACAGTACAACAAATAGTTCAAATTTTATAGCCAAAAAACCTTGTCCAAGCAAGTAAATTTTCCTGCCACTATCTCACGCTGAATGTAACAATGAAAATGGTTAGATCTAGCACCTTTTAATTAACATAAATATGATTTTGTTTATTTTAACTTTTTTTATTTACAAACGTGCATGCACAAAACTGTAAAGTTGAAAGAAATCAACATTTTAAAAAAAGAAAAACGAAGTGAACTATATTAAATCCATTTCGTTAAAGTTAAATAAAATAAAAAAAACATCGAGATTAATGTGTTTCTATTTTTTTCGATAATGAGTAAACAGAAAACAGACATGGCACGAGTTCGCAAGAAAATTCAGAACACACAACATCAAAATAGTAGTGTTGTGAACCATAATCGGGGCCCTAAATTATTACAACTTTTTATTAATATAAATATTATTTTGTTTTGTGGCAAACACTCCCAACAACATTCAATGGAAACATAAAGCATATACAACAACGAAACTCTTATAGTTGAGCCGGCAAACGTTGTCTTGCCTTAAAATTTTTATATATCGATCTTCTTACATTAAGAAATCGTACTCAGAGTAAAGAACCGTGCGAGATCGGGTAAAAACAGGTAGTAGGCAAATAAGCCAGATACCGAGTATAGCGCTACCTGCCGGGGGGATTTGTGACGTTAAACCATCTAAGATTATACATTTAAACCTTCCTCTTGAATCACCCTATCTTTTAAAAAAAACTGCATCAAAATCCGTTGTGTAGTTTTAAAGATCTAAGCATACATACAGACGGACGCGGGAAGCGAGTTTGCTTTAAAAAGGGTGTTTTCTATAGACGTATAGAACTTTAAATTGCAATAAAACAACGATGGGTTATTCGATGGACATGAATTTTATTTATCCGAAAGATAATCTTGTGTCATTACATTTTAAATATGATTTCTGGCATATGACCTGGCTGGCTCGGATGTAGTCCAATCTGGAGGTCCAATTTTCAATGACTTTTTCCAACATTTGTGGCCGTATATCGGCAATAACACGGCTAATGTTGTCTTCCAAATGGTCAAGCGTTTGTGGCTTATCCGCATAGACCAATGACTTTACATAGCCCCACAGAAAGTAGTCTAGCGGTGTTAAATCACAAGATCTTGGAGACCAATTCACAGGTCTAAAACGTGAAATTAGGCGGTCACCAAACGTGTCTTTCAATAAATCGATTGTGACACGAGCTGTGTAACATGTTACGCCGTCTTGTTGGAACCACAGCTCCTTAACATCATGGTTGTTCAATTCAGGAATGAAAAAGTTAGTTGAAAAAGTACGGACCAATGATTCCACCAGCCCATAAAGCGCACCAAACAGTCAGTTTTTCTGGATGTAACGGTGTTTCGATATACACTTGAGGATTAGCTTCACTCCAAGTGCGGCAGTTTTGTTTGTTGATGTAGCCATTCAACCAGAAGTGCGCTTCATCGCTTAACAAAATTCGCTTATGAAAATCGGGAACAGCGGCAATTTCGTTTTGCATTATTTGCAAGCGTTGTTCAGGCGTGAGTATATTCATGATGAATTGCCAAACCAAACTGAGAATAAATCACTTGACAGCTGTTAAATCGGTCGCCATCTTGAACAGTAATGCCAACTTAAAGTTCTATACGTCTATAAAAAACACCCTTTACTATGTAGTGATATTAAAAGTTAACTGTAAGATAAACTTGCTCCTTATTTGTCGAACATTTTTGATTAGTCTATTTGTAATACTCCAAAACCATTTATCTGTCCGTTAACATCCTGCCGTTAGTTGCTACGGTAAGTACTAAAGGGCTGCACAAGCATACTTAATAGCCACACATCACTACAAACGTATATAATATTTCATAATAAAAAGTGCTTGTAAACCATTTCTAGTATGCTTGTGCAGCCTTTTAGTAAGTACTATGTCTTGCAGGAAATACGCGATATGCACATGCCCAATTTTTGTGCTGAAGTATATAATTTACTTTCCCATGAATCCAAAATTAAAAATAAAACTAGGATTAAATTCATATTATGTTATTACTATATATGTAAATGTGTACATTGAAAATATACTATTATATTATATTAATCTTAACTTCTTTTTTTTAATGGTTACTTAATATAGTCTAACTATGGATTATTCATTTTTTAGCCAGTTCAGCAGATAACCAATCTAAGCCTTCGTATAAGCCATTGCCTTGTGTTGCACAGGTTGCTTGTATATACCACTAAAAGTGAAAGAACAAAAATTTTTTAAATTAATTTAATTTCTTTAGCATATGGAGAAAGAGCAATCATATTTTTTTTCATTTAGCAAGATACTACTAGCATTTAACTCGCTACTTCGTCTACTATACTGTCGCCATTACCATTTATTATTTCGTTGTAGACAATTTAATCCATTTTTATTACAAATAAACTCAGAAGGTATCATTAAAATACAGAAAAAGTACTATTTTGTCAGTTTATTGTTTTTTCTACTTATTGAGCATTATTTATGTTCGGTCTAAATTTGTTAATGTTAAAAAATCAAAACGTAGCATTCAAATCAATAAAAAGTACCATGTCTTTTAATAATTTTTTACTTCTGGGTTCGTTTTCATTAAAAAGTCAAAAAGTACCATTAAAATTAATAAAAAATACTAGTTTGTGCCTTCAATGATTTTCACTTTTCTAAGGAACGCTTGACCCCAATCTACTACTTCTAGGCTCGTTTTCATCAAAAAATCAAAAAGTACTACTAAAACAAACAAAAAGTACCATTTTGTCCCTTTTACGATTTTTCAGTTTGCTCAGGATCGTTTTAATCCAATCCTGTACTTCTAAAGCTATGGTCACACTTAGCAAATATATTTGCTAAATTTGCCCAAAGTTTTTAAATATTAGTACTAAGTTTTATTTGTGGTCACATTACGAACATTTATTTGCTCGTTTTTGTTTGTATTATACCAACAGCCTACATAGACGGACAAACACAACTGCGAAAAAACATATTTGCGCTGTGGTCACATATGACTAATATTTGACAGCAAATAAATATTACGCCAAATAATCAAAACAAATAAAAGTAGTTGCTTAAGAGCACATGCACACATTCATACACACACTCGTAAATAAAAGAAATTATTGTTGAAAATTTTAAAGTATTTCTCTTGTTAAGCCGTGGCGCAGAATAGGCATTAATTTTTTTATGAGAAATTAAAGAGAAATGAGACGTTATAAGTGCGGACATAAAGTAAATGGTTGTGAGAAATTGATATTTAAGTTGTGCGTAGTAAATCCAGCCACAGCTGTTTATTTATTTTTTTAGATTTAAGTGTAATCAAGTTACTTGATTTAGATGTATAATTAAGCGCTTTTTTATTTTCGTTTTTTGCTTCGTAACAAAAATTTTACTTAAAAAAAAAAAAAACATATCTTGTGTTCTAAAATTATGAATACAAAAGATAACAATAATAGTGTTTTTACACTAGAGCACATTTAACATCTACCATCCATTCGGCGAGATGACAACATCTTCCCATATAAAATGCATGTAGAAAAAAATCAACGTCTTCCAACATCTTTACAAGATGTTCCTATCTCATTTTGTTTCACTCAACATCTTTCGATAATTTTCGTGCCATCACTAGCAAAATGGCAATATTTTCGATTTTAGTGGCATCACTGATAAAGTAATATTTACTTAAGGTACTGGCTCACTATCATACTTAGTCGTACGATCTGTCTAAAAACGCATGTGTGCTAAAAAAGTATGATAGTGTGTATTGAACAAGCAGACTTTTTGACAGGTCTGTTCGATTTTTTAATGTTATGAAAATTTTCATAAAATAAATTTTATCTATGAGATCAGAGTTGCATTTTCTATGTTCAAGGCAGAAAAATAGCAACAATACCAAGCTTGTGTTTTATTTATACAAACTTTTAGGTTATTTTTCATTGTACATATTTGTAAAAAAAAATATTTTGCGGCAAAGAAGAAAATAAATACGTTTAAAAGTATTAAGCTGAGTAAACATATGTTTTTGCATCTTTTTTTGTATAATAGTGTGGCATATAGTTCGCCATTTTAAAGCGATTTCTTCAAGTAGGACAGAATTCTGTCACACATTATTTTGACATAATCGTACGATCGTGTAGGATAGTGAGTCAGAACCTTTATACATACATACCATAAGTATTTGCACATATTAAACAAAATAAAAATTCAAATTTTGAAGACTAATAGATATGATCTTGCAATGCAACACTTAATCCAATAATAAATGATTTTTCTGAATTCATTTTCATATAGTTCATATAAGATGTGCTGTAGTGTAAAAACAATATAAGAGACATTCGTCGTGTTATCGTTATGGTGTTATTTTTTGCTATCAGTCCTTTCTTTTCCAGATAGATAAGTACGACTCAACTAATAGTATTTTGTTCTCATGAGCAATCAAAAACATTAAACAATAAATAAAGAATTTATGAAATAGATTTAACGTTAAATCCGAATTTATATTTAATCCAAATCTCTTTAAATGATTTTAAAAATAGAACTTCACTACAGACACCTTAATACTTACAAAATTATTTTATTGATTATTGATATTAATTTATTTGATTTTACATTATGCAAAATATCAACAGAAATTATTTAAAAGAAGCCAATGTTTTATAAATAAAGCCGTATATATCTAAAGTATGTACTAATTATTTTTAAAAGCATACAACATTGTTTCACTGCTGTTATTTGCTTCTGTTTGTTCTTAAAAAAAAACTTTGCAAGACCAAATAATTGTTTACTGAAAAACGACACAAATATTTGCGTTTGAGTGGTCACACTATGGTCACATTAGAAGCATTTTTGTTTGGTAGCAAATAATTTGATTAGCTTAAAATCAGCTGTTTTTCTGTTTGGTGCTAAGAAATATTTGGTGGTCAGATTACACAAACAAAATAATTGCTGTTTTTTGGCAAATGTTTGTCTAATGTGACCGTAGCTTAAGTTGGTAAATAATAAATTATCAAAAAGTACCAAAAAATTAATAAAAAGTACCATTTGTCCCTTTAATGACTTTTTACTTTGCTTAGCGTTTGAGCCCAACTTTGTACTTCTCACTAAAATATCAAAAAGTGCCATTAAATTAATAAAAGTACCATATTTTTAAAAAAAAGAATACATTTTTACTTTTTGATGCTGTGATTGTTACTTTGAAAGATAAATGCGGTTAAAAAACGTAAAAAACATTAGTGTTTACTCTTTTTATCCCGCAAATTTACAAATATCGAAAAAGTACTAAATACCCATCCGCTTATTCTTTTAGTAGAACATTTTGTAGTTTGAACTTTGGTTTTATCTGTAGATATAAGAAGTTCGATTTTACCCTTTTTTACCCCATCAATATTCGAATTTCCAAAAAAAATCCCTTCTTATTCTTCCTACACATTGGGACAGGAACCTGCTTACCTAATTTCAAGTCCGTAGCTTCAGCCGTTTGGGCTTAGCGATGATGATAAGTCAGTCAGTAACTTTACTCTTTTATATACATAATTAGATTTAAGATTTTGATTTTGAACTCATTTAAGAAAGCAAAATTAGAAATTCCCTTTGTGTAATTTTCAATCACGCATTGTTTTGGTAAAGGCCCGGTTGGAAATATTTCATGTTTGTTAGTATTTAACTTACTTGACGATTTCTTAATTGATTCAGGCGCAGTTTTTCGGTTAATTCGGCCGCAGTTAAAGCATTTGGTAAATCTTGCTTGTTGGCAAATACTAGCAATACTGATTCCCGTAGTTCATCCTCTTGCAACTGAAACATAATAAAGAAATTAATAATATAATAAATTTCCTACAATTGCAGATAATAGGTTTTTCTCCTTTAATAGGCATAACAAAAATTTATCTTCAGAAAACAAAAGTACACAGAGGGTTTTAGAATAGAGTAACTGAAAGCTGTTTCCAAATATGCCCAAAATACTTTAAAAACAGTTTTGAATTTGTCACGTCCAATCAAACATGCGTAATTGGGATGACAGTTTTTTTTTTTCAAACGTACCATATTTTGTAACTCTTTTTCAGCTTCAGTTAAACGATCTCTGTCATTAGAATCAACGACAAATATAAGACCCTGGGTATTTTGGAAATAATGCCTCCATAACGGGCGAATTTTATCTTGTCCACCGACATCCCATACAGTGAAGCAAATATTTTTATATTCTACACTCTCTACATTAAATCCAATGGTGGGTATGGTTGTAACAACTTCTCCCAATTTTAATTTATATAAAATAGTAGTTTTACCAGCCGCATCCAATCCCACTAAAAATAAAAAAATACATATATAGTCAAAGTTGGTTGAGCATATAATGAAAACACAATTAGTATGTCTCATTATTATAAAACGTTTATTACATAAATGTCAATCTGGATTTAGACGCAACAGAAACACTACTTCCTTGCTTCTTGACCTAACTGACAATATTAGGTATGGTTTATCTGATGATGGTGTTAGTATACTGCTATCAATACATTTTTCCAAGGCTTTTGATAGGGTCTGCTTGTAAGTTGTTGTATTCTTATCTCTCTGACAGAAGCCAATATGTTCTTAGTGGTGGTAGCTGTTCAGTTGTGCTTCCAGTTCATATTGGAGTGTCTCAAGACTCTGCACTTGGACCTCTTCTCTTTATACTATCTATTATTGACCTTTTCAGTCAGATTTCTTGCAATATGTGCACTCCATTCTCTTTCGCTGATGATGTACAGTTCATCCGATTTCCCTGACGTTTTGCAGAATATGATAAATTTCACCGTTGATTTGTTGCTGAGATGGATCTCTTATAATAAACTTACTATAAACTCTCGTACGAGTAAGACTAAGGCTATTTATTTTGGCAAACGTTGGCGTGGGTGGTGACTCTATTGAGTTTGTCAATAAACTTAATTGTCTTGGTATAATTATTGACTCTAACTTAACATTTGAGAGCCACATCAATTCTGTTGTCTCGAAGGTCAACTTTGCTTTGTGCAAAATTTATAGAATAGACTTAATAGGTATTATAATGCCTATTATTTTATATGGTTTGGAGGTATATTCTGGAACTTTAGGATATGTTTTAAGGAAACTGAAGTTGGTGTTTAATCGAGTTGTTAGATATATTTATACACTCGGCATGAGGCAACATATATCATCATTTGTTTTTCGATTCCTGGGCCTTAATTTTATTGAATTTATTAAATTTAGGAACCTCACTCAGTTTTATAAAATATATAAGCTACATGCACCTGAATATTTAACTGAGGTCTTTGCGTTTAGTAGATCTACCAGAAATAAACAGTTGTTTATACCTAGACTTACTACATTACTACAGATATCCTTTTGTGTCAGATTGGCTAGTGTCTTTAATACGCTACCTAACCAGTTAAAAACGTTTGATGCTTCTGTGGCTACTTATAAGAAGATACTCTTCATTTTACTGCCACAACACAGTACTTCTTAATTTATGAAACGTCTGTCCTCCAACAAATTCTACTTCACTATGTTTCGATTTAATGCTTATAAAGGGTGTTTTTTTTTATAGACGTATAGAACTTTAAATTGCAATAAAACAACGAAGGATTATTCGATTGACATGAATTTTATTTATTCGAAAGATAATCTTGTGGCATTACATTTTAAATATGATTTTTGGCATATGACCCCCACGGCTGGCTCGGATGTAGTCCAATCTGGACGTCCAATTTTCGATGAATTTTTCCAACATTTGTGGCCGTATATCGGAAATAACACGGCGAATGTTGTCTTCCAAATGGTCAAGCATTTGTGGCTTATCCGCATAGACCAATGACTTTACATAGCCCCACAGAAAGTAGTCTAGCGGTGTTAAGTCACAAGATCTTGGAGACCAATTCACAGGTCCAAAACGTGAAATTAGGCGGTCACCAAACGTGTCTTTCAATAAATCGATTGTGGCACGAGCTGTGTGACATGTTGCGCCGTCTTGGTTGGACATCATGGTTGTTCCACTCAGGAATGAAAAAGTTAGTAATCATGGCTCTATACCGATCACCATTGACCGTAACGTTCTGGCCATCATAGTTTTTGAAGAAGTACGGACCAATGATTCCACCAGCCCATAAAGCGCACCAAACAGTCAGTTTTTCTGGATGTAACGGTGTTTCGACATACACTTGAGGATTAGCTTCACTCCAAATACGGCAGTTTTGTTTGTTGACGTAGCCATTCATCCAGAAGTGCGCTTCATCGCTAAACAAAATTCGCTTATGAAAATCGGGAACAACGGCAATCTCGTTTTGGACCCATTCGACGAATCTACGCAAGCGTTGTTCAGGCGTGAGTCTATTCATGATGAATTGCCAAACCAAACTGAGAATAAAGCACTTGACAGCTGTTAAATTGGTCGCCATCTTGAACAGTAATGCCAACTTAAAGTTCTATACGTCTATAAAAAACACCCTTTACCTTTATATCTCTCTTTTTACAGTTTATATTCTACATCTCTATCTATATATTTGGCTTCTCCTCACACGTAAGTGCTATTTATCTCTCTTTGTCCCTTAATTCCAACTTAGGACAAATTGCCACTGACATATCTCAATTAAAATCGGACCTTACTGCTTATGCAAATAACTTAAACATTGGTCATGTAAACGCCCAAAGCTTAAATCCCTCAACTTCTAACACTAAGCTAGAGGAATTTTAGGGTGTTTTTATGCATTTCTGCCTGGATATTATTATATTCTGAATCTTATGCTGTTCCTGGCTATAATCTTGTGAGAAATGATAGACCAATTGAGTATTGTGGAGGTGGAGTTTGCTTGTATATTTCTAGTAAGTTGCGTTACAGAACTTTATTTATGAGTGATAGGTATAAAATATGTGAATCATTATTTATCGAAATTTTTGGTAATAATACAAATGTTATTGTTGGTGTGGTATACCTACCAACTGGTAATTTAAATGCCTTTGAGGAAGCTCATTCTGATTTTTTTGATCATTATAAAAATATATTAATCATGTCAGATTTTAATTGTAATCTTTTTAACCCTTCGTCATCTATCTCTGTCCGCTCAGTTGCAACTAGGTGCTGCCTTAAACTTATTCATAACTGATTACCTACTCATAACTCATATCTGCATTCGCAATAATAGTACTTCCCTAATTGATTATTTTATGACAATCCAGCCATCCACTCTCGCTCACTGTGGGCAATTATTATTCCCATTCTTTTCATCGCATCATAGTTTTATTTATATTTCTTTAAATTTTTCAAGTAGTGCTTTAATAATGATTACATATTCAAAGATTACAATAACATAAACTATGAAAACCTATCTGAATATATTAACCACGTTGATACGCAAGTTTTTCATATAAATGATTTGATACATGGTATACATGAATTGGTCCCTACAAAAAGGGTAAAACCTAAATCCTTTAATTAATTGGATAAAGAGTTCTGAAATAATTCGTGCAAATTCAATGCGTGATATTGCTTATAGTGAGTACCTTAGATACCCTTCGGATAATAAATGGAGAACATATTGTATAGCAAGAAATAAAACTAAATCGGTTATTAGAAAAATTAGAAGGAATTACAGTAAGACTTTTTTCAATGACAGTAATAACAACACAATATGGAGTGATCTACGTAAGCTAGGTTGCATTGGTCGTGAATATCCTGAACTTAATCATACAGATGTAGAACATATTGCTACCGACTTTTTAAGCAACCTCCGTCCATTTATCTGAAAGGTCCAACTTTAGTTTCACTACAACTAAGGCCGACTACACACTCAACATCCTCCTTTTCCCTCTATTCGCATTGAAAATCATTTAATAGATTGGGTTGAATCCCTGAAATGTCTAGGTGTGGTTATTGACTCCACACTTAACTTCGAGCCACGCATAAAATCCTTATCTTGTCAACTTTCTTTCATTTTAAGAAGACTTTATGCCCTTAAATCCTATACACCTACTCATGTTAGAATTCGACTAGCTCATGAACTACTTATGTCTAAAATAAATTATTCTCTAGAGGTTTATTCTAGGTCTATGGGAGGCAATCTATATAATCTTGAAAGAATATTTCGGAAAGTTATCAGATATGTTTTCAATATTAGGGTACGTGATCATGATCGTGTCACCACGCTTGTACCAATTTTCTTAGGTTCAAATTTTCAGGAGTATATAAGATATTAGGACAGGCAAACCATCTCTCCATGTAAACTCTTTTACTTTTATAAACTCTACTAGAAATGTCCAGGTAGAAGTTCCGCGAATCTACCGCTCAGTTTTTGAACGTTCTTTCATTATTAGTTAGCTGCATTTGGAACAATTTTTTTTCAGATTTAAAACTTTTTTCTCATTCTTATAATGCATATAAAAATTTACTTCTAAATTGGTTCCGAAACAATATATAATTATTTTCATTTACATATGCCTGCTTGGCAATTTATCGTCTATCTAGTCAAATATGCAAACTGTGTGTGTGGAGAACGATTTATCCTTATTAATAATTATTCATTTTATTAATAACTTTACATTATAAATCATTAAAACCTTTCTTTTATTTACTTTTAATAAATTCTATTTTTCTTTAATTGTAAGATGGACATAATTGTACTAAAGATACATACACACCTGATCAAAATAATAGATACACTTGTAAGTACTTTTGTAAAATACGGTTTTTTTTACGCCTCGGGTAACTTTAGCTTGCAGTATGTTCTTGGCACTTTAGAATTACATTGGGAAACACTAAATTCTCCAAGCGTAAGCAAATATTTAGTACCGTTATAAAAAAAATTAAGTTTTGATTGCTAAAAGTAAATTGGGTTTGATCAAAATAATAGATACACGTGCAATTTTACAGTTAAAACCAATTTTTTCTGTAATATTTTTAAAGAACGTGGTAATTGTTACTAGAAAAAAATGAAGTGATTGTATCCTCTAATTATTGTGCAGATGGGTCGAAATACGCACTGTACTACTTCAGAAGAACGGAGGCTTGTTGCTGAGCTTCGTAAATTTGGAAAATATTTACGAGAAATCTTTAAATCTCTTCAGATATCACTTCATTTTGTTCTAAATACATAAAAAAGTTGTTTACAGAAAGATAGCCGTGGTAAGCCATTGAAAACCACTGCGGCACTTGACCGCTATATTGTTACAATATAAAAAAAAATATCCATTTAAGTCACCCAGACAAATTTCTGCAGAAATTGGAAATGCGGTTAGCGCTCCAACAATCTGACGATAAGGTTACAATTTGCAAAAAATCATATGAATTGGTGGAGCCCTGTGGGTGAAAAAAAATGGAGAAACATTTTATGGAGCGCTGAAACTAAAATTAATTTGTTCGGAAACGACTCCGAAAGGAATGTAAGATGCCCCAAAGGTAAAGAATTCCATGCAAGATTCACGAAAACAACCGTGAAGCATGGAGGTAGAAACATCATGGTTTGGGAGTCTTTTTTATGGAACGGTGTGGGACCAATTCTTCAAATTACAAATAAAATGGCAGCTATTGATTATAAGGGAATATTGGAAATTATAATGCTACCGTATGCGGAGGAGAATATGAAATTAGTTTACATCTTCCAGCAGGATAATGCTCTAAAGCATACAGCAGGTGTAGTAAAAAAATGGTTTACCAACAACAATGTTATTCTTCTTCCGTGGCCAAGTCAATCCCTGGATCTTAATCCAATAGAAAATATATGGGGTGACTTAAAAAAAAGTTGAGCAAGGAAACACTTAATAGTAAGCAACAACTCTGGCAATTCGTGCAAAAAACTTGGTACGAAATACTGAAACAAACGTGCCGCAATTTATTATTATTATTATTTATTTATTTAGTAGTATTTTTTAATACTTTATATTACAATTCATATAAATATCACAATTATATGCTCTGCTCATTATTAATATTGATATTTCTAATAAACATTACAAGTTTCTTTCTAAATTGATAAAAATTTCTTTGTCTTTATGTAGTTTGGCATCTTGTTGTATATATTTAGCCCTTTGTAGAATAGCGTTCTCTGCCCTCTAGTAGTGTTTCCTGTTTGTAATCTGAAATCCATGTCATTTCTCAAAGTATACGGTTGCGTTTCACCTACGTACTTCAGTTGCTCAGTTAAGTACTCAGGAGCGTCTCCTAACTTCATTCTATGAATAAAAATCATTGTATTTAATTCCAGCCTTTGGTGAATATTAAGCCATTTTAGTGATTCTAGCATAAATCTTATTGATGTATATCTGTTGCATCTTAGTATTACCCTCATCGCCTTGTTTTGCAGCTTCTGCAATCTATTAATTTGTTGTTCAGTGCAGCACGTATATATTATTGTTGATCCAAATTCAAAATGGGGCTTTATAATTGTATTATATATTGTTATTGCTGTTATTATCGATACTTTTTTCCTGATTCTTTTGAAGAAACCAATTTTTTTTTTCCAATTTTCTTACTTATGTATTCAATGTGGTCTTTTAGCTTCAGTTCTTTATCTATTATGAATCCTATATATTTAATATTCACCCTTATCACGAATCTCAAGGGAATAAATTCGAGGGAATAATTTGTTTATTTCCATGAACAATAATTTGGTATCGTCAATTGTTAGGGAATAAAATATATTTTCGAAAGATATGTGGCAATTCGAACATACTATTGTGAATTGATGTTGTTTAATTGTTTTTTTTTTTGTAATTTTCTTAATAAATTGTTATTATTCAATAAAATGCATAGTATTTCGCTCCGATTTATGTTATTAGAAGAAGAGAAGAAATTATTAGAAAATAAAGACGGAATTTAAGAGACTCATCAAATCCATTGTGCTTACCAAAAACAATGTAAGTGAAAACATGAAGAATTGTTAACATTATGTACATATAAATAAATTTTTTGTAGGTTCTAACAACATTTTCTAGCTAACAAAGCAGCTTTTAAATACCTTTTAGATATATTGAACCAGAACTGCCTACCAGAAAGTCGTCGTGTTGTGCAGCTTACAACATGTCTACAGTTTTTATAGGATACAAAAAATTAAAAAAGAAATATTCTTTAGAAAGATACGAAATCTTAAATCTAAAAAACAATAAATCACATGTGTTATTTTTGGTTGTACTTCATGTATCACAAAAAATCTTAATAAACAGGCACATAGAAAAGGCAACAAAAATTCTAATTCATAATTAATATACCTTTTTAAAACTAAAAAATTATCACATGTTTACAGTCCATCATTGCTATTAGATTGATTGATTTTCAGTTTCTCTAATTTTATTTGCCGCTGCAACAATTCTAAATTTTATTCCCAAGCAAAATGTCACAATACTTTTGGGAAAAAACTCACGGGAATAAAAATCGGCGATACCAATTTTTTTTCGAACATGCGAATTTTTTCCAATGAAAATAATTCACAATTGCAAATTTAGGGAAAAGGGAGATATTTCGAGGGAAAAAATATTCACGATAGGGGTGATTATTTACTTTTTCTATATTAACATTATTTATTATTAATGGTATATTAGTGACCATATTAATCTCAATTAATTTTGTTTTACTTTCATTTAATTTAAGTTTATTCATTTGTAACCACATATTTATATTGTTTATATCCGATTTTATATTTGCATAACACTGCTCACTTGTTCTTTCCTCAGTAAATACTAGTGTATCATCTTCATATAAAACAATTTCACATTTCTCCACCACATTCACCATATCGTTTATGTAAATTATAAATAGTATTGCTGCCAGTATCGAACCTTGAGGGACACCAAAAATATTCCTATTGCATTAGATTCTATATTGTTAACTTTTGTTACTTGTCTACGATTAGACAAATACATTCTAAACCAGTTCAATTCTTTATTCTGCACTCCATATTTAAAAAGTTTTTGTAAAAGGATGTCTCTGTCGACCGTTTCAAATGCTCTTTTGAAATCTAGAAAAATTGCCAAAATCTTATTACCCCGTTTCATGCTTTTCCATCTATTTATCACATAGTTGATTGTTGTTTCACATGAGAAACCCTTTCTATAACCCGATTGATTTTTCACTATTGTTTTGTGCTGTTCCAAGTATTCTACTAATTGGTTTTTAACAATTTTCTCTAGTATTTTTTCACAGATATTCAATTCGTTTATTGGGCGGAATTCTTCACATTTTTTAGTGTTTCTGATCTTTTCGATTTGAGTTACCATTGATTCTTTCCAATTTTGTGGGAAAACTAAAGTTTGCAGTGAGTTATTCATTATAGTAAGTAATTTATTACCTACAAGGTTCCAATTATCCATTATTATACTGATTGAAAGTTTTTTATAATCTGGCTTTTTCTTCATGGTTTTACATATATTATATAGTTCCACTAACGATATTGCACGCAAAATTAATTTATGATTTACCACTTGTACCTTACTTTCATATTGCACATTTTCAATTAATATTTCAGCTATACTAGTTACAAAATATTTATTAAAATTTTCAGCGATTCTTAAGCTGTCCGTGAAGACTTTTGATTCGAATGTTACATCTTTAATTTCGTGCCTAAGCTTTCCTAGCACCAGTTCTTTTATTTGAAACCACATTTCTTTTGGATTATTCGCACTTGTTATTTTACGGTTTATATAACTGTTTTTTTCCTTTTCTATTTTAACTTTGTTTATTTATTTCTAATTGTTTTATAATCTTCCCATGCCTCTGTAGTATTCATTCTCAGAGCTCACTGATATTTAACAATCTTGTCTCTTTTTAACTGTCTAAGTTCGTTATTAAACCAGTTAATTTTGGTGCCTTTATATTCTCTATATCGATAAGTGAATTTTTGTATAGTATTTTCAAAGTATTGATCAAAGTTGTACACATATTGATTTAAATCATTTATACTATTTTGTATCATTATTGCACTTAGTTCTCTTGTAAATCTATTTTTATTATATTTAAACCGGCAAATTTCTTTATTATGCGATTCAAATTCTTCCCTTTCTTTTTCGATAATAATATCAATCGATTCATGATCAGCTATATTATTATTTACATTAACTTTCGCAGAAGCTTTTTCACTGTTTGTTATAATATAATCTATTAACGTTTTGGAACATTGTGTTATTCTTGTGTTCTCTTTCATAATTTGCTTTAATCCATTATCATGTAATGTGCTCGCTATTTTTTCTTTATAGAAGTCCCCATTCCAATTTATGTTAAAATCTCCAGCAATTATTACTTCATTGCTCCTCTCACATACTTAATCAACGAACTCGCTGAATGCCTTGCAAAATTCCGCTTTAGGACCACTCGGTGATCTGTATACTATTATAATAATAAAGTTAAATTTTCCATGCCTTGCTATGTATGCATCAATCCAATATTCTGATTCTTTTACACATTCTTTAATTTTGTTCAAATTCCAATGTTTTTTTATATATATTATTACACCTCCTGTTTTTGTTGATTCAGATAGTAGGTAATATTGTTGATAATTTTTAATTTCAATTTCTTTTTCTTCGACATTTGCTGTTTGATGAGATTCGGTTAATATTATAAATTCGTGTTCAACATTTTGGGCTATTATTTCTATTTGACAAAACATTAATCTTTATTTGTGCTTAATTCTAGAAATTGTGTTGGTTTTAAAATTTATTCTTTTACTCATGATATTCTCATGAGTTATTTATTCAGTACAATAAGTACTGAAAGGGATAGCATACCTATATGGACCATTTCATCAGACGCTACTCTGAATCCTCAGTAGGTTACTCCCAACGTTTCTTGCAAACATTAGAAATGGTCCATATAGGTATACTATCCCCTTCAGTACTTATTGTACTGAATAAATAACTCATGAGAACATCATGAGTAAAAGAATAAATTTTAAAACCAACACAATTTCTGGAATTAAGCACAAATAAAGATTAATATTTTGTTAAACTTTTAAATTCCAAATAGAAATTATTACATATACAAATACAAGTGCTCATTGTAGAAAAACCCTATGTTTTTCTTATTATTTTTTATAATTTTTTGTTTTTGTTTTTCATATACTCTTTAATTACATTCAGTAATACCCACCTGGCATTCAAATGTAAAAGAGAAGAGAAGAATAAAAATAGAATATATAGTTTTCAATATTAAAATGTTGGTTAGGAAATTTATTTATTTATTCAGTTCAATGCTTACTGAATTTTTTTTTTGTTTGAATATTTGAATCTTTTTGTAACTATTGATTAATAATTCTTATTTGGTCAATTGCTTTTACAATATAAAGGTTCTAATGTTTTCAAGAAACGTTGGGAGTAACCTACTGAGGATTCAGAGTAGCGTCTGATGAAATGGTCCATATAGGTATGCTATCCCCTTCAGTACATATTGTCACCGAGCAACCAGAGGTGTCAGAGTGCAGATATAGTATACATTTTCTTTCTGTCTTTTTTGCACGAACTCAAAATTTTTATTTTGTTTTGCTCAGGTATTTCTAAAAAATTTACACTTTCATTATTTACATTTCGTAAACATGAATTTTAAAACATGAAAATTTGTGTTTGTTATCACTTTTACATTAAATTCTATACTTCATAACAATAAACGTATATATAAGAATCTCCGGCATGTGCATTTTCATTACGGAAATAACTTTTTAATTAATGTTTTTTAAAGCAAAAAATTTTTCATTTTGCTTATTTTCTCTTATTCGTAATATTAAAACACTATATCTGTCTCTTACATACAAACTCCAAATAAAAAGCTGAGTTTTTCAAAATTCTAACCTCAAAAGTTTCATCTCTGGTTGCTTAGTGATATTGTACTGAATAAATAACTCATGAGAATATCATAAACAAAAGAATAAATTTTAGAACCAACACAATTTCTGGAATTAAGCACAAATAAAGATTAATATTTTGTTAAACTTTTTCTATTTGACTAAAAGTATTTGTTAATCTTTGAATTTTACTGTATATACCCTTTATATTCGCTCGTTGCTAGACATTTAGTCCTTTTCTTTTCTTTTTTATATTTAGTTTGTTCTGATACACTGGGCAGTCTCTATTGTTCGTTGCGTGATTTTCATCCAATCCTAAGTTTAGTCGATTATTTTCTCTAATGCAGTTTATACATTTCTGTATTATTTCCATGGCATTTGTAACACACTTCATTATTTTTGCATTCTGAGGATTTATGGTTGAATCCTAAACATTTAAAGCATTGCATCACCATTGTACCATCGAAAACCCGACATCTATCCCATCCGATATTAAGTTTTTGGCACGCTATTACTTTTGTATATGATTCATCAATTTTAATTTTCGCGTTAAATATGCTTTTTCCGTATCTCTTTGTTTCAAAAGTCTTTATTAATTCAATGTCACTATTTTTTAGTACCTCATTTTGTCTTTTCAATTTTTCAATTAAATCTAATTCCGCTATTTTATAGTTCAAAATAAGGGTGGCTACAGTGGAGACTAGATAAAAATCCACAAGAACTAAAAATTATAAGTTTTACACTACTTTCGCAGATCTCAAGTGTATCTATTATTTTGAGCAGACTCTTTATAGCAAAAGATTAAAAAATATATTTTTCTTGTGTAAATACTCTTATATCTTGAAAAATAATATGTATTTAGCTTAAGGAAAGATATAAAACCATTTTTTTAAATGAAGTGATATATAAATTTTAATTTCATAATAATACAACTAAAATCTGTGGTGTATCTATTAATTCGATCAGGTGTATATATTATTGACCTTATAGGCTTAACTTGTATTAAATTTGAAAATAAATATAAATATAAATAAATATAAAATATATATCACTTTTTTTTCTTAAAAAAATTATCATTTAAAAAAAATTTACTGATGACATTAAATTAATTTTTGACATTAAATTAATATTTGAATTTTTAGAACATTTAGGCCAGTTAGATGCAACCTTAACATTTCTATTGATTGTAATATTCATATTTGTTGGGTAAATTTGGCGATTTATTTACGTGCATAAGATAAAGAGTGATTTTTTTGCTATTATCTTTTTGGCAACACTAGTTTTGACAGCTCACGCACGTTTTGTATCTTGTGTCACTGTCAAACATCTTCAGTTTGGTCTATAATTTAATCATAAATCGTCTTACAAACGAACAACGCTTGTAAATTATTGAATTTTATTACCAAAATGCGTGCTCTGTTAAGAAAGTTCATCGCGCGCTTCTTCCATTTTATGGTCAGTTTAATCGACCTACTGAGGCTTCTATTCGGGCTATTGTAACAAAATTTCGCACCAAATTTACATTGTTGGACATTAAACCACCAACACGCTTACGTAGAGTGCGAACTGAAGAAAATATCGCAGCCGTATCGGCCAGTGTTGGTGATGACCGTGAATTATCGATTCGGCGCCGTTCGCAGCAATTGGGTCTCTGTTACTCCACTACGTGGAAAATTTTGCGGAAGGATTTGGGTGTGAAGCCTTATAAGATACAACTGGTGCAAGAATTGAAGCCAAACGACCTACCACAACGCCAAATTTTTGGTGAATGGGCTCTTGAAAAGTTAGATGAAAATCCACTTTTTTATCGAAGAATTGTGTTCAGCGACGAGGCTCATTTCTGGTTGAATGGATACGTGAACAAGCAAAACTGCCGTATTTGGAGTGAAGAGCAGCCAGAAGCATTGCAAGAGCTACCAATGCATCCACAAAAAACAACCGTTTGGTGCGGATTATGGGCTGGCGGCATCATTGGGCCGTATTTCTTCAAAGATGATGCGAATCACAACGTTACTGTGAATGGTGAGCGCTACCGTGCGATGATAACAAACTTTTTTTTGCCCAAAATGGAAGAGCTTGACTTGCATGACATGTGGTTTCAACAAGACGGTGCCACATGCCACACAGCACGCGAAACAATGGACCAATTGAGAGGCGAGTTCGGTGAACAGTTTATTTCACGCTTGGGACCAGTCAATTGGCCGCCCAGATCGTGCGATTTAACGCCTCTAGACTATTTTTTGTGGGGCTATGTTAAGGCTAATGTCTATAGGGACAAGCCCGCTTCGATTGACGCACTGGAAGCCAACATTGCCAACATTATTCGTGAGATACCGGCCGAAATGTTGGAAAGAGTATGCCAAAATTGGACTAAGCGGATGGACCATTTGAGGCGCAGCCGCGGCCAACATTTGCATGAAATAATCTTCAAACATTAAATTATATCGACCCAACTATCGATCCAAATAAATATTTCATGCATTTTTCTGAATTTTATGTGTTTTTTTTTTAAATTTCCGATAGTTCTTATAAAATCACCTTTTATATAGGTGTCTTATATATAACAACTACATTACTACTGAGCCTCGTAATTGCAACAATTCTTAGGTAAAATTAATGTGTATGTAGCACATACACTCGTATCAGCGAAAGTAGGCACGTTTGCTCTTACAAAATGGTTGTTGTCCCATATCTGCTAGAAATGTGAATACAGAAATATTATTGTTTATAGACATGGTAGAACAGCTTTAACTAAAATCTGGTACATTTGACTACCAATAGCGGCTTTATTGTTGCACCTACTTCATGTCTTTTTGGTTGTCATTTATTCAGTGTATTTTACCAGATCTCTATTGAGGCATATATCTGTCAAAAACACTCGCAGACGACAAGTGTTTTATAAATGTGAATAAGACTGAATTGTACGATATGGACAAAACTATTTGTGGTTTTAAGAGTAAAGCGATATTTGCCACAATGGATGTTCTGCACAAGCGATCGCGTGCATGGTCACCATGGAAATTGTTAACTTCCCACCGAGCTCGTTGTAACTTTAAAGTCAAGTAACTCACATCATCGGTCTACTAAAGTCCGATTTGTGAGGTAGATTCATGAAAAATTGACTATTTCGTATTGCGGTCGTTGTATTGAATAAGTAATGGTATAGAGTTCTTTCAAATGGGTAAAAATGATCACAATCTTATACGAACTTCAACATAGTTAATAGTTATTGCTTAATGAAACGCCTGTTACACACACATCTCTTTTATAAAATTATTAGCAGTCCCACTTAACATAAAGTACTAATGATTGGTTCTTGTTTGAGATACAAGGAATCAGGCAATTTAACACACTGTTAATGTATATTAATCTACTGTCAATACTTATGAGTCACATTCACGTGCATACGTTTTTAGACAATATTATTTAAAAAAACTTTGAAGATGATGCAATGAGTTTTTGAATTTTTAAGTCAAAATACTTACCCATCAAAATACGCATTTCTTTTTTACCAAAAAGCCGTGTAAGTAAGCTGGATATAGTTAACCCCATTATTTTTACAAACTTATTACTATCTTTAAATTCTGTTTTTCTTTTGTTTTACCTCCTCTCTTGTAATAATTAATTAAATATTCTTTGAATTATTCGTAAAATAAACAATGCAAGAGAATAAAACAAAGAAAATTTTAAAGTATTTGCCCAAATTGATGTGTACGTACTACGTAGCAGGCAAAAACGTCGGTGTTAAATATAAACGGCGATAGTTTTCTTAAAAGCCACAATCCAATTATCCAATGTTTACACCTGATGAATTTCTACAATAATACGATATATAACGCCGGCAGGCTATTGCTATGTTTATACGAGAGATTTGACATTACAGATTTATACAAGGTAAAGCTGTGTTCACATTATGTGTATAAGTCATATGGAATGTCAAAATTTACTACACATAAAAGAATATACAAGGTGGCGCAAATATATAACCTTCCGATGTTTTTTGGCTGTAATTTAAAAAAAAAATGAAAAACTTTGATTCTTCTTGTGGATTATTTTTATTTGGTCTTTTAATTTTTTTACATCAAGTCGAGAATATGATGTCATGTAAATGGCCGCCGCTACAGTTGATTGTCATTTGAGCCCTTTTTATGGCATTTTCCATCACTTTGGTCAAAACTTCTGGCGATAGGTCCTCACATTCTTGACGGATATTGTCTTTAAGAGCTGCAAGAGTCTGAGGCTTGTTGACATAAACCCACGACTTCAAAAAGCCCCACAAAAAGAAGTCTGGAGCGGTCAAATCAAGCGATCTTGCTGGCCAGTGCAAATCGACAAAACGGGAGATTAGGCGCCCGGGAAATGCATCCTTCAGCATATCGGTTGTAGTACGTGCAGTGTGTGCCGTTGCACTGTCCTGTTGGAACCACATGTTTTCCAATCCCAATTCATCAAGTTGCGGCAAAAAGAACTCGTTGATCATTGCTCTGTAGCGCTCACCATTCACAGTAACCGTTTGGCCCGCGACGTCTTCGAAGAAAAAAGGTCCGATGACTCCTCCAGCGAAAACAGTACACCATACAGTGACTTTGAGCGGGCGTAATGGCTCTTCGTGGGTTACACGCGGATTTTCAGTGCCCCAGAAGCGTAAATTTTGCTTATTTACGTACCCGCTAAGATGGAAATGGGCCTCATCACTCATGATTATTTTTGATGAAAAATCATCTTCCTCTTGGTGGTGATTAAGGATGGCTTGAGCGTATGTTAGACGCGATTGGCGGTCAGCAGCTAACAGCTGATGCACCGTCTGGACTTTGTACGGAAACATCTTCAAATCTTGTACCAAAATTCGCTGTAAAGACCGTCGACTGATACCCATTTGCGTGGCACGTCGTCTGGTCGATGTCGACGGCGCTTCCATGACATCCTCGGCTACAGCAGCAATATTCTCTGCAGAACGGCTACTCCGGGGTCTGCCACGCCTGGCAGCATCTCGTGTTGTGCCAGTCTCTTCGAGGCGAGCGGCTAAGCGTCGCAGTGTTTCACCAGTAGGCGTTGGACGGCCAGGAAATCTGCGACGAAATTCACGTTGTGCCAAAGTCACCGACCAATTATTGGTCAAATAAATAGTCACCAATATTCTGCGTTCTAGACCAGTGTAGCGTAACATTGTTTATTAACGTGTATTTCGCATGTCTTTCCTACACAAATGTCAAAACAGAACTGACATTAGGGGCCAATCGCAAAATTTATAGCATTTTCTGATAGGAGGATTACTTTTGCGCCACCTTGTACATAGTGTGATCCTCTTGAAATATAACATATGTGTTTTTCTTATGTGTGATAGCAATGTATGTATTGAATGATGTCAATTTTTCATTTCAAATATCCGCTCAAACAAAATTTAAGGGCACAGCGTACAAAAAAGATTATTTTCCTTCTTTAAGCTTTTAGTATATAATTTTTGTTGATATTATTGCTTGTTTTATTTATATTTAAACTTTTTTTATATGTATCGTTAAAAAAATAAAAAAAAAATCACCAGCAAACATTTAACATAATTGTGTAGAACGTTTATTACGCAACAAAATATCAAAATGCTGTATGATTAACACTATTGGAAACACTTTATAAAGCAGCTAATTTAATAAATGTTTGTTTCTTTTCGTATATTAGAGGTTATGTCATATGTACATAGCATATATGTGTGTGATCACAAAAATTATAAACTGTATGTAACTTGGGGGTCACACGATCAAGTTTTCATTCAATTTTTAAAATTTCTCTCATTTTTTTACCAATACACTCACACTTTTAAAATTTGTTGAGAGTTTGCTTTCAATTTTTCGTTCAATTGAGTGTTTCAAATTTCATTCAAGAAAACAGCTGACTGCAGTTTTTTTATTCCAAATTTGAATTCTTATTCTGCCGCCAGTATTGTTTTGTTTTTTTTTTTTAAATATGTTTGTGAACAAATTAAACAAATGTAACGACGTTTTGCAGTTCATAGAGATATACAGAAGGCATGAAGTTCTGTGGAACATGAATATTCCTGCATATAGACGGAATAATTTAAAAATTAAGGCATATAACTCTATTGCCGCCGAAACAAAACTGTCGGTGGAAGAGGTTAAAAAAAACAGCCTACGTCACAGCTTTCAATTTTTGTGAAATTTGACAAGCAGTATATGTAAATTTCTTGAAAGAGAATTGTAAAAAAACTTGATCGTGTGACTGCAGTGTTATAAGTTGGCAGCAGTACATAGTTGATCAAAAAGTACATGAGATGCACGTGGCGGCCATTCGCTATGTAAAAAACCATAATAAATAGTGCAAAAAATAGTGCATTTTCAAATGCATTAAAAAAAGGTTAAATTAAACAAAATTTTAAAAACAAAAGCATATGTAAGTTAATTAAAGGGTGCTAAATCTAATTTTACAGATGTCACCATTTTCATTATTACATTCAGCGTGATATAGTGGCCGGAAAATGTACTTCCTGGACAAGGTTTTTTGGCTATAAGATCTGACCTACTTGTTGTACCGGATAGAGACTACCACCAATCGATAGGGGATAAGAATTCATTTCAGAAATTGCACAAGTTATTGTCTAAAATGTTTTATTTCAGAAGCTATAGCGTAAAATGTTAAAAAATTAGGGTACAAAACTTTAAATTCATTAATCATTTTATTTTTTGTTGTAATAATTTTATACATATATTTAAATACAAACTAAAATTTATTTTTAAAGATAGAAATAAGAGAAAACAATATTTTTAACAAAAACTTTAATACATAAAATTTTAAAAAAGTGTACAATACATACAAATATTATAAATCACTGAATTGAAATACATATTTTGAATAAAAATTTTACAATAAAAATTTTGTTTTTAATTAATTGTAAGAAAAAAATAATATTAACACCGTTTGAAAATTGATGTTAGTATTTACAAGATAATTATAGGGGTAATAAATATTTGTAATATTGTTGTTTTTTGTTCAATTATAAAGATTTAAAAAAAAGAAGACGTAACTGGTGGTAGCAAATGTAGCCCTATTAACAAATTAATCATCTAAAAATAAAAAGAAAACACACATAACCCTTGCCATTGGGTAAATCTTCAAAAGTGAAGCAAGTAGCTAAGAATATATGGAAATTTACATTTTTGACAAATTGATCTCTTACAAAATTTTTTTAATATTTACGAAGACTCGATTGATAAGTAACAAATTTATATGATAACTTTATCATGTGGCTTACTAGATGATGATAAAGTGACTACAGTGTGCGATAGTGTACGTAAACATAGTTCTAACATAAAAAACCATCCCTTATTTCATATACAAAATATATTGAGATTATATTTGCAAAAATTTTTCAATGATGTAAAAATTTGACAAAAATTCCTAAATTACGACTGCAATTTAAAATTATTAACAACTCTAAAATATTAGCCAATTGCAATGGAAATTTCTTTCCGGCTAATAAACAAGAAGAGAATAGATATTTCTGGGGTCAAATTTGCGCAAAAGAAATTTAAAAGACATAAATTTTATGTATACTATTTATTTTTATTATATTAATTATATAAAAAAAAATGTACATAAAAAAGCTAAGAAAAAGAAAATAATAATTTTATTATATCGGTTGTTCTGCTGGCTGTGTAAGTGGTGGCTGTTGTTGTAGTGTTGGAGGTAGTTGTTGTTGTGCTGGCGGTGTTTCTGGTAGCTGTTGTTGTTTTTGTAGTGTTTGTGGTAGTTGTTGTTCTTCTGGTGATGGTGGCTGTAGTTGGTGATCTGGTGTTAATGGCTGTTGTTGTTTTAGAGGTGTTGATTTTAGATGTTGCTGTACTGTCGTTGTTGGTGGTACCTGTTGTTTTGTTGGGGTGGTAGTGGTAATGGTTGTTTTGGTGTTGATGGTAGCTGTTCTTGTGATGCTGGTGCTGTTAGCGGTAGTTGTTTTTGTTCTGGTGGTGACAGATGTTGTTGTGGTGCTGTTAGCGGTAGCTGTTGTTGTTGTGTTGGTGGTAGCTGTTGTTGTGCTGGCGTTGATGGTGGTAGCTCCTGCTGTGCTGGCAATGCTGGTGGTAGCTGTTGTTGTGGTGGTGGAGGCGGTGGTGGTAGTAGTAGTAGTGTTGGCAGTGACGGTATCTGTTGTTGGGCTAGTGGTGTTGGCGTTACCTGTAGTTGTGCTAGCCCTTTTGGTGACAACTGTTGTGGTGTTGGTTGTATCTGTTGTTGTGCTGGCGATGTTGCTGGCAACTGTTGTGGTGTTTGTTGTGGCGTTTGTTGTAGTGGTGGTAGCTGTTGTGCTGGCGGTGTTGGTGGCAGTAGTGGTAGCTGTTGTTGTGGTGGCAGCTGCTGCCACGAAAGTATATTTTGTTGTTGTAGCTGTGGTGGTGGTAATTGTTGTTGTGGTGGTAGCTGTTGTTGTGCTGGCGATGCTGATGGCAACTGTTGTGGTGTTTGTTGTAACTGTTGTTGTAGTGGTGGTAGCTGTTGTATTGGCGGTGTTGGTGGCAGTGGTGGTAGCTGTTGTTGTGGTGGCAGCTGTTGTTGTGCTGGCGATGCTGATGGCAACTGTTGTGGTGTTTGTTGTAACTGTTGTTGTAGTGGTGGTAGCTGTTGTATTGGCGGTGTTGGTGGCAGTGGTGGTAGCTGTTGTTGTGGTGGCAGCTGCTGCCACGTAGCTATATTTTGTTGTTGTTGTGGTGGGGGTAGCTGCTGTTGCTGTTGTTGTAGCTGTAATGGTCGTGGTAACTGTGGTTGTTGTTGTGGTGGTGGTAGCTCTGAATACTGCTGACAATATTGCCAGCAAGGTGTATGCTGTTGCTGCAGTGGTGGTATCTGCTGTTGTTGTTGTGGTGCTGGTAGCTGTTGTTGTGGTGGCAGCTGCTGTTGTGGTGGCAGCTGTTGTTGTTGTAGCTGTGATGGTGGTGGTAACTGTGGTGGTGGAGGGAACTGCTGTTGTGGTGGCACTTGCTGCCACGATGATATATTTTGTTGTGGTGGCAGCTGTTGTTGTTGTAGCTGTGATGGTGGTGGTAACTGTGGTGGTGGAGGGAACTGATGTTGTGGTGGCACCTGCTGCCACGATGATATATTTTGTTGTTGTGGTGGCACCTGCTGCCACGATGATATATTTTGTTGTTGTGGTGGCACCTGCTGCCACGATGATATATTTTGTTGTTGTGGTGGCACCTGCTGCCACGATGATATATTTTGTTGTTGTGGTGACACCTGCTGCCACGATGATATATTTTGTTGTTGTGGTGGCACCTGCTGCCACAATGATATATTTTGTTGCTGTGGTGACACCTGCTACCACGATGATATATTTTGTTGTTGTGGTGGCAGTATGGATGATGGCAAATATGGATGATACTGCCACCAAGATGTATGCTGTTGCTGCACTGGTGGTAGCTGTTGTTGTGGTGGCAGCTGCAAATATTGCTGATATGTAGGGTATTGCTGTTGCTGCAGTGGTGTTGGTGGTGGTAGCTGCTCTTGCTGTTGTTTTTGTTGTCGTTGTGGTGGTGGCAGCTGCTGCGACGAATGTATATTTTGTTGTTGTAGCTGTTGTTGTTGCAGATGTTTATTTTGTTGTCTCTAAAAGTAAAAAAATTATTTTATTAATAATACAATAAATTAATTAATATGGTATAATACCTTTTCTTTGCTGGGATTTGGGCGCCTCCTTCCTTCGCTCCTCTGAGGCCGACTGTTTGATATAATAAATTGTAAAATGTCCTAAAAATAAAAAAGAAATTCTAATTATTTAGAAATTATTAGAAGTTACCAATAGTTAAAATTTCAATTCTATACAAAAATTGACTTAATCATATTTAACAATTGGTAAAATCATAAACTACAAAATTTAATCTTTATTCTTGCTTAAATAATTTAAAATTGGAATTAAGCACGAATAAATATTAAATTTTGGCATAATAAAAATGGTTATAAAATAAAAAATTAAAATTACTTGCCTTAGCTTCCATCGTCCGATCGGTTATTAACAAAACAAAATTTCAATGAAATTCAAATGCACCACACGCTTCAGTTAATTTCACCACTATATACAAAATGTGGCCACATTAGTAATAATTAATTGGGCTACCATATTATTAGATATTTAAGCAAAAGCTTAAGAAGTATGAAACGCGTTGCGCGTGAGCGCTTGCTGTGTACCTTCACCTTTAGGAATTCAAATAATAATTATTTAACTCTATATATATACATATTGGAGCAAAATATCGATATTAAAATAAATTTTTTAAAAATTTTATTATAATTATTTATTTATCATTAGTTAATTACAATGTATCTTTTCATACTATGATAATAAGCAAATTTTATCAAACTTATTTCAGCATATGAAGTTTTACATTTAAAAATAAATAAAAGGTGATTTTATAAGAACTATCGGAAATTAAAAAAAAAAAAAAAAAACACATAAAATTCAGAAAAATGCATGAAATATTTATTTGGATCGATAGTTGGGTCGATATAATTTAATGTTTGAAGATTATTTCATGCAAATGTTGGCCGCGGCTGCGCCTCAAATGGTCCATCCGCTTAGTCCAATTTTGGCATACTCTTTCCAACATTTCGGCCGGTATCTCACGAATAATGTTGGCAATGTTGGCTTCCAGTGCGTCAATCGAAGCGGGCTTGTCCCTATAGACATTAGCCTTAACATAGCCCCACAAAAAATAGTCTAGAGGCGTTAAATCGCACGATCTGGGCGGCCAATTGACTGGTCCCAAGCGTGAAATAAACTGTTCACCGAACTCGCCTCTCAATTGGTCCATTGTTTCGCGTGCTGTGTGGCATGTGGCACCGTCTTGTTGAAACCACATGTCATGCAAGTCAAGCTCTTCCATTTTGGGCAAAAAAAAGTTTGTTATCATCGCACGGTAGCGCTCACCATTCACAGTAACGTTGTGATTCGCATCATCTTTGAAGAAATACGGCCCAATGATGCCGCCAGCCCATAATCCGCACCAAACGGTTGTTTTTTGTGGATGCATTGGTAGCTCTTGCAATGCTTCTGGCTGCTCTTCACTCCAAATACGGCAGTTTTGCTTGTTCACGTATCCATTCAACCAGAAATGAGCCTCGCCGCTGAACACAATTCTTCGATAAAAAAAGTGGATCTTCATCTAACTTTTCAAGAGCCCATTCACCAAAAATTTGGCGTTGTGGTAGGTCGTTTGGCTTCAATTCTTGCACCAGTTGTATCTTATAAGGCTTCACACCTAAATCCTTCCGCAAAATTTTCCACGTAGTGGAGTAACAGAGGCCCAATTGCTGCGAACGGCGCCGAATCGATAATTCACGGTCATCACCAACACTGGCCGATACGGCTGCGATATTTTCTTCAGTTCGCACTCTACGTAAGCGTGTTGGTGGTTTAATGTCCAACAATGTAAATTTGGTGCGAAATTTTGTTACAATAGCCCGAATAGAAGCCTCAGTAGGTCGATTAAACTGACCATAAAATGGAAGAAGCGCGCGATGAACTTTCTTAACAGAGCACGCATTTTGGTAATAAAATTCAATAATTTGCAAGCGTTGTTCGTTTGTAAGACGATTCATGATTAAATTATAGACCAAACTGAAGATGTTTGACAGTGACACAAGATACAAAACGTGCCTGAGCTGTCAAAACTAGTGTTGCCAAAAAGATAATAGCAAAAAAATCACTCTTTATTTGGTTCGACAGTGATCGCTTAGGGTTACAAATTCCACACCCACTTCAGAAATTTCCTTAGAAAGAGAGCTGAGTGCGCGAGCTTCTTTCTTGATGAATAAATGAATTGAAGGAAGCTTTAGCAAGACCTCAAGGGCAACAGTCGGAGTAGACCTCATTGCCTCAATTGTGCAGACACAGGCTAGTCTTTGAATTCTATTAATCCTTGCCTGCGCTGAGACCTTGCTAACTTTTTTAAACCAGACCGGAGCCGCATAGGCTATCAGCGGTCTAGTAATCGCTGTGTAAAGTCACAGTGATATTTTTGGATTCAGCCCCCAACTTTTACCAACCAATCTTTTACTGGTCCATATCGTGGCCCTCGCTTTGTCGATGGTCTTGTCCAGGTGACTGTTCCAGAGTAGTCTGTCGTCAAGAGTAATAAAAAGGTATTTAACTTCTCTTGAGAACGAAATACGTTCACCAAAAATGATAGGTTTTCTAAAATTGTCCCTGAGCCTTTTCCTGCAATCAGAAAAAAAACTTCCTAAAATATAGGAAAATTTCCTACTTTTAAGTAAAAAGTATGGCGCCAAGAACATTTTTTATTTGAAAGTAGTAAAAATTTTCTTAAAAGAATTATACTTAAAATTAATAAAAACTTCTTTATTTTGAATAAAATTATTCCTATTTTTAGTAAAACTGCACTTGTATTCAATAATAATTTCTTAAAAAAAAAGATTCATTATTTATCTCAGACTTCCATTTATTTAGTAAATATTTACTTGTTCTTACCTCAGATAAATTTTAGATAACCCTACAATTCAAGAAGAATTTCCTTATATTATATAAGTAAAGATAAATTTAATGAACTGCATTTTATGACAGTATGTACAAGTTTTAAGTTCAAATTTTTTTTAGCGTAAATAAAACTTTTACTTTGACTTATTAAAAAAAATAATAAAAAGAAGTAAATATATTTCTTATTTTTAGTTAATTAATTTTATTTTATATGAAACACTTACTACCAACAAGTAAAAATTTTACTTGAATCTATGAAATATTTGATACTATAGGAAAATATGTACTTATTATTATTAAAATTTTATATATTTATTTTTAGTACTTACATTTCTTCAAAATAAGAAACATTCGTTAAAGCTTAGTAGATTTATCCCAATATTTTGGAATAAATATACCTGTATAAGTAACTATGTTACTACTTTTACAATTAATAGAACTGCAAAAAATTATCAAATTATAGCAATAAATTCTTTAAAATTTTATTTTATTTTTTATTTAAATTTATAAAGTATAAAATAATAAAACATTAAACATATTTATAAACCCATAATTTATATAATATAAAACTTAGAATTACCAATAGTTTTTAGGTCTTAAATATTGTTTACCATTTAGTACATGAAAATTTAAATCTTGCACAGATATTATTTTATAGTCTAACAACTCAGAATATACTAAAGTTGATAAAAGTCCTTTAACATATGACAAAATTTTAATTTCTTGACATAAAATAAATACAGAGCAATTTATTGTAAAAGGTGATTTTATAAGAACTATCGGAAATTTAAAAAAAAACACATAAAATAAATATACTCGTATATGTGGAACTTGGAACGCAGTAAAACAAAGATCATAATGCTAAATAACGAAACCATTTCTATACAAAGTTCCAACACGTTCAAAATTATCATAGCATGTGTACTTTTTTATATCGTCTTTTCTTATAAAATTTAATAATATAATACATTACTTAGAATCATAATATTTAACTTTTATTGAGCCCATTTTAATTAAATTTTTCTCAAAATTTAAAATTGTTTCAGAAAAATATATACAGAACTTAATTGCAAGTGATATTCTTTCTTAAATTTATATTATTCAAATAATAATTAAATTTAAGTGAATGTAAAGGGTGTTTTTTTATAGACGTATAGAACTTTAAATTGCAATAAAACAACGATGGATTATTCGATTGACTTGAATTTTTTTTATCCGAAAAATAATCTTGTGGCATTACATTTTAAATATGATTTCTAGCATATGACCCCCACGGCTGGCTCGGACGTAGTCCAATCTGGACGTCCAATTTTCGATGACTTTTTCCAACATTTGTGGCCGTATATCGGCAATAACACGGCGAATGTTGTCTTCCAAATGGTCAAGCGTTTGTGGCTTATCCGCATAGACCAATGACTTTACATAGCCCCACAGAAAGTAGTCTAGCGGTGTTAAATCACAAGATCTTGGAGACCAATTCACAGGTCTAAAACGTGAAATTAGGCGGTCACCAAACGTGTCTTTCAATAAATCGATTGTGACACGAGCTGTGTAACATGTTACGCCGTCTTGTTGGAACCACAGCTCCTTAACATCATGGTTGTTCAATTCAGGAATGAAAAAGTTAGTTGAAGAAGTACGGACCAATGATTCCACCAGCCCATAAAGCGCACCAAACAGTCAGTTTTTCTGGATGTAACGGTGTTTCGATATACACTTGAGGATTAGCTTCACTCCAAGTGCGGCAGTTTTGTTTGTTGATGTAGCCATTCAACCAGAAGTGCGCTTCATCGCTAAACAAAATTCGCTTATGAAAATCGGGCACAACGGCAATCTCGTTCGAAATAAAATTGCACTATTTGCAAGCGTTGTTTAAGCGTGAGTCTATTCATGATGAATTGCCAAACCAGACTGAGAATAAATCACTTGACAGCTGTTAAATCGGTCGCCATCTTGAACAGTAATGCCAACTTAAAGTTCTATACATCTATAAAAAGCACCCTTTACATATTAATGTAAAAATAAATTGTTTCTTACCAGTATATTTTTTATTAAATATTTCTTATATCTGTTAATATAGTAGACAAAGCAGCGCTCCTCGTTGTTTCCACTTCTATTTAAAAAGAATACTCCTGGATGAAAAGCCAAACTAAGTTGCAAATTGGTGGGTATTTGATGTTAATGGAATTGAATATTTTAAACAAAATATTCATGAAAATCAAATACTGTTGTTCCAATTGCACAAATCAAAGGTTGTAAAAATTCTTTATTGCTAAAGCACTCATCCACTAAAAGTTTAATTTTTGTATTTAGCTCAGAGTTGATAGATGCGGACAATAAAAATTATTTTTTTGAATCTTCCACCGAGACCTTTTTGTAATTTTTTTTTTTTTGAATAATAGTACATTTTCTTGAAATTAGTTTTAAAACTGAATGTAGGAGGTCGAGTACAACGCAATCTCTTATATCTGTAAAATATAAAACGAATAACTCAATATTAATATAATTAAAAAAATTTTTATAATTATAATACACCGTTCCCCATGCAAGTATTGGATTATAATTTTGTTTACCAGAATTGTAGTCAGATTCTTCAAATTTGACTATTATATCCAAACGTTTTTTTCATTAACATCTCGCCTTATGATTTTTAACATCTGTGAGCAAAAAGTCTCCCACTTTTTATCAAGTAAATGTTCTTTTCCTGGGTAAATCTTTGAAAAGTCCGATAGTATCTAATTTGTATATTAAAAATTACAACTGTTGGTAACAATAAAATATTAACTAACTAACTAAATTGTATCCGAAAGATTGTTTGTAAATTGGCCACTCAATAAAAAATTGTTGCAAGGCTATATCGTTCTAATATTATTATTCCATTTTTTAAAAACATTCTACATGGGCTCAATATTATTTTTTAACCATTCCTTATTACTTGAAGAATTTTTATCTTCTGAAAGTTGAATTTAGGTTTTAAGTTAAGATTAAAAAAGCCAAAAAATATGTATATGCATCTAAAAGTAAATCTTTTCAAAGAAAGAAAAACAAATGTTCAGAACGTACTTTCAGGATTTTGAAACGTAATAAATTGCGAAAAAATCAGAACCTTATAATAGTTAAATAAAGAAAGTTAAATTCTTCAGAATTTTATGGAAGGGACGCTCTTGGTGAAGCACAGCTACTTTGGCCAAGGAACACTGGAGGTCCTTAGTCTTCCAAATTTAACTATTAAAGCACTTGCTACAAAAATAAAAAATACACCTTTATTTTGATTAAAAAAAATATATTGGCTCACAAATGTAAAAGATATGTGTTTGCATAATTTTTATCTACATACATATATGTACATTCATTCTAATTCTGTAGATATTAAAGCATATTATAAATGTTTAATTGTTATTTAAAAAAATTAAGGTAAATTTTTATACTTGAGACAGCAAACAATGCTATTACACAAAAGCTCATACTTGAAATTTATTTTTCCTGGGGGGTTACGCTCTATTGCGATGCGAAAGAAAACGCATCGCAACTCAATGTAAAAATCATACAGATGCGAATGGTTTTTCTTTCGCATCGCAATAGAGAGTAACCCCCCTGTTTAAAAACACTTCTTGATTCAAATACACATGCATATATGAAAAAGTATTTATATATATATATAAATGTTTTTATTATAAAAGTAATTGGTATTTATATACCATCTATATTTAAGTCAATTTCAACAATATTTTCTCCCTCATTGTCATTAAGGCCTTCCTTCTTTAATTTAGAAATTGAATTATGATATTTGCTGTATAAGCAACCTCCTGGCTTTTTTCCCTTTATACGTACAAAATATAAACCCAAAATATACAAGACTCACTTTGTTTTCATTTTTAAAATATTCAATAATATTTTCTGCAATTTTGTCAAAATAATTCGGAAAAGGATTTATATTATTTTTACTAATGTAAGCAATGACACAACTTGCGATCATTATACGATATTTTGTAATCAGTTTCTTATTTCGTTCGAAATAATTCAAAATTAATTTTTCAGAATACGTTGAATACAGAACTGCTTCAATGCAAAACTCTTTACGATACATGTATTAAATAATCAAATTGTATAATAATAATAGCATTTAATTAAAGAACTTACATCGTCTCGGTCTAACAGTGAAGTCTTTGAAGACCGCATCGAAAGATTTGAAGAAGGCGACAACTCACTTTGCCAGACTTTAAGGTTGTGCTCGAATATAATCCTTGTACCAAATTATGACTGGAGCACTATTACATCCAAGTGGCCTGCAGTCATAAATGTTAATGACTCTGTATCAATATTGTGTTCTAAAAACTTTAAATAAATTTTAACGTATGTATGTATGTATATGAATAGGTATAAAACTACTGTAGACTTCAACTTACCTTTAAATATATCAAAAAAAGCATCTTCCTGCACTGATGTTAACAAATATTTCAAGTCATCTTCAGAATTCATCATAATTGGAAGATATTAGATCCTCTTCAAATCACTTGCTATTGGCATTCATGCAGTAAAATTTTGAGATTTTGAAGCTAATGCTTTTGAAAAACCATACACACCAAACAACACAATTTTGTATATTTTTTTATGTTAAACTATGTATTAAAAACTTTTATTAATTATTTTATAAACATTCAATATAAATACATATCGTATATATCTGTATCAAATTTAATAAATTTTTCTTTTTCACTTCTTGATACCAACTTTAACTTTAAAACTGAATGATTAAATGACACATGAATAGAAAACTAACGGTATTAACTTTTTATTCTTTACTAGTTAGTGTTGAATCATACTTTTGGTAACTGTTTAAGATTTGGGTAATTGACTCCCAAATACATTCTTACTTTTTATAGAGAGAAGTTTTACTAAAAACGAAACTTAAATTCATACGATTAATATTACCATATGTCAATATTATATTTTAGAAAATCCTTTCACGTATTAATGTTTTTTAAAATAAAGGTTTTATAAACAATTATTCTTTATCGCTTATGTTAGCAAATCATTTCAACCGATTATTTGAGTATTCTGTTGAGCTGGTTGCAAGATTTATTAACACAAGATCATTATTTCTTTCTCGTTCCCTCTTTAATTTGTACATATATCAAAGCAACCCTCGTTTTGCTGTGAATATAGTGATGCAATATACCTTAAATATAATTTGTTCATAAGAAAAAATTGTACTATTGTTTTTAACTGCTTAAAAATGTTTGCAATACGATAATTTGTTACATATTTTTATATATCTATATTGTTTTAAAATAAAAACACGTTCGTATCTGTTTGAAATATTTTATTCGAGTGAAAAATTTTGATTAGAAAATACTAACATAGAATGTTATAAAAATTAATAATGTTACTGGGTTGTTATAATACAAATATAAGGCAAAGTACATAAAATAACCAACATTCACCGGCTCAACCCAAATGCATTTACTAAAAAAAAATTAATTATATAAATTCATTACGAAAAGAATATTATTTTACATTCGTAAAAGTTCACATGCCCTTGCATGCTTTTGTTTAGCTAATACTTTAGTAAAAATATCAGCGGCATTTTGCTCAGATGGTATATAATTTATATCAATAGATCCATCATTGTATTTATTTCTGATATAATGAAACCTTATGTCAATATGTTTGCTGCGCTTATGAACAGCTGGGTTTTTAACCATAAAATTTGCAGCCTGATTGTCACAGTAAATCTGCGTAGGTTGCTTGATTGCTGTTTCAAAACCAATTTCGCTTAAAAGGCTTCTCGTAAACATAACCTCTTTGCTACCTTGACACAAAGCTACATATTCTGCCTCCATTGAACTGAGAGCTACAATACTCTGTTTTTTCGATTCCCATGCAACTGCACCTCCAGAGAGGAATATTACAAAACCAGAGTATGATTTGCGATCATGTGAATCACATCCCCAATCAGCATCCGTAAAACATGAAAGAGGGAGATTATTTGCAATAAAGGATATCTTACCGTCTGGATATTTAACAAGATATCTCAACAAATGCTTTGCCGCTTGCATATGTTCTTCATGGGGATGAGAATTAAATTGAGAAAGTTTTGAGACTACGTGGGCAATATCAGGCCTTGATATAACCGCCAGGTACATGAGACTACCAATTAAACTCTGATACTCTTGTATTTTCAATTCACAATTATTTAAATTACATTTCTTCAATATAGTTCCACTTGGCCAAGGTGTTGCTTTTGGTTTAGCGTTAACCATTTTCCAAGTTTTTAGCAGTTCCATAGTATATCGCTTTTGATGTATCCTAATGGTACCCCTACTACCTTCCCTTTCAATTTCCAAGCCCAAATAAAAGGAAATTGGCCCACGGTCTTCTGCTTCAACATGGTTGTTAAGCTGAGTGATGATTTGAGTCATATTTGTTTCAGTAGAAGAAGCTATCATCATATCGTCCACATACAATGCGATGATACTTATGCAATCGCCAATTTTTCGAATATATATACAGTTGTCTGTTTGACATCTTTGAAATTGCATTTCAGAAAGAATAAGTGTAACCTTCTTATTCCACTCTCGTCCTGCTTGGCGTAACCCATATAATGCCTTGACTAATTTGCACACCCTGTCAGGATACGTACAGCTTTTGAACATCGCAGGCTGCTCCATAAACACTTCATCTTCAGCTATTGCCAATAAAACTCTTATGGTAGAATGGCGTACAACAGGTGCAAACGTTTCGTGAAAATCTATGTTGATTTTCTGAGAACACCCTTGTGCTACAAGTCTCGCCTTATACTTCTCAATCGAGCCATCGGGTTTGCGTTTAATTGTAAACACCCATTTTGAACGTATCACGTTCTTGGAATTAGGTCTGTCGACAAGAATCCAAGTATTATTTTTAATTAATGAATTATATTCACGTTCCATTGCTTTTTTCCACTCTTGTGCTTCATCTGAATTCAAAGCTTCTGACACATTCTTAGGGTTTTCTAACACAAAACTAAGCATTTCAGTGCCTTTCGCATACTGCTTTCTCGGACGTCCTTTTTGTCCTGTTAATATAAGTTTTGGCCTTCCAGGACCCCTCTTTGAATTTTCATGGCATTTGACATTCTCCTTGACAACTTCAATGTTTGCATCTTCTTCATGACACTCATCTTCACTTGCTGTCTCAAACGAATCATTTGCAGAATTCGGATCAGCTACTATAACTTCACTATCGCCTTCATTTTCAGAATGAAATATATTTACATGAAATTCTTCGCTGGTACAATCTTCACTAGATATTCTTTCAAAAGAGTTTTCAAAGAAAATGACATCTCTTGCCTTAACTATTTCTAGTTTTGCTGAATTATATAAACGATATCCTTTTGTCATTGATTCATACCCAACAAATTTCATTTTCAGTCCTTTCGGCATTAATTTCCCACCTCTACCATGTTTTTGTAAGACTACAGCATCGCACCCAAATGTTTTAAAATGAGTGACAGATGGCTTTTTGCAATACCATTTTTCATATGGTGTCTCACCAAGGACTTTTGTTGGACTTCTATTTCTAATATATGTAGAAGTGCTGATAGCCTCTGCCCATAAACTATGAGGCAGTCTGGATTCATATAGCATACAGCGTGCCATTTCGACTAGCGTTCTGTTTACCCTCTCAGCTATACCGTTTTGCTGCGGAGTATGACTCACTGTTGTCTGATGCAATACACCATTTTTCTGAAAGTAATCTCGAAATTTTAAGTTTAAATATTCTTTACCATTATCACTTCTGAGCTGAATCAATTTACGGCCACTCTGTTTTTCTGCCATCGCAATAAACTTCAAGAAAACATCAAATGCATCTGACTTTTGCTTCAAAAAATACGTGAAGACATATCGTGAATAGTCATCAGTAAAAGTTATCATGTATAACGCACCACCTTGCGACTTTACTTTAAAAGGCCCACACAGGTCTGTGTGTACCAACTCCAGCACTGCTTTTGTATTAATATTTGAATATGTACTAAACGGTACTTTACACTGAGAGCGAATGTGTCCTTGCTGCCCACATTTGTAGCATTTAATATTTATTTTCTTAGTACCCTTTTCAACTTGAAATTTTTTCTACCATTCTTGTTATAATTTTTATTTGATTTATCCTGTTTATGCTGCTCTCTAGCTAAAAACACGCGATCATCATTTAAACAGTTTTTGTCTCCTTGCCGTCGTTCCTCTTCAAGAATTTTTGAAACTAGTTGTTCTGTACTAGGCAAATCGTCCCTGCTTTCAATTGCAACAACAAAGCTTTCCATTTCTTCTGGCAATGCACAAAGCAACAACACTGCAACAAAATCTGCATTCAATACAATTCCTATTGTTTTTAGGTCATCTATAATTCCACGAAATCCACCAATTTGTGTAGAAAATTTATCACCAGCCGAGACTTTAAATCGAACTAATTTTTTAAATAAATTGACTTTTCTACACGCTGTGTTTGCCTTATAAAGCCCGCTTAATGAGTCCCATGCATCCTTTGCTGTTGTGCAATCCTTGATGTGGATGAGTTCACCAGGCCTGACACTCAAATTAATCATAGCCATAGCCTTTTGGTCCATAATTTTCCAAGCTGCCTGCTTGGTTTCATCTTCTGGACATGTACTCAAGACGACATCCCACAGATCTAGAGTTACTAACAAACTTTTAGTTTGTATGGACCACGTGGCATAATTCTCCCCATTGAGTTTCTCAATAGTGGCCACAGAATTCATCATTACCAAATAAAATTTTCTTCTCCAAGCAAATATTTATTCTTATTTATATGCGTGCTCCTGGGCCCATAACCTTTGTTAGATATTTTTATATATCTATATTGTTTTAAAATAAAACCACGTTCATATCTGTTTGAAATATTTTATTCGAGTGAAAAATTTTGATTAGAAAATACTAACATAGAATGTTATAAAAATTAATAATGTTACTGGGTTGTTATAATACAAATATAAGGCAAAGTACATAAAATAACCAACATAATTAATTCCAAATTTTATAGACAAATACATAAAAAATTTATTTTATAATGTAAATTGCTGAAATATTTCAAGTCAGGAATTGTGTTACATTTTATAAAAATACAAAAATATAAAATATTATTTCATATAAAAAATTATTGCGCTCATTTTTAATTCAAATCTCTAATTTAGCATTACTTATTGCGCATTAATTTTTATTTGATTTAATGTAACTGAGTAAATATTTTCTAGTTTTAAGTTTAATACGTATTAAGATGTAGTATATATTGTTCTTAAAACATATAAATAATTGCATAAAAAAACGACGTAATTTTGAGTTATCTGTATTGTATAAAAAAAAAAATCCATCAAGTAAAAACTTACTAGAAAATAGTATTTTTTTTCTTAAAATTTAAAAAAAAAATTTTTTTTCTTTTGTAACAATTAAGATTTTTTTTTTTCAATAAAATTTTTTTAGGAAATATTTCCCCAGGAATAGGTCAACACTTCTTATAATTAAAGTAAAATTTTCATAATTTAAACAAATAATTTCTTATTTTGCTTTTTAATTTGTCTGACCTTGATTTTAAGTAAATTTTCTTTTAACTAAGTAAGGCATAAACTTATAACAGTAACGTAATAAAAATGTACTTTAAATTAGTAAAAATGTTCTAAAATTTAGTTAATTTATGACCTCATGTTGAATAAATTTACTTTCAACTTTTAAGTAAAGAGTGATTTTTTTGCTATTATCTTTTTGGCAACACTAGTTTTGACAGCTCACGCACGTTTTGTATCTTGTGTCACTGTCAAACATCTTCAGTTTGGTCTATAATTTAATCATGATTCGTCTTACAAACGAACAACGCTTGCAAATTATTGAATTTTATTACCAAAATGCGTGCTCTGTTAAGAAAGTTCATCGCGCGCTTCTTCCATTTTATGGTCAGTTTAATCGACCTACTGAGGCTTCTATTCGGGCTATTGTAACAAAATTTCGCACCAAATTTACATTGTTGGACATTAAACCACCAACACGCTTACGTAGAGTGCGAACTGAAGAAAATATCGCAGCCGTATCGGCCAGTGTTGGTGATGACCGTGAATTATCGATTCGGCGCCGTTCGCAGCAATTGGGCCTCTGTTACTCCACTACGTGGAAAATTTTGCGGAAGGATTTGGGTGTGAAGCCTTATAAGATACAACTGGTGCAAGAATTGAAGCCAAACGACCTACCACAACGCCAAATTTTTGGTGAATGGGCTCTTGAAAAGTTAGATGAAGATCCACTTTTTTATCGAAGAATTGTGTTCAGCGACGAGGCTCATTTCTGGTTGAATGGATACGTGAACAAGCAAAACTGCCGTATTTGGAGTGAAGAGCAGCCAGAAGCATTGCAAGAGCTACCAATGCATCCACAAAAAACAACCGTTTGGTGCGGATTATGGGCTGGCGGCATCATTGGGCCGTATTTCTTCAAAGATGATGCGAATCACAACGTTACTGTGAATGGTGAGCGCTACCGTGCGATGATAACAAACTTTTTTTTGCCCAAAATGGAAGAGCTTGACTTGCATGACATGTGGTTTCAACAAGACGGTGCCACATGCCACACAGCACGCGAAACAATGGACCAATTGAGAGGCGAGTTCGGTGAACAGTTTATTTCACGCTTGGGACCAGTCAATTGGCCGCCCAGATCGTGCGATTTAACGCCTCTAGACTATTTTTTGTGGGGCTATGTTAAGGCTAATGTCTATAGGGACAAGCCCGCTTCGATTGACGCACTGGAAGCCAACATTGCCAACATTATTCGTGAGATACCGGCCGAAATGTTGGAAAGAGTATGCCAAAATTGGACTAAGCGGATGGACCATTTGAGGCGCAGCCGCGGCCAACATTTGCATGAAATAATCTTCAAACATTAAATTATATCGACCCAACTATCGATCCAAATAAATATTTCATGCATTTTTCTGAATTTTATGTGTTTTTTTTTTTTTTTAATTTCCGATAGTTCTTATAAAATCACCTTTTATATCAAATTTAACGTACTAATTTTGAGTACTCGTTTACTTAAAGCACATTTTTTGAACTAAAACTTAAATCATTTATGTTTAGGGAAAAATATAACTTTACATAGTAAAAAAATCTCAAAAACAAGTTCATATTTCTTGAAAACTAGAAAATTTTTCCTGAACTTTATTATTTTCTTATGGGAACTTAAGGACTATTTTTAAGTATATGAATCGGTAACATATTTCCTTATTTTTAATAAATTTTTATTACATATAAGTAAATTTTCTAAAACTTAAGTAAAATTTTACTAAAATTAAAAAATTGTTTGAACTTGTTTTAAGTAAATATTTTTACTTAAATTTAGTACATGTCTTTTTTCTGAGTGTGGTGAATATTACTATAGAAGTCTTCTTAGGGTTGATTTTTAACCCCACATCTCTGCACCAGTCTGATACCAAGTTCAGTGCCCTCTGAAGTAGGTTTGATATGGTATCTTCAAACCTACCCCTTAACAGCACAACTATGTCATCAGCATATCCCTGAACCTCAAAACCATTACCGCTCAATATGTATAATAGTTCGTCGATGGCAATGGGCCATAATAGTGGCGAAAGTACGCCACCTTGAGGACAACATTTTGCCGCCTTAATCCTAAGGTTCGCTGACCCCAGGGAAGAATTTATGATTCTTCCCTTAAGAATATCCTCGATCCATCTACATGTTGTCCCATCGACACCTTTGCTGAGGATCGCTCTAGTTATATGAGAGAAATCTGTATTATCAAAAGCTCCCTCAATATCTAGAAAGCAACCAACTACATACTCCTTGTTCTCAAGTGAGGACTCAATCTTCTGCGTGAGATTCAGTAGAGCATGTGTGGTTGATTTCCCTTCCTGATACGCATATTGATTCTTATGTAGAGGTGCTACCATGAGGTACCTCTCTTTGATATGCCTATTCACTAATTTCTCCATTGTTTTCAATAAAAAGGAGGTTAGACTAATCGGTCTATACGACTTGGGCAGGAAGTTGTCCTTTCTGCCCAGTTTCGGAATATACCGAACGATTTCCTCCCTCCATTTGCTAGGAATTTCTCCCCAGGCAAAGCTCGCTCTGATCATATTAATCAGAGGTCGCATAATGTGAGAAATCCCTTTCTGAAGGAGTGCTGGAATAATTCCGTCCTCTCCAGGAGATTTATATGGATAAAATGAGCCTATGGCGCATGCTATACTTTCCTTACAAAATATCTCTCTGGCTCTTAGCCAATCTTGAGACCTTGGTCTCCGTTCAACCGATAGATTGGATTGATCCTTTGAAATGATTACGGAACATGGAAAATGAACTCTAGCCAGAAGCTCTAAGGTCTCAGAGCTATTGTTCGTAAATGATCCGTCCGGCTTTTTAAGAAGCATTTTAGATAGAACCCTGTGAACTTTAGAGCAACTGCTTAACTCCGAAAGTTCCAGGATTCCTTCTTAGCTCTTCTAATCTCTATGTTGTACTTCGTTAGGGCCTCTTTGTATAGGGCCCGATTACCCGTTCCTTTAGACACGTTGCTGAGCCTTCTTGTCTCTTGCCGAAGACGTGCTAAACGATCGTTCCACCAAGGAGTTATTCTATTGACTGATCTTTTCTTCTCTGGGCAAGATTGGTGATACGAGTTTAATATAGCTGAACTAATCGCATCACATGCAATTTCTAGCTCATCTGTTCACCTCTTCTTCTAATAGGCTATTAAAATTTCCCCAGTTAGTCGATCTAGGGTCCTTGTATGTAGCATTTAGTTTGATGTCAAAACTTATATCAAATCTAATGTGAGAGTGATCAGACATGGATGTTTCTTCAGAAACTGTCCACTTATCCACGAAATTTCTTAGGAATGTATTGCATAAAGAGATGTCTAAGACCTCTTCCCTAATTCTGTTCCTAAATGTGGGTTTATTACCTACATTCATAATTTCCAACATGTTAATGTTAATGTTAATAAATTCAAATAAGCACTCACCTCTATGGTTTATGTTCGTGCTGCCCCAGGTTGTGTGGTGTGAATTTGCATCACAGCCAATCAAAATGTGGTTGTTCCCTCTTCTACTTTGATCCATATGTCTCTGCAGTGTGGAGAAGGAAAGGTCCTCTGAGTCACCAGGCAAGTAGGCTGAGCATAATATTATCTCTGGCCCATTTGCCACCTCCATCTTCACGGCAACTTGATCCTTGTCTGTGTGTTCTGAAATAAGAATGGCATTAATTCCTTTAATAATCAGTATACATGATCGGGGTTTTCCCGTATTGCAGGAATCATAAAATAACTCACCTGGTAAGCCCTTAACCTGATCCCTATATATATAAGGCTCTTGGATAAGAGCGTCATCCAGGTGCACCTGATTAAACAAACGCTCCAAAACCGCCGAGGCAGCTTTGGAGTGTTGTAGATTTGCCTTGATGCACCTGAGGCTTATTAACTCTTGGGGGGCCACTTCTTAGGTCCCGCTTGCATCCACTTGGGTCCCTTGCTTGGGTGAAGCTGGATGTACCCAGAGTAAGGAGTACGGTGACCTGAGGGCTGCCCAGTAGCCTTCGAAGGTGCTTTGGTAAGGCTGGTTACCTGTCCCGAGGATGGGCTTTTTGGAGCCGCTGTCCCCTTGTATCCAGTGCCGGCAGCCGCTTTTGTGCTCGTCGCCCTGGCTGCGGCTGCTGCTCTGGATGTCGATGGAGTGTTGTCCTCATCCCTGATGGACACCTTCTCCTTCGACTGTATTTGGGTGGATGTGGCCGGCTTGGCCCCTGTCTTCACCCTTAAGAAACACCCATTCCTATTTATGCAGCTGATAAATCCAAGATTATTGTTGAGATTTGTGGACTTATTCACCTCAGACAATAAGCTCTTTTTTATCAGAGCAATTTGGTTAGCATTCAGTTCCTCTTCAGGATGCTTGAAGTGAATAATGGCAACCTTGCATGCGCTCAACATGTCGCTGTACGAAGGTCCATGTCCCTTATCCTGAGCATCCTTTTGGGCTTTAGCCAGTACTGGTGTGGCTTTAGGGGTTACCTTTTCTCCACCCTCTGCCGGTTTTCTAGATTTTTTCGCCTGTGACATCATGTCGCTGGGCGAATTATTAGCCGATCTGCAGCGTTTTGACGACTGAGCATCCGACGCCTGGTTCTTATTAACCTGGGCATATCGTGTGCGCACTTCAGCTTTCGCTTCTTCAGCCGTCATGCCATCTCTGATCTTGGCTTTAATACGACGTTTTTGGGCACCAGTGAAATAATCATTTCTCTTTTGGCCCGTTGCCTCGCTTAGTACGCTTGGTTCCCTAGCATCAGGCTTCGTCGTGTCATTAGCTCTTGGTTCCAGTGGACCCTGAGAGCTATCTTCGGCACTAAGCTCGAAATCATGGAGGATGGCAGCTATATCCATGGCCTCATTTTCCCCGGCACTGACCGGCGAACGAAGTAGAGTATCCTCATCTGACTCCGTTGTTTTGATTTCTATGTTTTTATCTATATTTTCTATAAAAAATAAATTTAAAAGGTGAGAAAGGATTGGTCCATGTAGGCAGAGCTCCCATAAGTACATAAGGCTATTTACACTTGAAGGTCGCCCGGTATTCCCGGGGATGTCTCCGTTAGCGATGCACATGTTTTAATTCCCTGCACCATTCAGCCCTCGGCACGATTCCAAGAACACCTTGGCTTGGGAATTGGTTGAGATTTAGTTTTCGGAATCTCTCCAAGAACCTGTCCGACATGGCTGAACCTAGGCCGGCATAACTCCTTGGTTTATTGACCCTACTTAAGCCCCCTCACCACGTCAAGGTACATCAACCAAGAGGAGGTACATTGGAATACAAATTATGCAGATATTTAACATAGTTGGCAATTTCATATTTATTAAGGCAAAATGTCAACACATTTTAAAAAGAAGAAGTGTTAAATGGAAAATAAAGCAAAAGACAATAATTAAAAATAAAATGTCTTTTATTAATTCTGATAATGGTAAGTCTGTTTTAAAAAATTAAATAATTAATTTAAAATTTCTTTTTATAGCAATATTTGTGTTTTTTCAGCAACCATGAACACTGGTCGACGAGTAAAACACATCTTCAAAGACGGAGTACGGTAGCAAACTTCCTTCGAGGATAAGCTGCTTTTATTATTGTAGAAGTACTCATTTGGCGTACACGTGGTGTTGAAAAACCAGAGGGCAATAAAATACACATTTGGTGTTAATGCCTCGAATGAATGAAGTACAACGGAAATTTTCTGTGCTTTATAGTGATTCACGTAAGTGCGCTAGCTTCAATTTGTTGATCTTCAAAGTGTATTAAAAATATAAACCAAAATGTTCTTATGAAAAGTCTCCCGTATTGACCCCGTTGCCAGGTCTACCCTTCTTAACACCACCAAGCAACTCTTGCGACCTTCGAGCAGCGCAGTTATTAGCCAAAGCTAGACTTTGCCCGCACAGCCCCAGTTGAACCAAATAGTTTTAAAAAATTGAAGTATGCAAATCATAGACCACAGAATACATACACAGAATACTCAACAATGACAGTTCTAAAATCGACTTATCATCTGTTCTGACGAAGAATAGAGCGAGAGAAAAAATAAAATTAAGAGATTACAAAGCAATGTGTTGGTAGCAATAAATATATATTACTATTTTCACCATATGTTAACATCATTTAATAAATATTTTTCTGAGCAAAAACAATCAAAATTTTGAAATTTTTGTTTAAAAATTAAGTAAATTCTTCATTTATTTGAAAAAAAAAAATGTCATATATTAATTCTATTGATGGTAAGTATATTATAAAAAGCAAAATGACGAATTTAAAAATTCTTTTCATAGCAATATTTGTGTTTTTCAGCATCCTCTGAAGACTGTTCGACAAGAAGCTGCTGGGGCAAAATAAAAAAGAAAACAGAGCACGGCAGCAAACTTCCTTACAAGATAAGTTGTTTATATTATTGCAGAGGTACTCCAGGGCGCAAACATGGTGCTGATGTTTTTTTTTTCAAATCCTTAACCACAAAAGTGATTCAGCGGTTGTGCGTCAACGTACTGAAGAAATTTAACAATGACCGCAGCCAGAATCTATGCAGCCTGTTAAAAAGCAAGATGCCAATATGTGCTTAAAGTGCACATTTGGTGTTAATATCTGGAAACAATGGATTATGACTAAAACGCCGATATTGAAAAGATTTCGAAGGGAAGACTTCTTTTCAAAACAAAACTATTGCAAATGGCAGCAGATGAGCTAAATATTCATTGTGCTTATTCGTCCAAGAAGGTTGTAAACCAAATGGAACCAATTATGTTCCTGATAATAGATAATATTTAGTATTGGGTAAGATTATTTAATTTGAAAAAGGAACAAAACAAACGATAAGTCAATAACAATTTTACTCAACCATTAGGTATTCAATAATATCTTTACGAAAATATACATATTGACAATATATTTACGGATGTCTAGATGAAGTGGCAGTAAATTTTCTGTACTTAATAATAACTCACGTAAGTTTAATAATATTCAATAAAAAGAAAAAAAAAGTTAAATACTTTTTGTAATGTTTATTTGTTTTAGTATACATATATTGTTACCTTGTAAAAGAAGAACATATCTGGGAGTGCAAGCAATTAGGTGCACACTCAATCCACGTTTTAAGAACCCTAATATTTTTTAATACAAAACATTTTAATCGAACAGTTAGTATTATTGTACATATATATACAAATATCTCAATAGCTAATAGAATATGTAGTAATCATTTTCCCATATTATGAAGCATTGGAAGCGAACTGGTCAAACACTAAATACAGTACAATAAGTACTGAAGGGGATAGCATATCTATATGGACCATTTCGTCAGACGCTACTCTGATTCCTCAGTAGATTACTCCCAACGTTTCTTGCAAACATTAGAACCTTTATATAAATAACTCATGAGAATATCAGGAGTAAAAGAATAAATTTTAAAACCAACACAATTTCTGGAATTAAGCACAAATAAAGATTAATATTTTGTTAAACTTTTAAATTCCAAATAGAAATTATTACATATACAAATACAAGTGCTCATTGTAGAGAAACCTATGTTTTTCTTATTATTTTTTATAATTTTTTGTTTTTGTTTTTCATAAGCACAAATAAAGATTAATATTTTGATAAATTTAATGTATTAAATTAATTTCAGATGCAAATCCACTCAAAAAGAACGCACATGGACAGCAAGAGAATGAAGAGAATCCATTAAGTTGTCCAGTTCATTTGTACAAATTCTATTTGTCCAAATGGTAAATAAAAATTAAAAACCATATTATTTATTTAAGCTTTCAATAATAATTTAAATTCATTTATGTTTATTTTTTATTTTTGTAAGTCCGGAAAGCGGATCTTGTGTACCAGATTTGTCTGCATGGTACTCTACTCAGGCTCGCACTAAAGAGGCTTCGCAGAAAATGTTACATCGGGTGAAAATGTTGAAGGAAAATCAAGTTAATCATCTCAATTTTCAAAAATATGGTTCAGCAACGAACAGAACATTAAAATAAAAATGTAATTGCGTGTAATTTTGTATAAATACTAAATCATTTTCCTATTTTTTTTCCAACAATAAAGAATGAAAGTAAGAGAGAACAATATTTTAATAAAAAACATAATGTTAAAAAAATAATTACATACTGCGCACAAATATTACCAGTAAATCATTCAAGGAAAATTACTTTTAATTTCTGTTTCTGTACAATTTATATACACATATATTTTGAATTAAAAAAAGGACTATAAAAATAGTTGCATACACTTCCTACTTAATATTATAAAGCCGAATGTTTGTGAGTGTGGATGCTTGTTCCTCTTTCACGCAAAAACTACTGAATGGATTTTAATGAAACTTTACAATAATTTAGCTTATACATCAGAATAGCACATATGCTATAATATATAAAGATATTGTGTAAATTGTCCAAAATATAACGATAGGTTTCAAGTAAGTAGGAAAAAATTCTACAATCGGCGACATGTTTTGGCGTGCGTCGCAAATATCGTTGAAATTACACATATATAATAAATTTACGATATGTTTATCATAAATAGTCCTACAAAAAAGTCCGCGACAACATATGTCTATCTCTTCTGTCGAAGCAATTATATTCAAAATAGTGAACCATAATTACAATAGAAATTGATAATTTATTTCTAATACATATTTCTTAGTAACAAATTAATCTATATCAAAATAAATACTTTTATTGCCTCTGATATATATAATAAACTAGCCCGTACTTAATTTAAGCCTAAAATTATGGTTTTAAATATTTTATTTGTCACTTTGGTTGGCGTTTCTGAAAATAATGCTAGCAAAAACATGAGCTAGTTAATGACTGTATTTATTTGGTTGGTTTTTTTAACAATTAAAATTCTATTTGTAAAGGGATGTCGCTAAAAATTGCTACAAACGCTTTCTAAGGATACCGACCGGGCCGGGTGAGACCGGACAAAAACATCTAGTAGAAGAATAAGACAAGAAAATAAACGTATACATTTAAATAACAAGACAAAAATTTTATATTTGTAATGTTAATAATAATTGAAATAAACTTAGTAATAAAAAAATAACAATAATGAACTAAAAATCTATGAATAATTAACAAAATTGGGGTTTTAAAATAAGAGAAACTATAATTCAGTTGAAAACGTACAGATGTACACAAAAAAGTAATTTTATTATAATTTTTTACATACATTTACATAAAAATTTATATATACTACATACGAAAAATTTTTCCAGTTTAATTTAATTTTTGTTTTGTGTAAACCACTATTTTATTTACTATTCCGTTTTTCTTCCTCAGCATCACCTTCATATTCAATTCATCATCTTTATCCAAGTCGTCATTGTCATTGTCATCCATACTATTATCTCTTTCGTCTTCGTCAGACGTTTTTTAAGTTGACCAGTCAATTATAAAAAGTACGGTAAATGACTGAAGACTGATTTACACTGCAGTCACACGATCAAGTTTTTTTACAATTCTCTTACAAGAAATTTACACATACTGCTTGTCAAAATTCACAAAAATTGAAAGCTGTGACGTAGGCTGCACGCAATTTCCAAGTTTTTCAACAAGATGTTTTTTTTAACCTCTTCCACCGACAGTTTTGTTTCGGCGGCAATAGAGTTATATGCATTAATTTTTAAATCATTCCGTCTATATGCATTAATATTCATATTCCACAGAACTACATGCCTTCTGTATATCTCTATGAACTGCAAAACGTCGTTATATTTGTTAATTTGTTCACAAACATATTTAAAAAAAAAAAACAAAACAATACTGGCGGCAGAATAATAATTCAAATTTGGAATAAAAAAACTGCAGTCAGCTGTTTTCTTGACTGTAATTTGAAACACTCAATTGAACGAAAAATTGAAAGCAAACTCTCAGCAAATTTTAAAAGTGTGAGTGTATTGGTAAAAAAATGAGAGAAATTTTAAAAATTGAATGAAAACTTGATCGTGTGACCCCCAAGTTAGTTAGCAACCTAAACCTGTTTTCCCTGAGGAGAAAGAATTAATTGTTAACAACTTACAGTATCTCATGTTTGTGGCACAAATAGTGCCGATGAAAAAAAAGAGGTTTTTAGAATCAGTAAACCAGTATGTTTAGGTTATAGATTTTGGCCATTAGGACAGTTATTTCCTATTAATTTTAACCACCAAAAAGTTATTTGTGGTCAAATATGACAATTTAGCCAAATTTATAGTTATCAAAAAGTTTTGTAACCATTTGCAAAAATTAATGAACAAGACATCAACAGGACTGGGGGTTGTTTTGTTACAATTTTGTCACCACTTTTTGATAAGTAAAAACTTTTGATCTAACCTTGCTGCTGATCAAACTTTAATGTGGTTTTCTTATTAAAGAATAGTTTTCCTAACTTTGGCAAAAATTGTACAAAACAATCCCCAGTATGTTGGTTTCTTGTTCTCCAATTTATTCAAATGTTTACAAAACTAATTCTTGGCACAAAAACAAATTGTTTACCTGTTTGAATCCAAAGGGAAAGGATGCAATTTGGAACCATCCAGACATCCTTTTATTCACACTTTGCTCACAAATAAATAGTCTTAAAGGAATACAAATTAATAGATGTAAAGGTACTGACTGACTATCCTACACGATCGTACGATTATGTCAAAATAATATGTGACAGAATTCTGTCCTACTTGAAGAAATCGCTTTAAAATGGCGAACTTTATGCCACACTATTATACAAAAAAAGATGCAAAAACATATGTTTACTCATCTTAATACTTTTAAAAGTATTAATTTTCTTCTTTGCCGCTAAATATTATTTTTACAAATATGTACAATGAATAATAACCTAAAAGTAGTATAAACAAAACACAAGTTTGGTATTGTTGCTATTTTTCTGACTTGAACATAAAAAATGCAACTCTGATCGCACAGATAAAATTTATTTTATGAAAATTTTCATAACATTAAAAAATCGGACAGACCTGTCAAAAAGTCTGCTGATTCAATACACACTATCATACTTTTTTTTAGCACACATGGGTTTTTAGACAGATCGTACGACTAAGTAGGATAGTGAGTCAGTACCTTAAATATTTTTATCAGAAAATTTTTCTTTTTTATTATGTATTTATATTCTTTAGAACTTACACCACCATACAACTTTTGCCAATTGTTTACTGGCTTTCAAGCTTCATAGAAACGTAATTTGGCACAATTTTTTTTGTTAATTTACAATTTTTTCACACTATTTCGCAAAAATTATTTGTTAAATGTTATAATTTTTACAAAAAAATGAAAATTCGGACGGAAAACTAAGAGACAAAACATAAATAAGGCTATTTTATTTAAGGTGATATCAAGAAAGCAGCTGTGCGCTTCAAATTCTTTCTTGACTTGTCAAAATTGTTATATATATATGGTCAAAGTATATGAGCCATGACTGTCTTTTTTGACAAATCAAGAAAATTTTAAAAACAGATATGCTTCATGATTTCATCTTATATGAATTCGCCTTGATTCTATCTATCCTTTTTTGTTTTCCGTTGAGATCTGGCATCGCATTTTTAGTGCTACCAAACCTGAAAAAAAAGATCGAATCTAGTTGAATAATCTATGGAGCCAAGGCTACATATTGCTGAATAGTTCATATGAACTAGGTGGATATGAACGGCACAAGCCTATTAATGTTTCACATCATCTTTTTCAACTGGCATTGTTGGGTGTTCTGTTCTAAAAATTTGTAATTAAATTAGTTTTATTAAAAATATATTGAGTATTCTTTTACAAATTTTATATTTTGAAACGTGAGAAAAGTTTGATTTTCGCTTTTTTACTTAAACAATTATTGCACAGTCATGTTTGATGATGCCGATAATATCGCTGACTTTTTTCGTGGTAGTTTGACGTTCATGTTATTAGCCTTACCGATTTTGTTAATATTTTCTGCAAATCCTGTATTATCGTCAAGTGAATTTTATGTTCATCGTATGTCCCAATATGATGTAAATGGAGCTTATTTTGGTAAGTAACTTGTAGATAGTGTTCCAAAAAAAGTTTAAAAAATGCTGTTGCTGCAACGCCAACGTGGCCCGATGTACACACACATACGTACAGACATATCCATACAAAGGTGTTTAAGAATATAGCATGTGATTACTTTGCCGACTACATATGTACATACTAGAGCAATGCAATTTTAATTAACAATTTCTTCGAATTCAATTTTTTATTACTTGTTATACCTTTTATTGATTTGTTGTATGTGAGTAGAGTAGAGTAGAGTAACGTTAAACATTTGACTCCAAAATTTATAAATATACTGTACTGCTATTGGTAAACATGGAAATATTTAAAAATTATATTTCAGGGGAACAAATCTACTATATCATAGACCAAATAAAAAAAATTTTAATTATAAGAGATTACAAAAAATTAAAATTTAGGAAGAAAATATATCATAGCCCAAATAAAAAAAATTTAAATATCAAAAAAATTAAAATTTAAGAAGAAAATATAAAATACATATTTTTGAAATTCATATTTTCCCAAGGTATGCGCCTCCAAAATTTGTAAAGGGTGTTTTTTATAGACGTATAGAACTTTAAGTTGGCATTACTGTTCAAGATGGCGACCGATTTAACAGCTGTCAAGTAATTTATTCTCAGTTTGGTTTGGCAATTCATCATGAATAGACTCACGCCTGAACAACGCTTGCAAATAGTGCAATTTTATTTCGAAAATAATGGTTCATAATTTTGATTTTCATAAGCGAATTTTGTTTAGCGATAAAGCGCACTTCTGCTTGAATGGCTACGTCAACAAACAAAACTATCGCATTTGGAGTGAAGCTAATCCTCAAGTGTATGTCGAAACACCGTTACATCCAGAAAAACTGACTGTTTGGTGCGCTTTATGGGCTGGTGGAATCATTGGTCCGTACTTCTTCAAAAACGATGATGTCCAGAACGTTACAGTCAATGGTGATCAGTATAGAGCCATGATTACTAACTTTTTCATTCATGAATTGAACAACCATGATGTCCAGGAGCTGTGGTTCCAATAAGACGGCGCAACATGTCACACAGCTCATGCCACAATCGATTTATTTAAAGACACGTTTGGTGACCGCCTAATTTCACGTTTTGGACCTGTGAATTGGCCTCCAAGATCTTGTGATTTAACACCGCTAGACTACTTTCTGTGGGGCTATGTAAAGTCATTGGTCTATGCGAATAAGCCACAAACGCTTGACCATTTGGAAGACAACATTCGCCGTGTTATTGCCGATATACGGCCACAAATGTTGGAAAAAGTCATCGAAAATTGGACGTCCAGATTGGACTACATCCGAGCCAGCCGTGGCGGTCATATGCCAGAAATCATATTTAAAATGTAATGCCACAAGATTATCTTTCGGATAAATAAAATTCATGTCAATCGAATATTCCATTGTTGTTTTATTGCAATTGAAAGTTCTATACGTCTATAAAAAACACCCTTTAATAAAAAAAATACGGGTTTTCCATACATTTTTTGATTTTGAAAAAAAAAAGTTTTTAAGAAAAAAATTATATTTCGATTAATATAATATTAAAATATTAAGTAAATTTTTTCTTATTTATTTATCGAATAATGTAATACAAGTCCATAGGACAAATATTTGAATATGTATTACGCAGTAATTTTTCAGAAAACCCATATATTCTAAGTTTTTGGGGTAATGAAAAAATATGGGCCTCGAAGTTTTTTCTGCGTTATCGGATTTAAGGATTTCGTCCTCTATAATGGGTGTCTCTGTAAAAGTGCACTTTTTAAATTTATGGTGGTTTCTAACAAAAATTTTGCAAATATGCTGCCATCAAGGAATTTTTGCGCTCTATTGTCAAAAAAATTTAATCATTAAATATGCCAATTATGAATATTCCCAAGAATTTTGTCCCTGGGAGAATTTTGGTTTTTGGGAGAAAATTCCCTAAATCAGATACCTTGCCATGTTAAAAAAGGAAATTTTGTTTATAATAAGAGGAAAAGGAAAAGTGAAAAAACTCCCGGGGGGAATTTTTAGTCATAATTGGGATGAAAATCAAAATTGCGTTCTTTTCTCAACATATTGGACATAAAAGATGCAAAAATTTTACATGTTTTGCACTCAATTTATAAGTGAGTGTGAGGTACTGCCCTTTTTCACAATTGTGAAAATTATTTAAATTTTATTTATATGAAACAGCAGATTCAACATGTTCTTCGTCAAGATATTCTTCACTAAATCCATTATTGATCATTTAAATTTATCAGTTAAATTTGTTTTTATTTTATTTTGGGCGCAAAGTTTTTTTTTGTATCAACTATTTATCGGATTTCGTATATCGCTTTAAAAGCCATATTAGCAATAAATATTACATAAAAATTTATTTTTGTTCTATTGAAAATAATATTGAGAATAAAATCGGCATTAGTGTAATTTTTCTGCAAGTGGTAACTCTGAAATTTGGCAGCTGTCACATATGTTTATTCCGATTAATAAAAATTGAGCACTTTACTACAAAACAATTGCGATTTAGTTGAAAAAGTACACTCTTACAGAGCACCCTTTAAAAGTATAATAACAATGTTATCACATACATATTTATAAAAGTGCAAAATCACAACTTATGTCTTTCGAAACATAGAGGTCATAGAAAATTGAATTCTAAGAAGAAAATATTAAGTCAAATTTCACGGTGATATTCGTGTTTTCCGAGTTATGCGCCTCCAAAGTTTTCATAGATTTCATAGAATATTTTCAAGTTTTCACAAAAAATTAAAAAAAAAATATTTAAGTAATAGAAAATTTAATTTTAAGAAAAATATGTAAAGTAAATTTTATCTGAGTTATGAGCCTTCAAAGTTTTCGTATGATCCATATAAAATTTTTAATTTTTCACGAAAATTAAAAAAAAAAAATATTGCTAATAAAAGAAAATTTTATTTTAAGAAGAAAATATTAAGTACATTTTGCGGATTAAGTTCCTATTTTCCGAGTTATGTGCTTCCAAAGTTTTCATAGGTTCTGTATAAAATATTTCATTTTGCACGAAAAATTAAGAAATTTACTTTATGCACGCACCTCAAATTGTGCAAAAATTATCAGGTGATAGAAAATTTCATGAAGAAATTCGTATTTTCCAAGTTATGAGCCTTCAAATTTTTCTTAGGTTAAATACAAAGGCCCCGATTATGGTTTTTTTTCCAAAAACAAGTTCATATATTCAGAATTAACTAATAACCTCAGCATCAGGATTGGCATTATAGAGGCAGTTGGCATCTAATATAATTCTTAGAATATAAATATTTACATAATCATAAAATAATAATAAAAAATAAATATTTACAGTATATTTCTTAACGATTTTTATTTCATCATGAAATAAGTGTTTCAAGATTATTAAATAAGTGTGATTTAGCTCTCTTTCAAAAGTGGATAAATGCATAGAGCTCTTCACTTTATCTGTTAAATCGTTGTGTTGTCTCGCTTACAACACAGCATTAATTGAACATTGAACAATTGTATGTCACACAGTTGTATATTAATTTAATGTTAGTAGATTTTTTCTTAAAAATACAAACCATGCAAAAAACTGAATTTCAAAGAAATTAACATTAAAAAAAAAACTAAGTGAACTATAATAAATCCATTTTGTTAAAGTTAAATAAAATAAAATAAAACATGAAGATTAACGTGTTTCTATTTTTTCGTTAATGAGTACATTGGAAACAGACATGGCACGAATTCGCAAAAAAATTCAGAACAGTTCACACTCATCAGAACTGCCAAATACAATGTTAGCAAACATTTTCTGGAATTAACTTTTTTAAATTGTTCCACACAAACAAGGATGGTTTTGCTGGTGAACAGATTAATTTTTAAAACCATCAATCCGGTGTTTGTTTTTTTTTTTTGCTGATGGTAGCTATAAGGAAGTAGAGGCAATGATATGATGCTGTTTCTCAGCCAACTGTTTGTTGCATTTTAAATAAAATAATAAAAATATTAAAAAAAAAAATCCACTAAAAATACATTCCTTACAATTTAGTTAAAAATTGTTCTGCATTTTTATTTTTAAACCGACAAAAAAACTAATCGCAACAAGGAGACAACACCTAAAAACCAGTGGCTCGTTTCTGGTGTTTTTTATAGACGTATAGAACTTTAAGTTGGGCCCAAAACGAGATTGCCGTTGTTCCCGATTTTTATAAGCGAATTTTGTTTAGAGATGAAGCGCACTTCTGGTTGAATGGCTACGTCAACAAACAAAACTGCCGCATTTGGAGTGAAGCTAGTCCTCAATTGTATATTGAAACACCGTTACATCCAGAAAAACTGACTGTTTGGTGCGCTTTTTGGGCTGGTGGAATCATTGGTCCGTACTTCTTCAACTAACTTTTTCATTCCTGAATTGAACAACCATGATGTCCAGGAGCTGTGGTTCTAACAAGACGGCGCAACATGTCACACAGCTCATGCCACAATCGATTTATTTAAAGACACGTTTGGTGACCGCCTAATTTCACGTTTTGGACCTGTGAATTGGCCTCCAAGATCTTGTGATTTAACACCGCTAGACTACTTTCTGTGGGGCTATGTAAAGTCATTGGTCTATGCGGATAAGCCACAAACGCTTGACCATTTGGAAGACAACATTCGCCGTGTTATTGCCGATATACGGCCACAAATGTTGGAAAAAGTCATCGAAAATTGGACGTCCAGATTGGACTACATCCGAGCCAGCCGTGGTGGTCATATGCCAGAAATCATATTTAAAATGTAATGCCACAAGATTGTCTTCCGGATAAATAAAATTCATGTCAATTCCATTGTTGTTTTATTGCAATTTAAAGTTCTATACGGCTATAAAAAACACCCTTTATATACGAGAACTTCTCACATCAAAAAGTGTGAAACAAAAAATTCCACCGTTTCTCGATTTGTGAGTAAAAAGTGTTTCTGTAGTTTAATGTGAGAAAATGCAAAGCTGTTACGTCTTTATTGGAATTTTCCAATGATTCAAATGTCAAATACAATATAAAGTGTCAACAAAAAGAAAAATTTATATAAGATGAATTTACTTCTACATGACATTTTTGTTTGTTACAAATTTTGTTAGTACAAAATGTGAATAAAAGTATTTCAAAATGGTACGATGCCATCACCTCTGTAAAGTTGCTATGGCACACAAAAAAAAAAAAGAAGAAAATGTATTAACAAAGAATACACATAAAATTTCAATATTTAGCTACAAAAAAATATTCCACTACATTAATTTTAGGTAATTTATTAATTTAAACGTTTTAAGTGTATTAATTTTCATTTTGTCATTACTTTCGCACCCTTCTCTCATGCATTTTAAAATGTGAGATGTTTTGACAGTTGTAGTGAGACATTTTTCGCAAAATTTTGTTACAGAAACACTTGTACTCACATTTTTCCAATAAAGTACGTCAAAATCACAAAAATGACAGATGGTTCTCACAAAGAAAAATTACAGAAACACTTGTGTAATAAATAACATATTCACCCTAATCGCGAATCTCAATAATTTGGTATCGTCAATTGTTAGGGAATAAAATATATTTTCGAAACATATGTGGCAATTCGAACATACTATTGTGAATTGATGTAGTTTAATTGCTTGTATTTTTTTTTTTGTAATTTTCTTAATAAATTGTTATTATTCAATAAAATGCATAGTATTTCGCTCCGATTTATGTTATTAGAAGAAGAGAAGAAATTATTGGAGAAAATAAAAAGACGGAATTTAAGAGATGCATCAAATCCATTGTGCTTACCAGAAACAATGTAAGTGAAAACATCAAGAATTGTTAACATTATGTACATACTATATGTACATATAAATACATTTTTTACAGGTTCTAACAACATGTTCTAGCTAACAAAGCAGCTTTTAAATGCCTTTTAGATATATTGAACCAGAACTGCCTACTAGAAAGTCGTGTTGTGTAGCTTACAACATGTCTACGGTTTTTATAGGATACAAAAAATTAAAAGAGAAGTATTCTCTAGGAAGATACGAAATCTTAAATCTAAAAAACAATAAATCACATTTGTGTTATTTTTGGTTGTACTTCATGTATCACAAAAAATTTTAATAAGCACAAAAATTCTAATTCATAATTAATATACGTTTTTAAAACTAAAAAATTATCACATTTTTACATGCTTACAGTCCATCATTGCTATTAGATTGCTTGATTTTCAGTTAATCTAATTTTATTTGCCTCTACAACAATTTTAAATTGTATTTCCAAACAAAATGTTTGTGAAAAATGTCACAATACTGTTGGGAAAAAACTCACGGGAATTAAAATCGGCGATACCATAATTTTTTCGAACATGCGAATTTTTTCCCATGAAAATAATTCACGATTGCAAATTTAGGGAAAAGGGAGATATTTCGAGGGAAAAAATATTCACGATAGGGGTGATTGTTTTTTTGTTCAATTCTATTGTTTCTTGTGAAAATTTTCTCGATGCGAGAGTTATAGAAACGAGGTACAGTTGTTTATTTTCATATGTTTTTACAACACAACAACATGTTGTGAACGATAATCGCCGAAAATTAACATACACAACTAAAAAGACAACACAACAGTTAAGTGCTGTAAACTGTAATCGTAATACCCAACACAAAACACCAAAATAGTTAAGTGTTGTGAACCATAATCGGGGGAAAAATTTAAAATTTTTCATTCGCGACTATTCAAAAAGATGTGTGCCCGTACTTCATTTAAGCCTAAAGTTATGCTACGCTTTTAAAAGTTTTTTTTTTGGGTAGCCGGCCTTTGGCAGGACTAATGATTTACATCCTTTATGGAATGGCGAACACAAAGTACAAAATTTACTACATATTTTCTTAGAATTACATTTTCTATTAATTCCATTATTTTTTTTTTTTAATATTTCGCGAAAAATTAAAAATTTTGTGTTTAACCTAAGAACCAGGAAAATACGAATTTCCCCGCCAACTTTTACTTGATATTTTCTTCTTAGTATTCAATTTTCTATCACCTCTGATAATTTTTTGCCTAATTTGCGGTGCGTGCATAAAGTAAATTTGTTAATTTTTCGTGCAAAATGAAATATTTTATATAGAACCTATGAAAACTTTGGAAGCACATAACTCAGAAAATAGGAACTTAATCGACAAAATGTACTTAATATTTTCTTCTTAAAATTAAATTTTCTGATATTTGCAATATATTTTTTTTTTAATTTTCGGGAAAATTGTATATGGATCATATGAAAACTTTAAAGGCTCGGAATATACGAATTTCCCTGAGAAATTTTACTTAATATATTCTTCTCAGAATTCAATATTCTATTACACATATATGTAAGTTTCTTGTTATGTAGTATGTAATTTTATGTAAGAAAATTAGTATGTTTTCAGGTTGACATTTATTTCAGTTGTGAAGTTTAATACAATTATTCTTATTACATATGTATACTTACACTAGGAGTATGTTCAGTTTAAATTGACGTTTATACTAATGGCAGGGATGTGAATATTGATGCAGTATTTGGTAATACACCACAATATCCCCCCCAACCAAATTTTAAAATTTTATATATTTTTTCGAGGTCTTAGATTATATTTATCTCTTTGAAAAGATTGTATTGGTAAACCATTATTCTGTTCAATTTCATAGGTTTCAGTATCCTTATTGACTTTAAGTTTTGTTAATGGATCCAGAAGAATACTCGGTAGTGCTTGTTCACTATTTTTCTTAGATAAAATAATCTGGTTTGCGTGTCTTTTCTAAACTTTTCCGTTCCCCATACGAACTAAGTAAGTTTGTTTTCCAATTTTTTTTTTATAATTTCCGCTTTTTCCCAGGATACTTTTCCAGCAACAGAATAATCCTTTACCATTACAATATCGTTTTCTTTAAAAATGTTTTTTTTTATTACCCTTGTAATTATTTCTTTGATTATCTTGACTTTGTTTTACTGTTTTGTTAATTTCTTTGAAAGTTTTATTTTTTTACAAATCTCTTAGGATTTATTAAGTCTAGCCGCTTATTGAACATTAAAAAAGCTGGCGAATCTCCAGTGCTTGCATGCACCGTGTTCCGATAATCACTTAAAACTTGCTGCAATATGCTACCGAAATCTGACAATGGTGCATTATGCAAGTTCCGCTTTAAAGCAGTTTTTATAATCTTGACAGCGTTTTCAGCCTGCCCGTTAGTTGCAGGATGGCCCACCGGCGTCGTAATAAGCTCCATTTCATTATTTTTTGCAAATTCTTTGAATTCATTGGAAACAAAAGCAGTACCATTATCAGATACTATGTATTTTGGTAAACCAAAACGTGAAAATAATACGTTTAAAATGGAAATAACTCCACGACTGGTCGTATTTTTTCCCATATCGAAACATTCAACCCATTTACTTGAGTTATCCACCACTACCAAGCACCAACGATTTCTGAAAGGCCCAAAAAAATCAATATGAATTCTTGACCCGACTTCTTGAGGCCATTTCCAAGGTATCAATTTCTGAAGTGGTGGACTACTGCGTGTTGCCAAACAAGCTGCACACTCTTTTCCTACCGTTTCCAAATCGTTAGTTTGATTTGACCACCAGCAACTTTCTCTAGCCATTTCTTTCATTTTAACTATTCCCATATGAGTTTGATGCAAATAATCAACTACATTTTTCTGTAATTCTTTAGGAATAACGATTCTAAACCCTCAGAACAAACATCCCGATTCTTCGGATAATTCCAATTTCCTCTGGTAAAAAGCTTTTAAATTATTATCATTGCATTTCTCAGGCCAACCATTCCTAACCATATACAAAACTTTTTGTAAAAGTTCATCTTGTTTAGTTTTAACCTGAATTTTTTCAAAATTTAAAATGTTATTCTCCTTTAAAATGCTACGTACATAATTTACGTACAGCTTATTTGGAAATTCATTGCTTTCATTAGTAGTTTCTTGAGGCACTCTAGAAAAATAACCTGCTATATTACATTTAGATTTAACATGTTCAATTTCAAATTGATAGCCTGACAAAATTAGTGCAATACGTTGCAGTCTATTAGACGCCATTAGAGGAATACCCTTTTTTAAACCAAATATATGCTGTAATGGCTTATTATCTGTTACGAATACAAAATACCGTGCATATAAGAATTGATGAAATTTTTTAACTCCGAACAGAATCGCGACTGCTTCCCGATCGAGTTGGGAATATCTTTTTTCTGTTTCAGTCAACGTTCTCGAAGCAAATTCTATTGGTTTTTCTATACCCTTTTCATCTATCTGAGATAACACGGCTGCCACACCCACTGGGCTTGCATCTACTGTTAATTTTGTTTTGAAAAGTTAGTTAAAGTGTGCCAAGCACCTGTCAGATGCTAATAATGACTTAAGCTTATCTACCGGCTCTGAACAAGCACTAGTCCAAATAAACGTTGTATTTGCTTTTAATAAACAGTGCAGAGGGTGAAGCATAGTTGACACATCAGGTAGAAAACGTCTGTAAAAGTTAACCACTCCGAGAAAAGCTTGTAATTCTTTAACTGAGTTAGGATATCGAATTCTAGAAATATCGTGTGCTTTGTTAGGGTCTACATGTAACCCATCTTTATCAAGGATGTGCCCTAGATATTTAACTTTTTTACAAAAAAAATTTCACTTTTCTGAGGATAATTTAAAACCCATTTCTGACAATAATCGAAGTACATTTTCTACACGTTTAACATGCAATTCCCTATTTGGGGCACTAATAAATATGTCGTCAAGAAAAACTACTACGCCATCCAATTCTGATAACAAAGAATCCATTATTCTTTGAAAAATGGCTGGAGCAGACGTAGCTTTCGACGTAGAAATGGTTGTATAATTGCGTGATGCCTCATCAAGTTCAATTTGCTGATAGGCCATAAAAAGAGTTTTGTAAACTCTTTCCCACCAGAAAGCTTTGAAAATATATTTTCTATTCGCGGTAAAGGATATTTGTCAACATTTAAAAATTTATTAAGGGTCACCTTGAAATCCCCGCAGATACGGATACTACCGTTTTTTTTCAAAATTGGTGCGATTGGTGTACCCCAATCGCTATAAGTTACCGATTCAAGCACCCCCAAAGATACTAATTTATCAATTTCTTTTTCTACTCGTTCTCTCATAGCCAATGGCACCGGACGTGGTCTAAAAGAAATTGGTGTAGCTCCTTCTTTTACATTCAATGTAGCTTAAATACCCTTAAATAATCCAAGACTACCATCGAAGAGTGGTTTAAATTTGTTTAAAATTTTGCTCTTTTTGAATAACCGGTTGTAAAGAAAAATAACTTAAAATTGCGAACTTAATCTTAAAAAATTTTTTAAAGTTTTTTCCCAATAACGGAGGACTCCCATTTTCAATTCTATAAATGTAATCTTTCTATATATTTTACCATATACATACAACGCCCACATCACACTGTCCTACTGTATATATCGATGCACCATTGTAAGCCCGCAACAACATATTGGTCTTTTTCAATTTAAAGCCCTTAAAATGTTCATCAAACGTAAATTGTGATATGACATTATATTCGGAACCAGTATCTAAAACCATTTCAAATAACTTATATTAATAATTATTTTTACCTTAATAGGTCCATCTGTTTCACTTAACATTGAAAAAAGGTTTAAGTTGTCGTCTGCCATGAAATTAATTTTTTTTGAATTGCACATCTTTCTAAGATGTCCCCTCTGCTTACATTGGTTGCATTTATACGACCTATATTTGCACTGCTCACTCTGATGTCCATAAAAACCGCATACTGTACATTGCTGACCTTTTTCCTCTTGCCTTTCTACTGCCTGCGCCCCCTTGTCGCGCTGCTGCTGTTGACTTTTCGATAACTTCAATTTATCGGTGTGCCATGAGGTTTTTTTTTTCTATTTTTACGGATATAATTTATATCGTTTTCAACCTTAACCTCACATTCGTATTGATTTTTTATATACTCGGCATTGTTGGCAATTTCGACTGCTTTTTCGAAAGAAAGTGATAGTGACTCTAAAAATATTTTGTCACGGGCTGGACCTTTTTCCAGCCCCATAACAAATTTATCGCGAATGGCCGTATCTAAAATGGTGGTGAACTCACATTGTGCAGACAGCATGCGTACCCGAACTGCCCATTCATTTATGCTCTCTCCCGGTGACTTATTTGCATTATAAAATTTATACCGTTCTGTAAATCAGCACGATGGAGCCTTAAAATGTTTCGTCATTGTATTATTGCCACGAGGCCCCCTTCCAGTATTGAAACAAATTTAAATGTTAATCTGAATGACAAGCGTCTATTTATTAAGAAGTATATTTCTAGACTAACTGTAATAATAATTGTAACAAATATCTTAAGTATAATTCAGGGTTTCTACATCAGGTTTTATGAACTAAGTATGTTAGGGTTTTCATGTCAATGTATATAACTTACACAACAGTGATTGTTTCGGTGCATAACTTATAAGTAGTTGTAGTGGTTTGCATTTTTATTGGACTTAACAAATTTTGCAACAAAATGTATGAACCTTCACTTAGAGATGTTAAGAAAACTTCTTTTTTATTTTCTTCTGTCCCCACTGCATTTGCAAAAAAAATTGTTCCAACTGAAATTGAAAAACGCTCCATGAGTTCACAAGGTAATCAAACCTGGGCACCATTAAACCATTAATTTTTTTTTTCTTTAAATTTTTTTCCTCGTCGCCACTAGTATGTTTTCAGATTGACATTTATTTCAGTTGTGAAGTTTAATACAATTATTCTTATTACATATGTATACTTATACTAGGAGTATGTTCAGCTTAAATTGACGTTTATACTAATATCAGGGATGTGAATATTGATGCAGTATTTGGTAATACACCACAATAATAAACACCAATTTTTTCGTTTTAAAATTCGTGTGGACAAAATGTAAATAATGAAACATAATTTTTTTAGAACTAACCGAGTAAAACAAAAAAATTTTAATATTTCTACAAAAGTTTATTTTGTTTTCATTTTTTATTCCCTTGTTTTCGTCGTTTATGAAAGAGAGCAATTGCTAACTATTTTTGTTTCGTTCTCGCTCAAAGTTTGTGCCTTAAAAAGTTGAGTTTTTGGTTTTTGAACTGCCAAATTTGTGTTAAACACTGCTTTCTTAAAATTTAATTTTCTATTACCTATAGTATTTTTTATTTAAGTTTTGTTGTAAAATCCTAAATTTTGTATTGAACTTATGAAATCTTTGGAGAACAATAATAAAATATTAATTTCCTCAAGAAAAAATGTGTTTTATGTATGATCTTAAAATTAAATTTTGTCATATCTAACATATTTATTATTTGGGATAACTGTGATAAAATAAATTTTAATCCTTTTAGGTAATACAATGCCATTACTCATTAAGAGCCGGACACTTTATTTTTTGTCAAGTGCGATAGGGAGGAAAATATTATTAAGCCTTGCAAAAGGCGGCTATCCATAAGCCTTTTTTCAAGCGAAGCCTTGTTTTCTTATATCATGATGTTGCATTTTCATGAGTTTAAGAAAACAAGTTTGATAATACAGAAAACAGCATTTTATGAGATTTTCTTAATGTGAGAAAATGGGAAAATTTTCAAAATATATATATGTATATGTATATATGTTTTCTTTACAGGTTGTCGTTCATCTTCTCTGTCTTTGGAAGCGAAATCCTTATATACTTGGAGTACGGGAAGACATTGTGTTGTTGCAAGGTGCGTTTGGCTGTTCATATACGTTTAAAAACAGTTAGAAATTTCTGAAATGTAGGTACTATCAATTTAATTACTGATCAGTCTTTTGTAATTAAATTGATGGGAACTATGATACAGTTCCCATCTTGCAAGCGATAAATCAACATTGTTATACGCTATGCATCAATATATAATAAACATATTAACATGCTATATTCATTCCAATGCACATATTTTAAGTAACCTATAGTCGGAGTGGTATTTATACCCCTAACGTTAAGCTGATATTTGTTTATTTTTCTAGATATGTACTTGAGATATAGAAAACAGGTCTAAATGGTTCATTCTAGTATATAATTTTGAATTCTACTTATAAAGGGCTTTCATTTGACATATCAACCTAATAGCTAATTGCTACATTGAAACCTACATTCCACATAGATTGCATATAACATATTTGCTTGTTTGAATGACAGTAAAATATAGTACTATCTTTGGGATTTTATCAGATAAATCACTACTTTTTTAAATCTGACCGATATTGGTTAAAAAAATATTTGAAAGTATTTTGGACCTTTTTCACCTAATTCCTACAATATGAATAAAAAGTAATTTCCAAGGACTTAGTATTCGTCTAACTACGTGTTAATTAGATTTCGTACCATATTTAAAGTAGCTTGCTTGTAACTATAATTTGTACAATGTCGGTTTTTGTTCCCCCTGTTCGTTATCAAAGCTTGTATACTTAAAAACATTTACCGTTTAAGAGTAGTTAAAACCTTTACTTTACCAAGCATACGTGTACGCCACATATTGTAAGTTGGTATATTAAGGTTTGGTAACTTGTGTGCGACAGTGATGTTAAATAGTACTGTACAGTACGCTACGTATTGTAGGTTGATCTGCTATGGTTTTGCAACTAGTTTGTAACGGTCACGTTACAAAGTAAAATTTATTCAATGTCATTTTCATTGAGTTTAAAAACTACGCGTAGTCTGCGAGTATTATTTGATGCAATAAAAACAAATAACAGTAAAAATAAAACAAACATAATGTAGGTATTTTTACTACTCTTGCCCGCATAGAGACACCGGTGTCGCAATAATAATGACTCAAAACGGTATATAAGGAAAACATACATTCTTCACAGTAAATATTCACAATATAAGAAAAAAGTTTAAAAACACTTTGTTAATAAAAGGTGATTTTATAAGAACTATCGGAAATTTAAAAAAAAACACATAAAATACAGAAAAATGCATGAAATATTTATTTGGATCGATAGTTGGGTCGATATAATTTAATGTTTGAAGATTATTTCATGCAAATGTTGGCCGCGGCTGCGCCTCAAATGGTCCATCCGCTTAGTCCAATTTTGGCATACTCTTTCCAACATTTCGGCCGGTATCTCACGAATAATGTTGGCAATGTTGGCTTCCAGTGCGTCAATCGAAGCGGGCTTGTCCCTATAGACATTAGCCTTAACATAGCCCCACAAAAAATAGTCTAGAGGCGTTAAATCGCACGATCTGGGCGGCCAATTGACTGGTCCCAAGCGTGAAATAAACTGTTCACCGAACTCGCCTCTCAATTGGTCCATTGTTTCGCGTGCTGTGTGGCATGTGGCACCGTCTTGTTGAAACCACATGTCATGCAAGTCAAGCTCTTCCATTTTGGGCAAAAAAAAGTTTGTTATCATCGCACGGTAGCGCTCACCATTCACAGTAACGTTGTGATTCGCATCATCTTTGAAGAAATACGGCCCAATGATGCCGCCAGCCCATAATCCGCACCAAACGGTTGTTTTTTGTGGATGCATTGGTAGCTCTTGCAATGCTTCTGGCTGCTCTTCACTCCAAATACGGCAGTTTTGCTTGTTCACGTATCCATTCAACCAGAAATGAGCCTCGTCGCTGAACACAATTCTTCGATAAAAAAGTGGATCTTCATCTAACTTTTCAAGAGCCCATTCACCAAAAATTTGGCGTTGTGGTAGGTCGTTTGGCTTCAATTCTTGCACCAGTTGTATCTTATAAGGCTTCACACCCAAATCCTTCCGCAAAATTTTCCACGTAGTGGAGTAACAGAGGCCCAATTGCTGCGAACGGCGCCGAATCGATAATTCACGGTCATCACCAACACTGGCCGATACGGCTGCGATATTTTCTTCAGTTCGCACTCTACGTAAGCGTGTTGGTGGTTTAATGTCCAACAATGTAAATTTGGTGCGAAATTTTGTTACAATAGCCCGAATAGAAGCCTCAGTAGGTCGATTAAACTGACCATAAAATGGAAGAAGCACGCGATGAACTTTCTTAACAGAGCACGCATTTTGGTAATAAAATTCAATAATTTGCAAGCGTTGTTCGTTTGTAAGACGATTCATGATTAAATTATAGACCAAACTGAAGTTGTTTGACAGTGACACAAGATACAAAACGTGCGTGAGCTGTCAAAACTAGTGTTGCCAAAAAGATAATAGCAAAAAAATCACTCTTTATAATGAACAAGTGCTTTACACAGATTGTCAATTTTTCATGAGCATACATAGCGTTATACTACTATGTCGATGCTAAGGAACAGTTAATTAGTTATAAATATAATTCAATGTAAAAAAAAATAAAATGAAAAAATTTCTTTACAATTCAAGTTATATGAAATATTTGGCTTGGGACACCTAAGGCGACCTTATACAAGGTGATGTCATTTATATGGTTCGGAGTTCATAAACCAGAGATGTCTTTTTTGACAAATGACACAGATGCTTGATGATTACGCCTTGGGGACACCCATGTCTCTATGGTCATCAAAGGGTTAAAATGTGCGATAAATGTTGTGTCTTATAATTGTTTTCGTTGAATTAAATTTTGTGAGTCTGTTGTATGCGGCTTAACCCATTTGGCGCCAAAATAAAACCAGCAGTAATATTTATACAAAACTTATATTTATAAATTCATTAAAAGATAATAAACAATAAAAAGTGAAAAAAATTCAATTAGGGGGGTGTACTTGTTTGAGTACAGCAGCGTTTTAGATGTGAAAATTTTCAAAATATTTTTTTCCTATACAAAGTGTTTTTAAACATTTCTTGCATTGCCAGCGAACTCTTGCATGACATACGATGCAGCGTAATTGTTTTTCTAATTTTTTTTGGGAAGTGACCTGTTCCATCCTGAGGTAGCCCTTGGACTGATGAAGATGAATGACGTGCTTTAAAGACGGTATTTTAGCGTAAGTAGTACCTTGCGTCGAAAATCAAGCTGATCCATATTATCACTGTTACTCATAACGTGTAAGCGCTAGGCATTTGCAATAGCCATATCTATTATATAAGTAAATAACACCCACCACCATTTCTTGCAATCCTGTATAGTGAAATAGACTAGTCCAATTCATCTACTCCACCCATATGTTTATTATATGTCTGAAAAGCTTGGAATTTTAGCATCAACTTTTTCACGTTGTGTAGGAGACCAACGCTTAACAAGTCCCATAGGTTCAATAGTATTGTGATTTGTTGCCATTGTACAGACGCTGTTGTCCTTCCACTTTACTAAAAGAATTTCATTTCGTTTATCAAATCTGTAATCATACGTTGCACGATCATCTTTTTTCATTTCTTTTGTATTCCTTAAAGGACGTTTTTTTGTCCTATTTTTTTTTATTGTACCGGTTGCACGATATCCTTCCTGTTTGAGATCTACCAGAAGATTATAGCTGGTAAAAAAATTATCAAAAAATATTTCATGTGTTGCGGAATTAACCTCCATCTTCTGAAGTAAAGGGTGTTTTTTATAGACGTACAGAACTTTAAGTTGGCATTACTGTTCAAGATGGCGACCGATTTAACAGCTGTCAAGTGATTTATTCTCAGTTTGGCTTGGCAATTCATCATGAATAGACTAACGCCTGAACAACGCTTGCAAATAGTGCAATTTTATTTCGAAAACGAGATTGCCGTTGTTCTCGATTTTCATAAGCGAATTTTGTTTAGCGATGAAGCACACATCTGGCTGAATGGCTACGTCAACAAACAAAACTGCCGCATTTGGGGTGAAGCTAATCCTCAAGTGTATGTCGAAACACCGTTACATCCAGAAAAACTGACTGTTTGGTGCGCTTTATGGGCTGGTGGAATCATTGGTCATTACTTCTTCAAAAACGATGATGGCCAGAACGTTACAGTCAATGGTGATCGGTATAGAGCCATGATTACTAACTTTTTCATTCCTGAATTGAACAACCATGATGTCCAGGAGCTGTGGTTTTAACAAGACGGCGCAACATGTCACACAGCTCGTGCCACAATCGATTTATTTAAAGACACGTTTGGTGACCGCCTAATTTCACGTTTTGGACCTGTGAATTGGCCTCCAAGATCTTGTGATTTAACACCGCTAGACTACTTTCTGTGGGGCTATGTAAAGTCATTGGTCTATGCGGATAAGCCACAAATGCTTGACCATTTGGAAGACAACATTCGCCGTGTTATTGCCGATATACGGGCACAAATGTTGGAAAAAGTCATCGAAAATTGGACGTCCAGATTGGACTACATCCGAGCCAGCCGTGGCGGTCATATGCCAGAAATCATATTTAAAATGTAATGCCACAAGATTATCTTTCGGATAAATAAAATTCATGTCAATCGAATAATCCATCGTTGTTTTATTGCAATTTAAAATTCTATACGTCTATAAAAAACACCCTTTATATAAGCCATTATTAAACCAATATGGACATGCTTCACAGCTTTCCATAGGCTGTGGTCGGTTTTTGTTGTTGGATTCAAGTTACTTAAATAATTAGCAAGCGCTGACTCATGCTGTAGACGCAGCTTTTCTTTAAGTATTTTTTGACATAAATTCAATTGGGTCTTTAAAGCTGGAGAACGATTTCTCTGCCATTCCCTTCTCAATTTTCTTTTTTGTCGAATGAGGGCTTCAATATCAGCTGATGACTTGAACGGTTTCCTCCTATATGTTTTTCTCATTGGAGTTGCATTTCTAGCTGCACAAGTAATAACGTCTGTAAGGTAGTTCACAGCACATTGTATATCAGACGAGTTCCTTAGAGGGATGTTCTGGGAGAGATGAGAGCTCACATACATTTTATACTTTAGCCAGTTCGTGTATCGGATCGGATAGAACGTAGGAGATACTTCAGAGTTTATAGAACTATTACGTAGTGTTATTATAGTCGGCGAATGATCAGATGGTAAGTCTTCTAGGGGACTAATCACAAGTTGGTCACGTTTAATATTTCTATTAACAGTGAAGTCAATAAGGTCTGGCTTTTTGGTACAGTCTGTAGGCCAGTATGTGGGCTCACCGCCAGGAACGACATCTAGACTATTTTGACTAATAGCATTGTACAGCTGCCTACCTCTTGGGTTAATAAGTTAGAGCCCCAGTGAGTATGTTTAGCGTTGTAGTCTCCTGCTGCCAGGAACTTGTGTCCCAGTGTTGCGAAGAAGCTTTTGAAATTGTCGCTATCAATTATGTGTCTTGGAGGACAATATACACATGAAATTGTGGTATGAAAATCAGTAAGACTTATAGAGGTTGCCTGAATATAATCCTTCCCAAATTCTGGCATAACAAAGTGCCTCACGTTTTTACGCACAATGACGGCCGTGCCACCACATGCCTTTCCACTTGGATGTTTAGTGTCATATATAATGAACCCGTTAATTCTAAAGCATTCTTTACAGTAAAGTGTGTTTCGGATACCAAAAGGATGTCTATTTCCTGCCTGTGTAGGAAATCTTCTACATCGAACCTATGTTGGGGTAACCCGTTCGCATTTCAGTAGCAAATACGCAACTGGGTAATTTTATTTTTGTCTAAGAAGGGTCTGCAGAATCATGTTCTGATTCCGCATCATCTCCTGAAACATGCCCTGCATATTATTCATAAAACTGTTCATGTTGGTCATGAAATTGTTCATTATCTCCGTCAGCTTGTCGATTGAACTAGAGCTGGTATCGTTGCAGACCTGAGGGCTGCTCCTTAGTACTTGGGCATATGAAAGATTTTTCACGTTGGGCCTATTTGACGATGGTAAGCCATCGAAGTGTTGTTGGGCATAGTTTACTATATCCACATGTACACCATTAGGTATTGCAGTAGCTTCAGTATGAAGGCTCGGGTAGTTCAATTCGCGATATTTCGCATTTGTGCGACTTCGAGGTTGTTTCGATTTTTTTATCCTCTCGAATACTTCACATCCTCTATAATTAGCGGAATGTCTTCCATCGCAATTGCTGGCCTTTCTTACATTGGGGTCGTTTTTAGGTGCTGTACACTCCGTGCGCTTTACCATAAACTACGCAAACAGATGGAGGCTTGCAGTAAGATTTTGTTTGGCCGAACTCTTGGCAATTAGTGCATTGTGCGGGGCTATTACGCTTATGCGGTTCCTCTACTGTTGTAGATTGGATGAGTTAAATTCTTGTTCTTAAGAAGAGCTACGTTAAAATCAATCTCCACACGGTGCATTGGTTGGGGAATTTTATCCTTGTTATGTATATTGTGAATATTTCTCACATCGTAACCTTCACCAACAATAGCTTTCTTGATTTCCACAACCACGAGGCCCTTAGCACTTTTTAGTTGGTACGTGTAGTAATTCTTTTTTTCGGCGTTAAGACTATTAACAATTAAACGATAATTCTTCTCAGTATGGGTTTGGATTTTCGTTTCCTGTATGTGTCCCCTTCGTATAGAAGCTACGTAAAAATTATCTTTTCCCACAATCTTTGATAAAAGATTCGTTCGGCGTTTGCTCGCGCAAATAGATAGGTGGAGGTTTGTGTTCCTTAGACGCAGGTTCTACTGGTGCATCGTCTGTGGGTGCAAGTATTGAAAATCTATTTTCGGAGACTGGTATCGTAGCTGCCTGACTGCCTTTGTACTGTTTAGTTGTGCGCTCCTGTTGATGAGTTCAGACATAAATTGTTAATTTTATTTAATCCTGGAGATTTTTTGTTTTTGAGATTTTTAATGATAGCCGAAATTTTCACTTGAGATATGAAATACGAGTTTAGTGGGTCTACTACGAAATTATCCATTTGATTTGCAATGTTGTTTACCTCAGAAATCGTAGTGTTGTCGCTTAGATAAGCTGAGGTGCAGTGATTCAAGCTGAAAGTTTCAGCTAAGCAGTCAGCTTTTTCCTGGTGGGAGTAAGATATTGAGTTGTTGTGTTTCAAAATAGAATTACTTTTCTTCCTCAAGATTTTAAGAGACTTTCCAAAGAGTGGGAGATGATTTATCTAATTTTGATAGAGTTGTATTCCAGGATTTGTTCCTAAAACTGGAAATTTCATCTTTAATGGTTTTGTTTAAACGCTTCGTTGCTTCATAATCGCTGATTTCTCTAAACCTCTTCCAGTTTCTTCTGAAAATATTTCTCATATGCATCAATATTATTATGTTTTTGGGCTGGATTTCCGTCGTTATTCTTGGACGATGTTTGGGAACACAATTTTCAATCCCTTTGTTTAACATATTATTAAAGATGTTTATTAAATTATCGTCAAAAAGAAATCTAGCGTAGCAGGGTGTCCATTTGCGTTAGATGGAATATAAGTATGCTCATGACGAAAGGCTATTTGTGTTTGGTTTAGCTGCATTTTATCGTATAAAATGTTACCCCAGGTATTTTTCCTAAAATATACTTATTATGTGTACCTGTCAATTTTTGAAGATCCGATAGAAAATTTAGTTTTTTGGAGGCGTTGGATCCTATTGCTCCTCCGGGAGAATAGCAGGAATATATATTTATGACATCGTTTCCATTGTTCACTCTGACGCCAACACATTCAATAATTTTTGTATTTCTAGATGGTAATAGTTGGTGTTTAATACTTTTCTTAATTAGAATAGCTACTCCGCCTCCCTTGTTATTTTGTGGATCGTATCTATAACAGTATGTTTTATTGAAAGTTTATTTGTTAGCCAAGTTTCACAAATCAGGCAAATTTCAACTCAGTTTTTTGCTAAGAAATAAAAAAGTTCCTCTTTTTTTGGGTAAATGCTGCGTGCGTTCCATGAAATTAACTTCATATTGTTGCTCATTGATAAAGAAATCTAAAGGTAAGGTTGGTAACAACCTGAAATTGCTCTTCGCGAGATTTGTATTGTTTAAGGCTTAATATTAACTCAAACGTGATATTTTTGAGTTCATCAAAGGAGAACAAATTATTATTGTTGGTGTTGCTAGTATTATTGTTAACGTTGTTGTTATTGACGTTGTTATTAACGTTAACATTAGACTGGACGAATGGTTGAGTATAACTCAATGTTGACATAGTATGTAAATTTCTGTGTTGGTTAAAACTGTTGGGAAAATTTGTATTATAGTTGGACCCACTATTAAATTCTTGGTGTTTATGACTTAAATGTTTTGCTTGGGTACGTTAACGAATCTGTTGATACGTTTCCCTGCTAGGGCAGTCCAGAGACATTGCCTTATGGAGACCATTGCAGTTTGCACACTTAACCGTACTGGCTTTGCAATCTACGCTTTTGTGGTTTCCTGCAGAATGGGCACAAAAAAGTTTGACATTACATCTACTCGACCCATGTCCGTACATTTGACAGTTGTAGCATTGTGTAAGATTAGTTTTGTAAGGCTTTTGGTATTCCCACCTTACTTTTATATGATTAATCGCTGAGTAATTCTGTCTCAATTCCTTTTCTTTCGAAATACACAATATAAATAACTCGCTCCTTGGAATTTTCCACAGTCCTAATAATAATTTTTACGTCGGTGCATTTAAGTCCTAATTTCACAAGCCTAGTTTTAATGACTGCCGGGTCACATTTATCTAGTCCCAGTAGGACAGCCTTATAAGGTTTTTCATTTTTAGGAGTGTAAGTGAAGTACTCGATACTGAATTTATTGGTAAGTGCATCACAAACTTTATCATAATCCTCTTTACTTGAGCAGAAAAATTTTAGCCCAATAGAAATTTTTCGTATAGAGTAATCCTTGATACTTAATATTCTACACATTTCATGAACTATTTCTATTTGGGATTTTAAAATAGTAATTGGTGGAACCTTAGCCGTTGGTTCAATAATAACTTCATCATTATCATCATCATCTAGTGTTTGTAGAGGGGTAAAAAAGTTTTGACTTGTAGATATTTGAGAACTACTGATAGTTGCTTGTCTTTTACTCATGTTGTGCTTATAAGAAGCAACAACAACATCTTCAGTGTTTTTACGCTTAATTTTGTTTTGTTCTGGAAAATGAAATCAAAAACAAAACAGATGGGAAAAAAAGTACCGTACACTTAACTTGTAGATCAAAAATAACTACGCGGTTTATGATTTTACATATCAATTGATAATTCAAGATTGAAAAAAAAGATATGAGCTTATTATCAGAATTTAAAGAAAATTAATAAAAATATAAACTGATCTCAATGCAGGAATACATTGTGAATTCATATTTTATTCTACAATTTACCATTATAATAGCCCAAACTAACATACATTATTTTAACACATATATAATATGTATAATATAAGACATAAAAATCCCCCAAATACTTAAAAATCTTACAGCTTTGCTTAATAGTTTTACTGTTCTCAATTGAGTACAGAGGTGCCAAATGGGTTAAAGTAAATATAACATCATTTATAAAAAAATAATTTTAAAACTCTTATTCATACAGGTTCCAAGATTTGACAGTTGAACAATTTAAAGAAATTCGACAAAAAGCAGGTGCTCTTGTACTTCTTTTACCAAAAGATGTGGCTTCCATGAGCAGAGACGAAAAAGAGGTTAGTAATTACACTTTATATATAAATAAATGCGTATATACAATTTTTTTTCAAAAGGTTGTAGCTTCTACAAAAATGCTACGTACTTAATTTTTATTTCTATTTATAGGTAATTTAGTTATTATTGAACACTACAAAAATGGGTTCAGTATATACACTGATTTTGTTTTTATTAAAAAAAAAAAAGTCGAAAAAATTCCTTCAAAATTTGCGTTACATGAATAGTACACTTCTATAAAAAAAACAGTTTTCAATAAAAAATTTTAATTTTGCTTACATTTTATGAAAATTTGTACATTTTAAAGCCTTTTTAATAAGGCGTTAAGGCACTCGTTATTCGACGTCGTGTGAGTTCAACAAAAATCCATATTTTTTCGAAGCGTTTCTCCACTTTTAGAACACTGTTGTAAGCTTCTACAGTGAACATTTCAGCATGAAAATGCAAAAATCATACTGCCTGGGTGGTAAAGCCATGGCTACGCGATAAAAATATTAATATGCTCGATTGGCCCCCTTAATTACCGAACCTTAACATCATTGCAAATGTTTAGGGATTGCTACCTCGTGAAGTGTATGCTTCTGATAGATTGTCCACTGTTTGAAAAAATATATTATATAATAAATTTCTCTCTTTCTTTCATTTATTTAGCTGTAAATTATTAGCTAATAGGAACACATCGAATGAGGTCATTTGTGCTACATGAGCAGAAAATTTAAATTTTATGTGCGGGATCGGGTAATCTTGTATTTCTATCATTCTTGGGCTTACCTCAAGAGTCGTTTAAAAATAATCAAATAAAAAAAAAAATTTTTTTATTTGGTTTTGCATGTAATATTTGGCGCATTTCATATTTTGCATTATGAGCTTTATTATTACATTTAGCAATGAATAAAATATTGTTACGTTTTTACACTACTATAAAAACGTTTATTTTATTAGGGTTCTTTGTTGTCAAATAAAAACACAATTAGTTCTCTTTTCTCAACACTTGTTGTAGAAACACACTTTATTTATAACCGTCACAACACTTTATTGTTTTTGACACATCTTGCTAACAGTTTAATGTCTCAACCAGGGGCCAAATCACCGCATTCGATATCGAGTGCACGTTCGTATAGAAAAATATTTCGATAGCTAAAATTTTTTGGATCACGGTATTCGATCGTAGTTTATATTACCTACCAATGACTTTACACAGCCCCACAGAAAGTAGTCTAGCGGTGTTAAATCACAAGATCTTGGAGGCCAATTTACAGGTCCAAAACGTGAAATTAGGCGGTCACCAAACGTTTTTACATTGCTGTAAGCATATGACAATAAGAAAAACAAAAAAAAAAAGAAAACAAAAAATAAATAAACTGGTGAAAAGCTATAAAATTGTTAAAAATATTTACAAAACTTTAATTACAGTACTATGTGCAAAGTTGTGAAATTCGGGACAAAGGAAATACAAAACAAATTGTGTTCCAAAATGATAAAATAATAATTCGTTTTGTTTTCCATTTACTTTATTTATATTTGTTGTGGAAGCTATTTTTCTATTATTTAATTTTTTTCCACTAGTTCCTGGGAAATCTTTTTTTTGATCTTCACTTTCCCTAAAAAACAATTAAAATTATATATTTTGCACAAATTTTTCGAAAATATCAGGAAAATACTTACATTTTTTATTACTTCTTTCTTTTTATTTTGTTTTGTTTCGCTGCAAAACGATAGAGTTTATTTGTTTTCGATAGTACATTAGCAATCGAGTGCAACTTCGAGTAAATACGTTACGATAACGAGTGCCCTGATCCACGTTAACAACATTTCGATAACAAAGTACTCGATTTCGAATGCGGTGATTTGGCTCCAGAACTGAACTTGTCTGGCAATCTCAGCATTGCCTTATATACTATTTCACTTAAAACTAGAGCCATCTAGATTCGTGTAGCAACAATGATTCATTGTAACGGTCACTTCGCACCTCAGTCTAGAACCTTCTACAAACATCTAGACATTACTGCATCAAAGACTATTAGACTAAGAATATGTTATACGTAGTGTAAATTTTTTCTGGTGCTAAATTTGTTGATGGATATTGCTAGTAATATGCACGAGAGCGCGAGAATTTAAAAGAGTGTAAGAGAGTAATATAACATGCAAGAGAATAATATTCAATGCAAGAATTTACACAACTTCACTTTTCAGTACATCCATATCCTTTTCAGACCTGAACCTTTTTTTGACTACAATTCACTTTAAATCATCACTATCAAAATAATTCTTTCATATTTATGCTAAGTTTTGCCCCAATAATTATTTTCAAATGTCCTTTTTTGTGAATAGGACATCGCACAATTGTGTAGTATCGGTCATAAGCTGTAAAATGGCTTCCCAATAAAATAAAAGAAAATCATTCATTTAAATTTTTTTTTTATAATTTTTAATTCATTTAATTAAAAAAAAAAAAATTAAATAAACACAATAAAAGTAACAAAACAAAACAAAATATGTGTATGTAAATTATTAAATAAATGAGATCAGCACTTTGTGTGATATTTTTCGAAAGTCTTTTTTTTTTTTTGATAAGCAAAGTGTAACTTTGCACTTTTTGCATCGTCCTCTAGAACGACTACCACAATTATTTCGGCATACTCTTGGCGGATCATCACAAAACTCCGGCCAATGGTCGTAGCGAACGAACCTAATATCGTCAGGAGCGTCATGGGGACGGTATTTCGTACTATAAAAATATGTAGATATTTCAAATTTTTCAGCGCTGTCCGGAACTTCAATGGCAGACGCTAGTACAGTACCTATCTCCATTTTAAAAGTTAAAAAGGACTTTACTTTACGAGTGGATATTCGTAGAAGCTTACATTCTTTTCTGTATTCCATCCAAGAATTATAGATCGCTAGATCAAGAAAATGGAAAAATACTTTCACTGTCCATTTCTTGGTTTTCATTTTTATTCTATAGTACTCCAGCATTTGGTCGCACAAATCAACACCACCCATAAATGCATTGTATTTTTTTATTATTGCAGGTACTTGAACGGGACTGCGTCGTTTTAGGTTTTTGTTCTACCTGTCAATTTCACCAACAGGATCTTTTCCACACATATTTGAAGCAGCTATAACTGCTTTTGTGTCCTTCCACTTTACTAGAGCTACGTTTTTTTTTTACAAATTGGCAAATGTCTCCTCGATTCATGTCTTTGTCTAAAGGAAATTTAACACTTTTTGATATCCTATTGGCCATGATTGTGTCTATTGCTCGATAACCCATGTGATTTAATGATTCTAAAAGTGGTATTGTTGTAAAACACCGATCAAAATATATGTGGCTGTCCTTTGGTAAATTTTTGGTTAACCTTATTACTATAGACGGTCCATGTCCAAGACCACAATCTGTGAATGTCCCAGCTCGAAGTCAACTACGATTCCATCTGAAGTTGCACATACCAGATTTTTCAAGCCAACGGGTCTTGGCTTTGATCTTATCACTTGTCGTGCAGGACATCTCCCGGTAAATGGAATCATTTGCTCATCGATCTAGTAGTTAGTTATTTCATTTGCCAATTCATTACATCGTTTTCTAACCATGTCGATAACTGATTTAATTCTCCAAAGCTTATTTGTTGAATCTGGTTCGGAATAGTCGCAAAAATGTATGTCTGACCGAAGTTCCATGAATTTATCATGGGACATTGAGTTAAATATTGTGGGAATTTTACAATAATGGGACCAGTACATTCTTATGGCTGGGTAACCAAGACACCTCATTACGATCGCGCAGCCGTAGAATCGTTTAATATCTGAAGGTACATAGCGCACTCCCTGACGACGCTTACTCAGTATATACATTTTAGTATATTTAACAACATCCTCGAAATGAGTTTCTGGAAAATATCTCTTGAAATATTCAAGTGGAGTTTTGATGTTGATTTCTTGATGACAACCCGATGATGTGGGAAGATCAATATTCGGGAATGAAATATTTTTCCATATATCTCGCCTAATGCGTTCTTTATATTGGATAATCGATGCTAGCTCTGTTATAGTTGGTAAGTCAGAGGAGTTTGATTGTTCATTCGATCTATCTGGTTGGTCATTTGTAGACTCAGACATATCAATATTATCACTGCTTTCTTCTTCTTCATTTACATCTAAAGGAATCCAAGTTTCGTCAGCAGCATCATCATCGTCGCTGAAGTCAACATCAGATTCGTTTAAAATATCTAAAACTGCGTCAACGTCAATATCGTTGTTCAAATTAAAATATTTTTTATACAAAAATATAAAGGGTGTTTTTTATAGACGTATAGAACTTTAAATTGCAATAAAACTACGATGGATTATTCCATTGACATGAATTTTATTTATCCAAAAGATAATCTTGTCGCATTACATTTTAAATATGATTTCTGCCATATGACTGCCACAGCTGGCTCGGATGTAGTCCAACCTGGACGTCCAATTTTTGATGACTTTTTCCAACATTTGTGGCCGTATATCGGCAATAACACGGCGAATGTTGTCTTCCAAATGGTCAAGCATTTGTGGCTTATCCGCATAGACCAATGACTTTACACAGCCCCACAGAAAGTAGTCTAGCGGTGTTAAATCACAAGATCTTGGAGGCCAATTTACAGGTCCAAAACGTGAAATTAGGCGGTCACCAAACGTGTATTTCAATAAATCGATTTTGGCACGAGCTATGTGACATGTTGCGCCGTCTTGTTGGAACCACAGCTCCTGGACATCATGGTTGTTCAATTCAGGAATGAAAAAGTTAGTAATCATGGTTCTATACCGATCACGATTGACTGTAACGTTCTGGCCATCATAGTTTTTGAAGAAGTACGGACCAATGATTCCACCACCACATACACTTGAGGATTAGCTTCACTCCAAATGCGGCAGTTTTGTTTGTTGACGTAGCCATTCAACCAGAAGTGCGCTTCATCGCTTAACAAAATTCGCTTATGAAAATTGGGAACAACGGCAATCTCGTTTTCGAAATAAAATTGCACTATTTGCAAGCGTTGTTCAGGCGTGAGTCTATTCATGATGAATTGCCAAACCAAACTGAGAATAAATCACTTGACAGCTGTTAAATCGGTCGCCATATTGAACAGTAATACCAACTTAAAGTTCTATACGTCTATAAAAAACACCCTTTATAATTATACTGAGCTCCCCACTTTGTATACTCGTATTATTGTCTTATATGTCTCATGATATACATTTTGGTCCATCTGTCAGTGGTAATTTTACGCTAAGTATCATGATTTATTGTCAAGTTGGTAACGTTAGAACTGCCCACCTCAATTGTCAGAGCATTCAACCTTCGTGTAGATGTGTGAAATTGTATGAGCTCAGGTCTATAATTGAGGCGTTAGATTTGGCAATAAAGGGTGGTTAAATTTTGAGGGCCGATGTTGAATGTAAACCACACCTAAACGTCAGGTTTTTTTCTGCATTTCATTTGACATTTCTCAATTTCAGACTAACTGAATTTGAACCATGGAAAGATACACTATAGAGCAATGCGTTAAAGTTATTCAGGCTTATTATGAAAATGGTTGTTCAAATCAAAATGCATATCGTGCACTTCGTGATTTTTAATCGTCCAAATCGGCTGTGTGGCACGTAGCGCCGTCCTGTTGAAACCAAATGTTGCCAATATCCTCCTTTTCAATTTTTGTGAACAAAAATTCGTTCAACATGGCCTGATAACGCCATTGACTGTAACGGCCACTCCTTGCTCATTTTCAAAGAAAAATGGCCCAATTATGCCTCTGGACCAAACAGTGACTCGTTTTGGGTGTGTCGGCTTTTCAATGTATGCGTGCGGGTTTTCTGTGCCCCAAATGCGACAATTTTGCTTGTTTACTTACCCGCCAAGATCGAAATGAGCTTCATCTGAAAAGATGATTTTTTTTTTGGCAAAATCGGCATCTTCTGTAAGTCGATCGCACGCCCACTTAGCGAAGCGAATACACAACCATATTCTTTCAGCGGAAGGATAAAACTAATTATCTGTCAAATCAGACATGAGCTAAGTGTTACCATTCACGATATAAGCACTAGTTGAAAAAAAAAGTTCGAAGGCGGACCCTTTATATTCCGGTACCCCATGTGCCCCTTCGTAAACATTCCCTAGCACACAGCTCTAAGGCGTGGACCTCCGGCTGAAAAATGGAAGCTGTTTTTCCCATTGCAACTGCCCTGCAATTCCCGCACCAGCACTGCCATCTTCCATTTTGGACCCATCAGTATACCACAATTGTCGATTTCGGTCCAGTATTATGTCACCATATCTCCAAGCAGAGCGGTCATTAATGACCACTTCAAAACGCCTAGAGAATGTGAGTATCCTATCAGAGACAGCGAAGCGTGGAGAACTCACATGCCCACTAAGATTGCCCTCTTTAAGATAGGATAGACTAGGTAGCCTTGAGGCTGAGCCTGTTTTTGTTCTACCTTTGGCCACCATACCAAGGAGGCATAAGTGACCATCGGTACTATGATGGTTTTGTAGGACCATGCCATCATTTTTGGTCGTAGGCCCCACGGTTTACCATACATTCTTTGGCACGTATATATTGCCCTTAAGGCTTTGCCAGTTACGTATAGTAAATAATTGTTCCAAGTAAGAGTCTTATCTAGAACTACTCCCAGATATTTCATCTCTTCGGACATCACTAAGTCACTGTCCCCCAATTTTAAGGTCCCTAGACTTAGCTTCCTCCTTCTAGTGAAGGGAACCACTTTGGTTTTATTCGGATTTATCGAAAGCTCCCCTCTCCTGACACCATCTGTGAGTGGTGTCGAGAGCCGTTTGCATTCGATTGGCAATCACAGAGTCAAACTTGCCCCTGACCATGATTACCAGATCATCCGCAAAGCCCTGAATCTCGTATCCGAGATCGCCGAGAGTCTCCAGTAGCCCATCGGCGACCAATAGCCATAAGAGTGGCGATAAAACGCCACCCTGGGGGCATTCGTTCCTTAACCTGACAAATTATCTCTTTCTCCCGCATTGAAGATTATATTCCTGTTACTCAGCATATTGAGAACCCATGCCATGATCAATCGGGGTATTTCCTTCTTTATCATCGCTTCCTCAATAGACTCGAATGTAACATTGTCAAAGGTCCCTGTAATGCCAACCGACGTCCAGAGGGCTATTTCTTTACCAACCAGAGCCTTTTCGATTTTACTCGTTAGGTTGTGCAGTGCAGTCTCAGTTGATCTGCCTGATTGGTAAGCATATTGTCCAATGTGAAGAGGGTTGTCCCTAAGATGGACTTCCCTGATATATTGATTCAAACAAGCCTTGCTCTGCCCTAGTGTTTAGGTAATTCTCCTAATTCTAGGCTCGTCCTAAATATATTATTCAACCTAGGTGCAAGCACGTCAACACCTTGCCTGAGTCTGAGTAGGCACGGGTGTATGTTGTCCACACCTGGAGACTTAAATGGTCCAAACCTAGAAATAGCCCATTTAGTTTTATTGACGGTAAAGATTTTACGGGCCAGTGAAAGTTCCCTTCGTGTAGAAGTCAAGGACCTAATGCCCCTAACATCTTCACTGTCCTCTTCACTATAGGTGCAGCCCGGAAAGTGTGTGTCCAGCAGAAGCCGTCCCGTTTCTACCAGGCTCTCCGTAAAACTTCCGTCAGCCTTCTTAAGTGTAGAAAGGCCATTTGAGTGATCCTTCGTAAGAGATTTATGTAGTCTAGCAGCTGGTGGAAGGGTTTCAATCTTTTCACAGTGCCTCTTCCATGAATCTCTCTGACCTTCTCAAGGCGTTGTTATATGCCGTTAAGAGACAATCCCCAGTGGTCTTTCCTCTATAGAAGAGCTGGCGGGCATTCCTCCGCAGGGTGGGCCCAGCTCTTTATTCCACCAGGGAACAATTCTTAAACGGTTCTTCATAAAAAATTCGCAGCTATTTTCATAGGCTAAGGTTATGATGGTTTCCAACTTGTTAACTTCAAGATCTAGTTCCTCAGAGTTAGCTATCCTTTCATTTAGGCACCCAATGTCTTGTTCCAAATGAAAGTTATAGAATGACCAATTGGTCTTTCTAACATTCCTTATTGCAAAAGTGTCTTCAACCTCTCCCTTCAGGTCAAATCGAATATATCGATGATCTGACAAGGAAACTTCATCCTTCACTCTCCAATTTGAAATGTTATTTGAAAAAATGCACTAGCCAGGGTGAGATCTAATACCTACCCCCTTATGGCATTTACAAAGGTTAGTTAGAATAAAATCAAGAAGTAATTCACCTTGTGTATTGATGTCCGTGCTCCCATATACCGCGTAATGCGCGTTAAGCTACAGTCACATTAGACAAACATTTGCCAAAAAACAGCAATTATTTTGTTTGTGTAATCTGACCACCAAATATTTCTTAGCACCAAACAGAAAAACAGCTGATTTTAAGCTAATAAAATTATTTGCTACCAAACAAAAATGCTTCTAATGTGACCATAGTGTGACTACTCAAGCGCAAATATTTGTTTCGTTTTTCAGTAAACAATTATTTGGTCTTGCGAAGTTTTTGTAAGAACAAACAGGATCAAATAACAGTAGTGAAACAATGTTGTATGCTTTTAAAAATAATCACTACATACTTAAGATATTTACGGCGTTATTTATAAAACATTGGCTTCTTTTAAATAATATCTGTTAAATTTTGCATAATGTAACAATTTTATATATAACTATATAGATACATACAAAATCAAATAAATTAATATTAATAATCAATAAAATAATTTAGTAAGTATTAAGGTGTCTATAGTGAAGTATGAATATATGTTGAAACATACGGTCCACACGTTAATATTTGGTGTTGGCAATAAAATTTGACAGTTGCAACGGCAATAATTACCAAATATATTGCTCGTGTGGTTGGGGGTAAACGAACGATACATACAATATCATTCATGCATTTGTGTGCGTTTTTTTAATGAAAGTCACATGTAAATTAAAATTCTATTGTTTAATTTTATTAAAAAAAATTTATTTCATGTCAACCTGTTTGGTCAACCACTCAAATTAAACTTATAAAATAATTTACAAAAGTATGTCTTATATCTAACCAGCTTATTCTTCCTTCCAGCAAAAAGTATAATTTTACTTTAATTTTATTTTTATTTGCTTGTTTGGCGAATATTTGCAAATGCTTCGAGCATTCATTCAACATGTAGAAACATTACACCGTTTATATTTAGTAGATATATCGTCAGCATAATTTGTGGAAAAGAATTTATATTTAAATAATTATAAATTCATATCTTAACTTGTATACGTTGTGTGATTTTGACGATAATCAAAATCATTTCGATTTTTTTTGGATACACATACAAATGCATATTTTGATGTGTCTTTCCATCGTTTTAATTGCACTTATGAACCTAGAAAAGAAACGAATGAAAACAAAAACGATAACATGACGAATGTCTCTTATAGTTATCTTTTGTATTCATAATTTTAGCATACAAGAAATGTTTTTTTTTTAAGTAAATTTTTGTTACGAAGCAAAACCAAAAATAAAAAAAAGCGCTGAATCAAGTAACTTAAAACTAAAAAAAAAATAAACAGCTGTGGCTGGACTTACTACCCGCAGCTTAAATATCAATTTCAATTATTCTTTTGTTTACGAATGTGTGTATGTATGTGTGCATGTGCTCTTAAGCAAATACTTTTATTTCTTTTGATTATTTGGCCTAATATTTATTTGCTGTCAAATATTAGTCATATGTGACCACAGCGCAAATATGTTTTTTCGCAGTTGTGTTTGTCCGTATATGTAGGCTGCTGGTATAATACAAACAAAAACGAGCAAATAAATGTGACCACAAATAAAACTTAGTACTAATATTTAAAAACTTTGGGCAAATATAAGCAAACATATTTGCTGCTAATACAGGGTGGGCCAAAAGAAACCAAAGGGGTGTAAAAGTTTAATAACTTTTTTGTTTATTAATTTTTTTTTATTTTTTCTTTCAGATTATATAGACAACACTTGGAGAATTTATAATGGAGAGGTTCACAACTGAACAGAGAACCAGAACAATAGAATTTTATTATTTAAACCAGAAATCAATTATTTTAACGCAAAGAGCATATCGTCGACATTTTGTTAACAAGCAGAACTGTGGCTTCTGGGGTTCTCAAAATCCAAGAGCCATTCATCAACGCCAATTGCACCCCATCAGGTGTACAGTATAGTGTGGGATCACATCTGAAAATGTCATTGGGCCCTACTTCTTCGAGAATGAAGATGGAAGTGCTGTAACCGTAAATGGAGAGCGGTATCGTTTTATGATAGAAAATTTTTTACGTCCTGCTCTTGAAAACAGACCTGGTATGTGGTTTCAGCAGGACGGAGCCACTGCCCATACTGCCCGAGACACAATGGCACTTTTAAGTCAAATTTTTGGAGAGCGAATAATTTCTCGAAATTCGGAAGTTATTTGGCCAGCGCGATCGCCAGATTTGACAGCACCCGACTATTTTCTTTGGGGTTTTTTGAAGGAGCGAGTGTATGTGAACAAGCCAGAGACAATCCTTGAACTCAAGGCAAACATTGTTGCAGAAATTCGAACGCTACAGCCACAAGTTTTGAAAGATGTTATGGAAAATGCTCTAAAAAGAGCCCATCAGTGCGAAGCTGAAAACGGTGGTCATTTAAGAGACATCATTTTTCATACTTAGTGTAAAAAAATTTCCATTTTGTATATTATATAATCTGAAAGAAAAAATAAAAAAAAGTTAATAAACAAAAAAGTTATTAAACTTTTACACCCCTTGGTTTCTTTTGGCCCACCCTGTATTTGCTAAGTGTGACCATAGCTTTAGCATCACAGCATACCACCCACTCTAGGTTACAGTTTCAGCAGTACTCCGTAAGCTGCTGAAGCTCACTCGATACCACCTCTTGGCACTAGGCACTTGTGCCTGTATAGTTACAAGATCTCGTTGCATAGGCTCTGAGATAGGGAGAATTTTCATGTTCCTTTTGACCATTAAAGCTGCTCTAGGTCGACCAACGCTTTCGTCGTAGATCAACCTACAATTTCTTGTCTGCAAACCGTTTACCTGTCCGTTTGCGGCCCACGGTTCGTGAATGGCCACAAAGTCCAGATATTGTAGTTCCACCAGAGCACTAAGCCTGTACGAGGATGCTATCTCCCTGTGAAGATTGATTTGCAGACATGGTATTATTGTCGGCGGGACCAATTGCTCGTACCCTCAATGATAATTGTTGGCTTCCAGAAACTATATCCTGCACCCTAGAAGGTGTGCAGTCCATATTTTCATTCTTTCCATACAATTCCATAAAAATATATATATATATTATGTGTGCATTTTTGTCACCTATGAGTGCCCCCAGACCTTGCACGGAGTTCGCTATTAAGCTTGGCTCTACCCCGCCAAGGAAGCCACCGGCATAGCTGTTCCACCGTGGGTTGGGGGGCTTGTTTTGGTTAGACTGGCCACATTGTCAAAACCATGTCCTAACAGTATAGTGTGGTCAAATCAAACGGAGGAGTTTTGCCATCTCCCCTTGCACGACTATCGGCGACCCAAAACCAGCAGATACATGACCTAACTGGCTGCGAGTCATTGGTCAAAGATAGCCCCTAGGGGCTGACCAATTCGCTATTGTCAAATCAATGACTCTAGTTAGCCTAACGGAATTCAAAATGGTTTTAGCCTGCGCGTTGGGATAGATCTTAAGTATGATCCATGGTTGTTGCCATATTTCACACCTCAGATCACAGCAAGCCTCTACACCACCGTGTGGATGAGGCCGAATGAAATTCTTGGTGTTCAGTCCCTACGTAATTTATCGTTTAAATTTTATACCCTAAACCGCACAGCTGCCAATTGGAAAGTCTTTGCTAAGTTGCGGAATTAGGCTAAGACTGGTTCGTAAGGCTAAGAGACTGCACTTTTCCAGACTATTTCGTGGCTTGGGTTCTGCCGGTATCTGGAAGGTGTTAAAAGGATCTGGTTGTACAGACGATGATTTGCTGGCTTATGATGGTAATACAGATGAATTAAACAAGTTTTTTTTCTAATGGTAGTCAGGACGTAAATAATACAGATTTAAATCTTGAATCCTTGAATGATGTGGCGCAATATTTTTCATTTCACTGTGTAAGTGAGAGCGAATTATTAGAGACGTTATATAAGGTCAAATCTAAGTCTATGGGCATTAGTGAAATATCAATCACATTTGTCAAACTAGTTTATCCTTCTAAAAGGTGATTTTATAAGAACTATCGGAAATTAAAAAAAAAAAAACACATAAAATTCAGAAAAATGCATGAAATATTTATTTGGATCGATAGTTGGGTCGATATAATTTAATGTTTGAAGATTATTTCATGCAAATGTTGGCCGCGGCTGCGCCTCAAATGGTCCATCCGCTTAGTCCAATTTTGGCATACTCTTTCCAACATTTCGGCCGGTATCTCACGAATAATGTTGGCAATGTTGGCTTCCAGTGCGTCAATCGAAGCGGGCTTGTCCCTATAGACATTAGCCTTAACATAGCCCCACAAAAAATAGTCTAGAGGCGTTAAATCGCACGATCTGGGCGGCCAATTGACTGGTCCCAAGCGTGAAATAAACTGTTCACCGAACTCGCCTCTCAATTGGTCCATTGTTTCGCGTGCTGTGTGGCATGTGGCACCGTCTTGTTGAAACCACATGTCATGCAAGTCAAGCTCTTCCATTTTGGGCAAAAAAAAGTTTGTTATCATCGCACGGTAGCGCTCACCATTCACAGTAACGTTGTGATTCGCATCATCTTTGAAGAAATACGGCCCAATGATGCCGCCAGCCCATAATCCGCACCAAACGGTTGTTTTTTGTGGATGCATTGGTAGCTCTTGCAATGCTTCTGGCTGCTCTTCACTCCAAATACGGCAGTTTTGCTTGTTCACGTATCCATTCAACCAGAAATGAGCCTCGTCGCTGAACACAATTCTTCGATAAAAAAGTGGATCTTCATCTAACTTTTCAAGAACCCATTCACCAGTTGTATCTTATAAGGCTTCACACCCAAATCCTTCCGCAAAATTTTCCACGTAGTGGAGTAACAGAGGCCCAATTGCTGCGAACGGCGCCGAATCGATAATTCACGGTCATCGCCAACACTGGCCGATACGGCTGCGATATTTTCTTCAGTTCGCACTCTACGTAAGCGTGTTGGTGGTTTAATGTCCAACAATGTAAATTTGGTGCGAAATTTTGTTACAATAGCCCGAATAGAAACCTCAGTAGGTCGATTAAACTGACCATAAAATGGAAGAAGCGCGCGATGAACTTTCTTAACAGAGCACGCATTTTGGTAATAAAATTCAATAATTTGCAAGCGTTGTTCGTTTGTAAGACGATTCATGATTAAATTATAGACCAAACTGAAGATGTTTGACAGTGACACAAGATACAAAACGTGCGTGAGCTGTCAAAACTAGTGTTGCCAGAAAGATAATAGCAAAAAAATCACTCTTTATATCGGAACTTGCTATATCTTGTGAATTCTATACTAACGTCGTCAAAATTTCTATCACTATGGAAAATGGCGAGAGTTGTCTCGCCTATCTCAATATTACCGGCGCTATCTAAAGTGGTTGAGCACGTTTAATGGATCAAATTATTGAGCATGTAGCTGGGAAGATATTTTAAACAGTATGCTTTGTCGGAAAAGTTTTAATACAACATCATTGTTGCTAACTTTAACAGATAATATTAGAAAGAATTTAAACAAGGACTGCGTCAGTGTCATGATTTTCTTGGATCTGTCAAAGGCGTTTAACTCTAACCATACTGTGCTAATCGAGTCTAAGAAACAAATTTAAATTTTCTGGGTCAGCCTGTTAGCTTGTTTTGTCTTACTTGTCAGACCGTTCTTACTTGTTAGCCTAAATGGGATTAACTCGGGCATATGTAATTTTTCTGCTGGTGTTCCTCAGGGGTCCGTCTTGAGCCCTTTCCTATTTATCCTTTATGTCAATAGCTTGCCTAGTGCTGTTAGCTCGGCTATGTGCGAAGTATACTTACATATATGTAGATGATGTTTTCTTACTGTGCAAAGGGTGTTCTGATTCTATTGATGTATTAAATAGTAATGTCAGTCTGTGCTTAAGCCGCGTTAGTGAATGGACCGTGAATAATTTTCTCTGTATAAACCCCTCGAAAACCAAGGCCATAATGTTTGGACCAACAGATCGGTTCATTTTTGATTTGACTATCCATCTTGGTGGTGTTCGCATTCGTTTAGTAGACAACATTAAGTGCTTAGAGATTATACTCGACAACAAACTTTCTTTTAATAACCATATTGACGCAGTAAGTGGTAAATCACTTACTTATGAGCTTTACTTGATCGTTACTAATGTCTTAAATCCTATACGACTTCGAGGTTTACTCTGGTACTAATGGGCTGCTCTTAAGCAGAATTGATCGCATGATTAATAACACTGTTCGTTTCGGTTATAGGGTTCGACGTCGGGACCATATTTCGGGCTACTTCTATGATATTTTGAGGTGTACTTTTGAGGATTTTGTTAAGTTCCTTAGCTTAGCCTTGTTTTACAAGGTCATTAAATATTGTACACCTATGCAGTTATGTGAATATTTTACTTTTGCGAGCTCAACTAGAAGTCTAACTTTTTATCACTAGGATCTACTCTACATTTTATGAGAAATCTTTTAAAATTCGCATCGCCGACATAAAACTATTGCAACATTTGTTTTTTTGTTACTTTTTTGTTACTTTTTGTTTCTAACTCTTGTTCTGGAATTGCCAATGATTAGAACTGTTATAGGCGCGTCTATTTTTGATACTTACACTAGTTTTATGATTCGACTGAGGAGTCGAACAGTGTGCTCATTGATTCATATGATATTGATTTTTGCTTTTGAAATTTATAATACGAGGTATGATCAAAAAATAACCGTTATTTTCAATTTTCGTCAGGTACGTATGTTGACAATATCAGCCATTTTGGATTGTCAGTTTGTTTTTGACAGATAAAAAGGTTAGTCGTGTTTTGGTGTGCTCTTCGATTTTTTACTATTTCAAAAAATGGATCAAAGAAACTGTATTACGTTTTGCGTAAAAAATGAAATTAAATGTGCAAGGACATTTGAAATGTTGACTGTGGCGTTTGGCGAGTCTACTATGAGTAGAACACAATTTCAATTGTGGTATAAACGGTTTAAGGAAGGCCGAGAAGATGTCAATGACGATGCTCGTCCTGGTCGCCCGAGCACGTCAAAGACCGATGAACACATTGAAGCAGTGAAGAAAATGATTTTGGATAATCGTCGAATCACTATTAGAGAGGTTGCTGATGATGTTGGCATATCGTTCGGCTCATGCCAAGCAATTTTTATGGATGTTTTAGGCATGAAACGTGCGCCAGCGAAGTTTGTTCCAAAATTGCTGAATTTTTGCCAAAAAAAATCGTCGCTTCGTAATTTTTTGGCCAAAAACAAAACCGTAATCCTGACTCAATCACCGTATTCACCGGACTTGGCCCAAAACTGAAGACACCGATGAAAGGAAAGCGTTTTGCTACGATTGACGAGATAAAAGAAAAATCGAAACAGGAGCTGTTGGCGATACCAAAAAGCGCGTTTCAGAAGTGTTTTGAGGATTGGAAAAACAGCTGGCATAAGTATTATGTCTGAGGGGGAATACTTTGAAGGGGACAAGATAGTTATTGATGAATAAATACTTTTTGAAAAAATTGAAAGTAACGGTTATTTTTTGATCATAGCTCGTATATATTACATATTGTTACTTTATTATTTTAGTGTTACCTCAGATGTATATGTAATAATGCTATGTAATATATTTTTTATATTGGCCTTCGTGTCTTTATATTACATTAATTGAATTAAATAAATAAATATACATATTTGTAATATTTTTTTTTTCGTTTTAGCATCTATGTTATTTAGAACAGAGTTTTATGGAGCAAGCAGTTACAATTCCTATTTACTTTTCAATCCACCATTCAAAATTGCAAGAGATTATAGCTGATATTACACAAACTGTTCCTGCAAACAATGATCAACATCTAACTAATACGCAAACAAAACAACAAGACTCTGCTTTAAAAGAAATTTTTAATTCCATATCAGCGAATGGATATCAAATCACTGTAACTGGATCCAGTCATGCAATTAACAAAAATAGTAAAATTCCTATTATTCAAGGTGAGCTAGTACCGTCGAAGATCACCAAATTCACAGATGGGTCTACAGATTTCAATAGTAAAATACCACTGATAATTGTAGCTGCTCATTTGAGTACTTTCAGCATGTATAACAGTTACCCTTTAAATGCCGATGCTGCAGTTTTAATGACACTAGCAGACATGTTTAGCAAATTGCACAATATATCTAATGCCGCTCTCAAATATCGTATTCTGTTTTTGTTGGCCGAATCAGGCCCATTATTAAATTATCAGGGTTCCAAAAAATGGCTTGATGAAAATGTGCAATTGCAGGTATGTATACTTATTCTATATATATTACACAGAATTAAATTGAAAAAATATATATTTTACTTAAAAACATATGTATAACCTTATCTTCATATGACCTAACTATAAAACAAAACACGGAAAGGAAAATTTAGCGGACAGAAATATCGATCGATATACAAATTGCTATTATTCATTCCTGCGGAATTATTTTATTATTTTGAATTGTTCGGTAAAATGAGAGTAAGCTAAGATTACTCTCAAAAAACCACACAAAAGTAAACGAACGCAAAAAACCAATTTTTTAGCCCAGAAAAAAAAATGCCAAACACTTACCCCCAGTTTTTGACTTCGTATTTAAATCAAGAATTAGTTGATTGTCGTTTTGAACTTATGTTGCACATAAATACAATTTCAGTTTTTCAGTCTTAAATGATTGTTCTTATTTATTTGCGGCAAAAGTGTGGCAGCATCATGAATTATTAAAAATGTATGAGCATTATCCAAAAAAAAAAAAAAACAGCTGTGTGAAAGCAAAAAAAAGTGGTAATAAAAAAGTAATATATTATATTTTGAAAATGGAAAAAACAACATTAAATCAAATGACGAACTGAAAATTTTCTTTCAGCTGAAGTTGACTTTTTATTGGCTGCTGTAAAAAAAGTATAGTAGCATAATTGAAAAAATTATTATTACATATTGTTTTTTACTATATTTATTAAATTAAAAACAATAATTTTTTTGTACGAGATACACAAAAAAAAAACTCAAAATCATATGTTCAATATGTGCAACTTAAGTGGACTTTAAATGCCCAAGATTGGCTAGTTAAATATGATTTAAGTTTATAGTTAGAAACTCAATTTTGTATCTGAATAAAATTGGCCAATTCCAATTTTATATAAATAAATGTTGAGATGAATGTTATGGTTTAAGAATGATAACTCCTTTGTGGTATGTGTTTTACTTTAAGTTATTTTATTTCAGGTTTAAATATAACTCACATTAAATTTAGAATAGTTGTAAGGTGTTGATTAGTGTGTTGGCTCTTTGAGTAGAAAAAATAGAATACAAAAAATCTTTTTTTTGAAAAACCAACGCTACCAGATGAATTGGAACCAGCGTTGATTGTTAGGTTCCACTTTGCTATTATAGCGTTTAATTTTTTATTTTAAAGTATAAATCGGTGTTTGTCCAAATATTGTTTGGACATGCCGCCGCCCCTGCCCTCATGATGTCTTATTCTCCGTATCCGCCCAACACAGTTGCAATGGACTTAATTGCTTCGACCAAAATCCTTTTATTAGGTGCCGTAGACAGTGATGTTGTTGCATTTTCTTGGTCATGGTTAGATTTGGTGGCTGAAGGCTTATGTGATGCAGGAGTGTGACATGAGCGTTGATTCTGTCTTTCACGCAATTGTTTTGTTGTCTGAGATTTAGCTCTGCTGGAGGAAACGTGATTGGGGTGCAATAAGGTGTGATGAAGTTTGTCACATTTTCTGCACATATCGAGAGATGTGCACGCGCGCAAGTCATGGCTTTGGGCTAAACAATTCTCGCAACACCTGTATCGCTCCACCACCTTTTCTCTTTTCTCCACCGACATTTTCCTCAATCTGCGACATAATCTCAGTCCATGGTATAAATCACAAAGAGGACATTTGTCCTTTGTAGACCCTTTTCGTTTCCGTTGTCTGGCTGAGTCTGACCTATGACTTGCAGAATGATAATTGTGCCTGCATAAACAAAATGAATTGTTAATAATGAACTTATATAAATATGAAAGGCTATGTAAGTATTTAGATATATGATTCTATGTGAAAACTGTTGGAATCACGTTTTAACCCTTCCTATAGCTGGGACGTGCCGGCTTTGGGAAGATCTTAAGTATATGTGTGTGTACAGAGTATGAGTGTGAGGATGGTTTGCATATAGGCCGAGACTATCCTCTCATAAAGGTGAGATCATAAACTATAATTAAGGATGGCAAAGTGAGCTGTGCATAATGACTTATAAAGTGAATGAATAATAAGGGAAATTAAGAAAGTAAATACATAAATTGTAAATAATTTTCTTTTAATCAATATGGTCTAAAATTGGGAGATAGCATAACTTGACTATTGGTCTAGTAATGATTCCGGTCGAAATACGAACGTCAGCTATCCTGTTATAGTCATCAGCTCCTGGATGGGTTTTCTCTATACGATCGAAATGTTAGTTTCCATTTGACTCGCTTGAATATGAGATACTCCTTCCATCGTTTATTCGTTTGACATGGGGGTTCGATTGCCTTATCCCATTGAGTTTGTGTGGGATTCGTGTCTTGTTATTTTTTGGGCAGAACTTGTAGGCTTATGTTTATGTGATATAACCCTTTGGGTTATGCTTCGCCTCCGACAAAATTGAGTGGTTGCAATATGAGATTTCTGCATAAATAGCTGTGAGCTGTTGTCGGATATCACATATTTGAGCATAAAAGGGCATTTTGTTCTCAATAAATGAAAAATGTCACATTGGGGTTGTCTTTTGAGTGTGCTATTATTTTTGTCGGGCTTAATAACAGCATAAGTGTTATGCGTTTGACTGACTATAAGGTATACAGCTTGGGTTTCAGTGAGACTGATATTCGCTAATGATGATTGGGATAACCTGTCATTTGAATCCACCAGTGCGCTTAAGTCGACTGACGTTTGTTCTTGCGATTGTTTTTTAAGCGCATAAGTTGGGGTAATGGGTGTTATACTCTGTAGCTCAATTAATTCATGAGCCAAATGGTGAGTGAGATTCTGTCCTAATTTTTTCTTGCACCTGTCAATGAATCTTAAAATATGATATGCAATACGAATATAATTCTTTCGAGATGAGTGTGTATTCGCATTTTGCAGTTTTTGTATCCTCTACACGAAGAGTTTGAGTTTGTGGCTGTAGCTGATTTTCACTGCTTGAAAAAATCTCTTTCGGAATTGGGAACAAGGGTTTGTTTTGGGGTAGAGAGCTGGGGTTTGAATTCTGAGTTTGATATCCTATCATTGAGATTTTTGATCTGGATTCCAACGGATTTCTTCTAGCATACGAAAATGCAGCAGCTTGATTTTGCGCTTTAACTCTTTGAAGAGATTTCTTCAAGTCGAGCAATTTAACTCCACAGTGAGTGTATGCGTCTTCGCAAGAAGTATAATAAAAGGTGATTTTATAAGAACTATCGGAAATAAAAAAAAAAAAAAACATAAAATTCAGAAAAATGCATGAAATATTTATTTGGATCGATAGTTGGGTCGATATAATTTAATGTTTGAAGATTATTTCATGCAAATGTTGGCCGCGGCTGCGCCTCAAATGGTCCATCCGCTTAGTCCAATTTTGGCATACTCTTTCCAACATTTCGGCCGGTATCTCACGAATAATGTTGGCAATGTTGGCTTCCAGTGCGTCAATCGAAGCGGGCTTGTCCCTATAGACATTAGCCTTAACATAGCCCCACAAAAAATAGTCTAGAGGCGTTAAATCGCACGATCTGGGCGGCCAATTGACTGGTCCCAAGCGTGAAATAAACTGTTCACCGAACTCGCCTCTCAATTGGTCCATTGTTTCGCGTGCTGTGTGGCATGTGGCACCGTCTTGTTGAAACCACATGTCATGCAAGTCAAGCTCTTCCATTTTGGGCAAAAAAAAGTTTGTTATCATCGCACGGTAGCGCTCACCATTCACAGTAACGTTGTGATTCGCATCATCTTTGAAGAAATACGGCCCAATGATGCCGCCAGCCCATAATCCGCACCAAACGGTTGTTTTTTGTGGATGCATTGGTAGCTCTTGCAATGCTTCTGGCTGCTCTTCACTCCAAATACGGCAGTTTTGCTTGTTCACGTATCCATTCAACCAGAAATGAGCCTCGTCGCTGAACACAATTCTTCGATAAAAAAGTGGATCTTCATCTAACTTTTCAAGAACCCATTCACCAAAAATTTGGCGTTGTGGTAGGTCGTTTGGCTTCAATTCTTGCACCAGTTGTATCTTATAAGGCTTCACACCCAAATCCTTCCGCAAAATTTTCCACGTAGTGGAGTAACAGAGGCCCAATTGCTGCGAACGGCGCCGAATCGATAATTCACGGTCATCGCCAACACTGGCCGATACGGCTGCGATATTTTCTTCAGTTCGCACTCTACGTAAGCGTGTTGGTGGTTTAATGTCCAACAATGTAAATTTGGTGCGAAATTTTGTTACAATAGCCCGAATAGAAGCCTCAGTAGGTCGATTAAACTGACCATAAAATGGAAAAAGCGCGCGATGAACTTTCTTAACAGAGCACGCATTTTGGTAATAAAATTCAATAATTTGCAAGCGTTGTTCGTTTGTAAGACGATTCATGATTAAATTATAGACCAAACTGAAGATGTTTGACAGTGACACAAGATACAAAACGTGCGTGAGCTGTCAAAACTAGTGTTGCCAGAAAGATAATAGCAAAAAAATCACTTTAGGTTTTAGCACATTCTTTAAACTCCTCTGTTATCGAATCATCATGAGATATTACTATGTTCATATAGGATTCTTCTAGTTCATCCCATAGTGAGTCCAGTTTAGCAATAGCACTATACTCTTTGTAATACCGAGTTGGAGAGTTTTGACAAGTGTGAAGTATCTTATTATATATAGAGAGAAATTTTTCCTTGAGGCACGGAGTGTTTATTGCCTGGGTATTGGGATTCATGTTTGCCATGTATTGGGTGACGCTTAAATTCTAACCTAATATTAAAACAAGGCTATCTGATAATTTCAAAATATTTGTGCTATGAGTGAGCGATTGAATGATTGATTACTTGAGTAAAGTAAAAAGTGAGTACTTGATTATGCGTTGAATCAAGTATAAGTTTTAAATTCAATTTCCTATAACTTTGTATGAGGGGCTAATGGGTTATAGCGCTAGATAATTATCTAGTTTAAATCAAAGAATATAGAAATCTGGGTTGAGATAGTGTGTAGATGCAAATGGGTTATGGCAATAAACCGTGTTGTTTATTTAAAGTAAGAGTCCCCAAATTAAGTTATATCGAGAGTGTATAACCATTAAGTTTAGAGCTTATAAGTTGCTGGAATTTGAATTCCAATTCGTGACAATTTTAATTATATTTATATTGAGAGTGAGTACTGTAATGTTATCGTACCAAAGTTATATTAATCCGGTGTTTTAGTAGATTTATGTGTTTTCGTTTTATATTACCGTATAGGGTTAGGGGCCAATGGGTTATGGCAATAGATTATTTCTATTATAATTGGTAATATAAAGTATGTACACCAGTGTATTACTATGGATCTTATAGAATGAGATCAATGAGAGAAGCTCGTAATTCGTAAATTATTCCCTTCCAGATTGATATTTAATCCGATAAATATCTAGAGAAGTTATGTATTCTATATTAACTTTATTGAGTTAGTAGCCAATGGATTATGGCCTTAAGTTTATAATATAGAAAACAAACTCAAGTTCAACTATGTAACTAATTGAGATGAATAACGAATAACGCACCTTATTGTACACGAACTGGCTTATAAGCGATATACTAAACTGTAAATTATACGAACTAATAATATAGTTCGATATTGAGCAATGTTTCAGTTTTAAATTAGTTTTAATTGTGATATTTTAATTTCTGTTGTATATAGATATCCAATTGGTAAGTATTCAAAGGGCAAATATTTTATAAAAATTAGAGTATATGTTTTATTTATTTATTTTTACTCTTTTTCTATAGGTATAGGTATATTGCTAAGTATTTTATGGGTAAGTATTTAAGAAATTTCCTCTATATCAATTAGGGTATCTATATAATTATAAATAAATATCTAAATATTCATTCCATCCTCTTTTCAATTATTCTTCATATATTTCTCCTTATGTTCCTTTTTCCTTCAATATACCTATCCAATTCAAGGTTAATGAAACTTATTTATTCCATTTGTTATTTGTCTGTTATTGTGAATGATGACCTAATTTTGAAGTCTTGTCGATCATCTGTTCACCAAAACCAATTAGCTACTATATGTATGTGTGTATGTATGTGTTATGTACTTTGTTAAATACAGCAGCATTATACTCAATGTTAAAAGTTCGTAATATCAACTGAAATAAATTTCACAGACCATTGATTGTTCATGTGATGATTAAATTTTCATATAAAGAAATATTGGTAGATTATTAAATGTGGTAATTTATCTTATGTATGATGTAATTTTTTTTCTTTATTTATTTCTTGTAGTGGACTGTATTGTTTTTATTATGTTGACATAGCCCTTTGGAATTTGTAATGATGGTTTGTTTGTGAGGGTAGTGCAGTATTATTTTTATTGGTAATACTGTGATATGAGTATAGGAATGTTCTATTCTATATTAGTCAGCACAGTAAGAAATATATGTGTCTGTATGTATATGAATGTTTATTAGTGTTTTTTTTTTTTTTTTTTCCTGATAGTAAAGACATACGTATCTTTATACATACATGTTTAAAGCGGGTTTCTTGACATTATTTAATTTTTTTTCCTGACTAACGTCTCATTCCTTTTACGGTATAATTTCCGTTTTGCTATATGTATGTCTTTTTTTGTTTCTCAATTTATGTAAACAATGCACAGTTACATACATAAATTTCTTTTCTTTTGCTTTTAGGTTTTTCCGGTTTTTTTTTTATAATTATTCAACTACTAACCTCATATTTTCCTGGAAAGCAATTTGATTGCAGAACTTAGTGCTTCACCACGGACCTTAATGTTTTCTCTTGATGAACCAGACTTTACCTTCCTTCCTTGAATATTCCTTAGGGCTTTCTTAAGGGTTCTATCGTACCTTGAATCTTCCTTAGGGCGGTCTTACGGGTTCTATCGGACCATGAATAAAATTTGGCCAATTCCAATTTTATATAAATAAATGTTGAGATGAATGTTGTGGTTTAAGAATGATAACTCCGTTGTGGTATGTGTTTCACTTTAAGTTATTTTATTTCAGGTTTAAATATAATTCACATTAAATTTAGAATAGTTGTAAGGTGTTGATTAGTGTGTTGGCTCTTTGAGTAGAAAAAATAGAATACAAAAAACCAGCATTGATTGTTAGGTTCCACCTTGCTATTATAGCGTTTAATTTTTTATTTTAAGGTATAAATCGGTGTTTGTCCAAATATTGTTTGGACAGTATCTAAATGGAACTTAAAGTTCAAATTGCACTTAAGTCCCAAACCAAATTCTGGGCATTACAAAAAGAAAACTTCATACCAAACAAATTATCAGCTGTTTTAACAACGCAACGTGTTATTGAAATTATATGAGTTTTTTGTTTTGTTTAAATATTAAAAAATTATATTAAAAAGTAAAAATTATTCGAAAGACTGAGGAAAAATGGAATCACTAACTTTGAGTTTAACTTCAAATAGCTATCGCCGATGTAAAACTGGCAAGTATATATGTATATACGAGTATGTATTTATAGTTAGTTAACGCAAAAAGATTATCGTATTGCAATTACTCATTTTACCTTTGCTTTGCAATGTAATGAATATATGCTGCAACTAACGTCAGATGTACTGGCGGGATAGGAAGGAATGCATTTGCATAATCAAACCATTATCACTCAATCACTTGAATCTGAAATCGGTAAGTTTCTGATTATTGTGATTTTCAAAAACTGGATTAATGTACGTTCTACAACATTGATAGATATATATTTATTTTATTTATTTATTATTGTCTATGGATTCAAGATCCTTACAGACTGTAGCATAATACAATTAATTATTTAAAAATACAATTAACTTAGTTTTTACAGTATCATTATTTGATGAATAATCAACATGTTTATAAAATTTATTAAATTGATTACAAATTCTCAAAAAAGGGTCAGAATTGGCATAATTAGCTCTGAATACTTTTACAGATAGAGGATTATAATGACGTGTAAATCTTGAAGGAACGTTAAAAAAGATATTACTTATCAAAAAATCAGAACAAACATTTCCTTTTAACAAATTTAAAACAAAAGTAACATTTAAAATAATTCTACGACTTTTTAAAGTTGGCAGTTTAATGAGAGCAAGTCGACTGGTGTAAGGTGGCAAGTTTAATGGATCAAAATGTAAAGCACGTAGGCAAAATAGCAAAAACTGTTTTTGAACAGATTCAATATTGTTGACATGAACCATATAAGTCGGATCCCAAATAATCGAGCCATATTCAAGAATAGGTCTTACTAAAGATGTATACAATTGTTTTGTTATATACGGGTCAGAAAACTCCTTAGCCCAGCGTTTTATGAAACCAAGCAGACTGCGTGCTTTTGCAACAGTTGAAGAAATGTGTTGAATAAAATTCAACTTTACATCAAGTAAAATTCCAAGATCAGAAATAATAGTTACTTTTTCAAGCTGCTGACCGTTTAAAGCATAGTTTACACATGACTGCTGACCACGGTAGAAACACATATATTTACATTTTTTGTGATTCAATTCCATTAAATTAAGATCACACCAGGCGCTAAATGCATTTAGATCATTCTGTACGTAAAGGTGATCTGCAAATCGATTATAGCTCAGGAAAATTTTAACGTCATCAGCAAACATTAAGACATGAGAAAATTTTATTATTTCCGGTAAATCATTTATAAACAAAGAAAATAGCAGTGGGCCAAGATGGCTACCCTGCGGTACACCTGATAAGACAGCAATCGGCTTGGAAGAGAAGGTTTTGAAATGAACTTTTTGCCTTCTATTTATCAAGTATGATGTAATCCACATTAAACAGCTAGGTGTAAAACCCATAAAGTCAAGTTTCTTTATTAGCAATCTATGATTGACTTTATCAAACGCCTTACTAAAATCGGTGTAAATTACATCAGTTTGTTTTTGTTGAAAAAATCCCCGATGTACAAGTGATGTTAGCTGCATAAGATTTGTGGTTGTAGAACAGCCTTTCCGAAAACCATGTTGAAAAGGAGATAGTACAGATGATAATTGATGACTAAGATGATCAGTTATTATTTTCTCAAAAACTTCGGAATGGTGCTCAGTTTAGCAATGCCTCTATAATTTTCGATATTGCGTTTCATACCGGTTTTATATAATGGAATAATGTAAGAATCTTTCCACATATCGGGAAAATAACCATATCTGATTGACTCATTGAAAATAATAGTAAGTGGGGTTGCTAGGGCCTCGGCACATCTAATTAGCAAACAGCTCGGAATTTTATCCGGCCCACAGTTAAATGAAAATTTCAGTGTTTTCAAGCCATTAACCACTGTTAATTTATCAAACAATGGAATTGATACCGGTGGATACGATAGATCAGGTAGAGGCAAAGAACTAGAATCATCAAAAATAGAATCAGAGTATTTAAATAGTTGTAATAACAAGATTGATTAATAGAGTTATATTGAGCACGAGCAACAGAATATCTAGCATAGTCAGCAAACGATCCAGACAACTTATACTTTTTGTACAGTTTATTCTTTTTATTTTTAACAGCAGAAAGCAGTTTGGAGTTCCAAGGTGGACCAACGCGTTTAAATTGAGAAGAAGTAGGTATACACTGAGTCATATACATATATATTGTTTTATAAAACGTTTCAACGATGGTGTTAATGTATTGCATGTTATTAGCTGGATCAGTGTTTGTTAAAAGATTATCCCAGTGGGTGTTAGACACAAGCTCATTAAACAAATTATAGTTTGTTTTATTAAAGCACTCCCAAGTGAAGAAGCCGAAGTAGAGGTAACTGGCAATGAAAGTTTTATTTCTATAGTAGGATGGTATAAATCTTCAGGCTGGGAAAACGGATAACAACGATTTATGGTGGCATCATTTAAATCATTTATAAATACTAAATCCAGTAGTCTCGAGTTGACATTATAGACACCATTTAGTTGATGAAGATTTAGATCGAACAGAGAATTGACAAAGTCTAAATGAAATAGTCTAGTTCCTGACATTGACGGAATAAAATAGGATATATCAGAAGAAAAGTCCCATGATAATAACGGCATGTTGAAATCACCAAGAGCCATAATATAATCGTTTTGATTGGCAGAATGAGCTACATCTTTTATAGCATCAGCATGTTTTGTGAAAACCATTTCAGGTGAAATTGGAGGAATATAGGAAGAGGTAATGAAAATTTTCCTGTATTTTAAATTAATTTTGACACCTATAAACTCAATATCCAAAGGACGGTCATTGTTTAGAGGTTCGGAAGACAAACGATTGGCAACTGCAATAAGAACACCACCACCTTTAATATTATTTCCACGATCACGTCTATAAATTAGATAGTTGTCGCAGAGAATTTCAGAATTTAATATATTACCAACAAGCCAGGTTTCGGTAAGAGCAATGATATCATATGTGCAAGCAAAACTTTGATTGTAAATTGTACTTAATTTCGTATTTAAACCACGAACATTTTGATAAATGATGGAAATATGGTCAGATAAGGTATTTAGTTTTTTGGAATATTCAGGTCAGCGAACGAATGTATTCACTGGCCAAAAGCTAGGATTCATCAAAGTTTGAAATACATTTTCAGGAACACTAATTTTGAAGGACGTTATTGACCTCGGCTCAGAAAAAACATACTTATATACAGAAATATTTAAATCCGTTTCCAATTTTTCTTTAATATAAAACGTGACATCCTCAGCAGTAGTATCAGAAGATAATCGAGACACAAAAACAGATTTTTTAGGAGGAACAGCTTTCAGTGGCTTAGGTGGTAGAGAAACAGTGTCTTTTAAAGATTGGGAGCTGTTTCTATCCTGTGCAGGTGAAGTTTCAGAAATAGTAGGCAATGATTTATATGGGTCCAACGTGTCCAAATGTGTAAATGATGGTGAAGGCGTAGAGATAGATACAGTATTAAGTTGTGAAGAAGAACAACTGGCATCAACAGATGGTGAAGCAATATCTTTATCAATGATTGTGATAACTTCAGAATTTTTGGGCACAGTGGATCTCAAGTTAGGCCTTTTATGCTTAGGTGAAGAACTGTGTTGACCAGTATTTGCAGCAAATTTATCCAAATTCGGGTAATTGTTAAAGAGTTCGCCAAATTTCTTGAGTTTATTTTGCAAAGCCAAAAACTCGATATTAATTTTGTCGAACTGTTCTTTCGAATTTTTAAAAATATTGTAAAATTCAATACCTATTTTCCTGCATGAAGGGCAAGTCCACTGCATAAACTTTTGCGGATCAGCCAGCGAATCTGCATCTCGACCCTTAAGACCACTACACTTCAAATGAAAGTGTTTGACACACAGCCAACATGATACCATCCGTGCTTAAAAGTAGTAATTGAACAATTAGCATATCCACACTCCATATCTAACGTTGGCCACTCAGTGATTTAATATTCAGTATATGTAAATGGTAATACTGATAAATAAATACTTATCACAGGCACGAACCAGAATAAATGTTGGTATTACCAGATCCAGCAGTATCACAAAATATGATGGTAAACAAAACAGATAATAAAAAATGATAAAAATAACAAATGTCAAAAATATGTATGTATTTTTAATTGTTAATTGTTGTTGGAAAAACAAAAATTTTTGCAATGAACAAAAAATCAAAAATGCAAGTGAATTGTTGTTGCACAGAGGAGCACCAATATATTTAATTGCAAAAATAAATGCAGCAAATAAAAGCAACACAATAAAATGTTTTATTACACTGCAACAAGCAACATCAATGTCAAATTTCACAGTTTTAACAGGAAGTAGCAATTATTTTCCTTAAAATGTGTTATAATTTACAGAACAATTATGCGACAGTAAAAAACACGTCCGATCACTTAAGTGATGTCAAGTAACAAAACAATAAACAGAAGATATATTTACTCCATGAGAAGAAATAGACAATGGTAAGTATCTATATATAAATATTTTAAATATATTTTTTTGGATTGCCGGCAAATATCAAAGTATATTAAAAAAAATCAGTAAAATTTAGTTAACAGTGCACTGCTCTGCTGGAAATCTCTACCTTAATGAATGCATGTGTTTTGGGAGCGTAACTTTTAATATCTTTAATTGCTTGTACATTTTTTTATATTTCATTAAATATATAAACGTTTCAGATGATGTCAATAATAATCTGAGAGCTCCAATTGATGATAAAATGAATTGGTACTATGCTTCAACAAAGTTGATGCTATCATTGATGGGAGAGCTAAGGTCAAAAGTTGGAAAAAGTGTGCACATAAAAACAAAGAGTAAAATGTACCAACTTATCGCTGAAAAAATGGCTTGTGAAGGATATGTATACACACCACTTCAAATTGAAAACAAGTTTAGAGGAATGGAACACACATAAAAAAACCGTTATCAACAATAGGCAAACTGGGAGAAATAGACAAACATGTGCCTATGAAAGGTAAGTACATATGTTCATATGAAACTAAATATACCACTTAATTTATTTGTTGTAATATTAAAAAATGTAGTGAGTTAAACGAAATTCTTTGCAACAAAAAAGGAATAAATCCAGAGTTCGCATTACGAAGCTGGTATGAGGAATCTTCAACAAGTCTATCAATAGATGGAAAAAATGACGATATCAACACGTCAAAAGGTAAAGTTTGAAGTAGCCATCCCACCTCAAAATAAAGGGTGATTAAATTTTAAGGGCCGATGTTGATTTTGAATAAAACAAAAAATATTTAGGAAATTATTGTCATTTCTTTTTATTATGATAATATGGTGTGGTTTAATTATGTGTAGGACAAAATATCGGCGGCACACCTCCATCCGATGGTCCAAATTTTCGATGACGCTAAGGCATAATTGAGGTTCTATGCCGTTAACATGCCGAATTATCTCATCCTTTAGCTCTTGAATTGTTGCTGGTTTATCGACGTACACCTTTTCTTTCAAATAACCCCAAAGAAAGAAGTCCAACGGTGTCAAATCACATGATTTTGGCGGCCAATTGACATCGCCACCATGTGAGATAACACGGCCATTGAATTTGGAAAAAATACGGCCCGATGATGCCGCCAGCCCATAAACCGAACAAACAGCCACTCTTTGTGGGTGTATTGGTTTTTTGACAATAACTCTTCGATTATCATTCGCCCAAATGCGGCAATTCTGCTTATTGACGAATCCACTGAGGTGAAAATGTGCTTCATCCCTGAAGATGATTTTCTTTGATATGCATTTTGATTTGAACGCTCATTTTCATAATTAGCCTGAATAACTTTAACGCGTTGCTCAATTGTTTATCTTTCCAGGGTTCAAATTGAATTAGTTTGAAATTGAGAAATGTCTTATGAAATGCAGAAAAAAACTTGACGTTTAGGTTCACATTCAACATCAGCCCTTAAAATTTAACCACCTTTTATATGAAATCCTCAAAAACTTATCGAGAATTTTACATATTTACCTAGTAAATAATTACAGAATTCCACTATTATTAAACAGACAGTTAACCACGTCATAGTTGCACATTTTATCCTATTTATTTATATTTTTTTGAATGAATGTTTATTTTTAAGTAATCTTTATGTCTACTAAGTAGATCTTTAAAACAAAATGAAATGAAAATAAAATATGAATATTTCAATATTAAAATTAGGTGTATTTTATTTATGTGAATGTTATATTGTTTTACTGTAACTGACTACAAATGAAGTCTCTTACGGCATTTCCTCTAGTAGAATCTAGAATCTTCCACTTCAGTAAAAGGCAAATCATTTTCGTTTGCACTATTATGCAATACACAACACGCCCTTATAAAGTGGCACAACTTTTTAATACCTCTTAACTTACAGTAATAAAGTTGACTAAAGCGTTGCTTTAGGATTCCAAATAAATGTTCTATACAAACTCGACCTGAACTTAATTATCCTTGTATGGAGTCAGTAGATACTTACTGCATGGATAAGCAGAATCACCTAGTAAATAATAGTCTACAATGAAAAAAAATATATTAAAAAGGTCCTGAAAGACAAGAATTCTAAATTTATAGTAATTTTACCTCCACAACCCGCTGGTAAGTTTTGGTAAAGAGCTGAATTTTGAAAAACCCAACTGTCATGAGATGATCCATAAAATCCAACAAAGATATCTATAAATTTTTTTCTTTCATCACAAACAGCCTGCATTTTTAACGTTATGTTGCCTTTGCGATCAAAGTAGTCATCTTTGCAATGAGTGTTTAATATGAATCTTTTAAATATTGCTTACATATTACTTTTGAAAAGCCACATTTGTTGGCAAAAAAAGTTGACGCTGATTGTTTTCTTCATTGGACCACGTTGCTATTTCTGGACTTAAGTTGCTAATAAACAGTATGGTTTTGTTAACGATATTGTTAATAGTAGGCAATGCCAAGTTGAATCGGTCAGACAAGTCTCGAAAACTACGGACTTCATGACCCGCATACCACAGAAAAACTGCCAAATACGTGCTAGCTGGCAGCCGATTGGTAAGAACTCTGAGAAAAAAAGTTCATCGGTATCCGAATCAATGAGGTCTAAACACATCATATTCATCAGAATCGCTATCAATGAGTTCCGCAATAAGAGTTTCTAAATTACTATTAACTGCAGATGCATTATCATTGTCATTCTACAAAAAACATATATATATATATATATATATATATATATATATATATATATATATATATATATATATATGTAAGTATATATTGTTATTTTATTGAAAAGCAGGAACTTATTTACATATCGAGCCCTTCCCGCAATTTAAACGTATCCAACACGTTTTTCAAAATTGGTTTTTTGTTGAAAAACTATTTTCCAGGCAAAATATTGTATCAAAAATCATGCAACAAGCAAGCGAACATTTACTTTTGAAAATAATTGAAAAAAAACCTTTCTCTTGAACAATTTCCTTGTTGTTAGTTACTTTAAAATCACTGGAAGTGGTCGATACGATTGTACTTATATTTGTCGACATGATTTGGAGTTCCGGACGCTGCTATAATAATATAGGGTGTTTTTTATAGACGTATAGAACTTTAAGTTGGCATTACTGTTCAAGATGGCGACCGATTTAACAGCTGTCAAGTAATTTATTCTCAGTTTAGCTTGGTAATTCAAGAATTGAAGCCAAACGATCATCAAGTAAGGCGTAGATTCGTCGAATGGGCCCAAAACGAGATTGCCGTTGTTCCCGATTTTCATAAGCGAATTTTGTTTAGCGATGAAGCGCACTTCTGGTTGAATGGCTACGTCAACAAACAAAACTGCCGCATTTGGAGTGAAGCTAATCCTCAAGTGTATGTCGAAACACGATTATATCCAGAAAAACTGACTGTTTGGTGCGCTTTATGGGCTGGTGGAATCATTGGTCCGTACTTCTTCAAAAACGATGATGGCCAGTATAGAGCCATGATTACTAACTTTTTCATTCCTGAATTGAACAACCATGATTTCCAGGAGCTGTGGTTCCAACAAGACACCGCAACATGTCACACAGCTCGTGCCACAATCGATTTATTGAAAGACACGTTTGGTGACCGCTTAATTTCACGTTTTAGACCTGTGAATTGGCCTCCAAGATCTTGTGATTTAACACCGCTAGACTACTTTCTGTGGGGCTATGTAAATTCATTGGTCTATGCGGATAAGCCACAAATGCTTGACCATTTGGAAGACAACATTCGCCGTGTTATTTCCGATATACGGGCACAAATGTTGGAAAAATCATCGAAAATTAGACGTCCAGATTGGATTACATCCGAGCCAGCCGTGGCGGTCATATGCCAGAAATCATATTTTAAATATAATGCCACAAGATTATCTTTCGGATAAATAAAATTCATGTCAATCAAATAATCCATCGTTGTTTTATTACAATTTAAAGTTCTATACGTCTATAAAAAACACCCTTTACTTTCAAACAAACTAATATTTGATAACGCTTTTAAAGCTATATGAAGCTATTCAAATTACAATTAAATTTAAATAAAAATTAAATAAGTTTACTTTATAATTTTTGTTAATGTTATATTTTTTGTATATTTATATCACAATTTGGACTTTGTTTACTTTTATTTATTTTTCAAACAGCTGATTGACAATTTATCTAACTTGCACGAAGAAAAAGTGTGGCCTGTTTCGTGCATCAGCTGTTGCTGATAGAAAAAAATTGCATATTTTTAATATCGCAATAAATTTTAAATAAACAAAAAGAAAATAATTTTCGATAAATAAAACGAAATTATTTTCTATAAATAAAAAAGAAAAATAAGCTAAAACACATCTTATTTTTGAGAAATTTTGTATATTTTCTTGCAATTGTAAATTTTCCGTTTGCTTTCCGTCAGAAAATTAAAGCATAAGCAAAATTGAACCTGATTACAGAATTACTATATAACCAGTAACTGATTTTCTCTCGTCTATATCATTAGCCCAATCTGCATCCGAATACGCTATCAGGTCATTGTTGGCATCTTTACTAAAACAAAGTTTTGTATGTTTTGTTCCTTTTAAATATCGAAATATCCTCTTGACATCGCTCAAATGTTCTTGACTTGGGTTGTTCTTAAAACGGCTTAAAAAATTTACTGCGTGACAAATGTCGGGTCTTGTACATTGCGCTAAAAACATGAGACTTCCAATGGCTTGCTGATAGAGATGGTTTTCATTAAGACTTTTTTCTTCTAGTCTTTTAAGCTTTTGATTTGGATCCATAGGAATTTGCACAGCATTACAATTTATCATATTATATTTTTTAAGAATTTTATCTATATAATCTTCTTAATCTAAATATAATTTATTGTTTTCTTTGGTAATTCAAATATTTAAGCATTTCTTAGCTTCTCCAAGCATTTTCATATTCAATTCTTTGCATAATTTATTTTTAACTGATTCACAAAATAATTCATCATTACTTAACATCAGCATATCGTCTACATAAATTGCTAAATATGTACGTTTTGTTTTTGAAATATTATAATATACACAGGGATTTCTTAAAACCAACTTGCTTTAAAACTTTATCTAATTTGTTGTTCCATACTAAACTTGCTTGCTTTAACCCATACAAAGCCTTATTAAGTTTCAGAATTGAGCTTGAGTTTAAGCACTTTACACCCTCTGGTTGGTAAATAAATATTTCTTCATTTAATTCTTGTAAAAAAGCACTTACTGCATCCATTTGCTCAATTTCCAAATTGTATCTAACAGCTAGTGCTATTAGCATTCTTAAAGAAGTGTATCGAATTACCGGAGAATAAGTTTCCTCGTAATCGATACCTTTTTTTTCGTATAGCCCTTAACTACCAATCGTGCTTTATATTTTTTTTAATCATCTGGCTCGTGTTTAATTTTGAAAACCCATTTCGTTTTTATAACATTTCTGCAACTGGAAGCATTCACTTCTGTCCAAGTATTGTTTATTTCTAAGGACTTAATTTCACTATTTATTGCTTCTAGCTATTTTTCTTTATCAGGACGACTTAAAGCCTCTTCATAAGTTAACGGATCTTCTAAACTATTATTTGATGCGAAAAGTCCATTGTGACTTTTCTTTGCTAAACGTTCACTTCTCCTTGGTTCTATAGTTTTAGGTCCAATTTCTTTGCTTTCGTTATTAACTATTAACTCCACTTCATTATTATCCTCAGTAAATGAAGAGTATAATAATGAATCATTATCAGTATCTCTTAGAGTTTCTTGAGATTCGTTATATTTTTTAAGAGAGGGAATTGAAAACCAGTTTTCTTCAATCGATTTGGCATTATTTAACATCATGATTTCGTTTTCAAAAAATATAACATCACGACTTACTACGATTTTCTTTCGTACTGGATCAAATAAACGATACCCCTTTGATTCATTGCAATAGCCAATAAAAACCATTTTCTCAGCTTTTGCATCAAACTTTGTGCGTTTTTGTTGAGGAATGTGCTCCATTGCACTACATCCGAAAGTTCGTAAATGACTTATATTTGGCTTTGTGCTATACCATATCTCATCGGGACACTTCTGAAGACTTCGATGTGGAATCCGATTAATCAAATAACCAGCCGTGGATACTGCTTCTGCCAAAAACTTTTTGGTAATTTTGCACCGTAGAGCATACAACGAGCTTTTTCAATCAACGATCTGTTCATCCGCTCAGCGAGACCATTTTGCTGCGGATTATAAGCTACACTCTTGATAAATTATGCCACATTTCTTAAGAAAATCAGACATATTACGATTAACAAATTCGGCACCATTATCTGAACGTAGACATTTCAGCTTTTTCCCCGTTTGATTTTCTACAAGCGATTTAAACTGCAAAAATCTTTCAAAAACTGAGCTTTTGTTCTTTAAGAAATAAGTAAAAACTTTTCGACTGTAGTCATCTGTAAACGTTAACAGATATAAGCTGCCACCATTTGACCTCATCTCCATAGGGCCACATAAATCTGTGTGCACTACTTCCAAAATATCTTTAGCTCTTGAACCAATTTTTGGAAACTTGGACTTTGCATGTTTTCCTTGAGCACATGCCACCCAGTTCATTGGAACGAGATTATCATATTGTAACATACCATCTGACTTCATTTTTTCCATTGATTGTTGATTAATATGACCCAAACGTCGATGCCACATTTCAACATTTGATGAATTACTAGCCAAATAAACACACGAATTAGTAGGAGTACATAACTTATACATACCGTCAACTAATTTTCCTGAAGCAATCAACTTGTTTTTTGTATCAAGAACACTGCAGCCATAGTTATTGAAAATAATTTTTTATTTTTCTTAATTACTGTACTTATAGAAAGTAAATTTGCACCAAGCTCTGGAACATACAACACATCTTCAATAGTAACTTTCAGTTCAACAGTTCCTTTTCCAACAGCTTTTAAAACTTTATTGTTAGCAATACGGATTTCGCCTTCATAGTTTTGAAAATTTATGAAAAAAGATTTTGATTGAACCATATGTGTGGATGCTCCACTATCAAAGTACCAACATTCTTCACTGAAACCCTTAACAACGTAAGCAGCCAACATTGAATGATTCTTATTACTATTTTCTCTGTTCGGACATTTTGTTGCATAATGCCCAAATTTTTTGCAACTAAAGCATTTCACATTTTTTATGTCCTTTTTTTATTGTTTTATTGATGCTAAGGCTGAATTCGGAATATGTGGCTTATATGTCACATCTTGCAACAATTTCGATTTAACAGCATCAGCACTTAAAGATTTTTCGGAACTTTCCATACTCATAATCATAGGATTATATTCTGAAGGCAAGCCTTTTAACAAGATCAATGCTACCCATTCGTCAGATACAGTAAAATCAATATTATTTAATTTTTGTGCCGTTTAAACAACTTCAGAAACATAATGCTCTACAGAATTACATTCTGTAATTTGTATAGAGCATAAATTTCTTAAAAGACCAATACGTCTGTCAAAGCCAGAATCTTGAAACAATTTCTTGAGTTTTTCAAAAATCTCCTTGGCACTAACAGCTTCCTGCACGTAAACATATAAATTCTTGTCCAATGACAGAATAAGTCGACATCTTGCTTGAGTTTCTTTCACAGCATCTTCGCACGTTCCTTCTACATAACTCCATAAACTCTCCAACTGAAATTGAGTTTTTAACGCAAAACACCAAGTAGACCAATTTTCTGATCCAACTAGCTTTTCAATTTGAAATAAACTATTTGCGTTCGACATCGTATAAATTATCGCGAGTAGTTCTGCACTTTTTTAAAATTTCAATGATGAGTAAGGCCCATAACCTATTGAAAAATAAAAGGCAATCTTTTCTATTTGGAATATAAATACGAATAATAATAAATTATTTATTGAAAAAATAATTTATAATATGTAAATATCAAAAACTAATGTGTTTAAAATAAATTTTATATTCACAAGTATAATTTGATAAAGTACAACAACACGAACTAAGAAAGCAATACCTTTTTCGTTGTTTTATCTATAATTTAATATTTATGTTCTTATAATGATATTTGTTTTAATCCTTTATTTTCAGAACGTAGAATTTGTAATGTGTTTAGATTCCATCACTCATTCTTTAAATGCTAATGAGACAAATCTTTATATGCATGTGTCAAAACCACCCAAGGACAACACTCCAATGAATATATTCTTCAAATATTTGAAGTACGTTTCTAACAAATATAGTAATGTAACAGCAGAAGGTGTTCACAAAAAAATTAACTTAGCTGAACCATTATTAGCTTGGCATCATGAACGTTTTAGTATTAAACGTATGCCATCTTTTACTTTGTCTGCGTTAAAATCTCCAAAACTTATAACTCGTACATCTATGTTTAAAGATAACGAAGAAGTCATCTTATCGCAATTGCAACGCAACACCAAAATTATTGCGGAGGCTTTAGCTCGTTATATATATACAAATTCTGCATTTGAGGAGAGTAAAGACTTTGAAATATTTTCAGATGCAATGGTAAGAAAAATGATTGCTTATACAGTAAAATATTAATTCATTGTTGCAAAATGTGATTTTTCTCATATTATTTATCAAGAAAACTAGTGTAATAGATAAAATAATTTTTTTTAGCAAATCTCCAATAGCACTATCAAATCGTATTTAAATTTAAAATCTGCTATGCAAAACAACGACCTGAAGAATGCCTTTGAAAAGTATCTTAAGAATGTTAAAATTATTTTCGATAAACCAGATGAACGAGAGCCTGATTTTATGCTATACGAAGGTTCCGAAGCTACTCTGTATGTGTATCGTGTTAAGCCAGCAGTTTTTGACTTGTTCCTAACAATTATTATTTGCAGCTATTTATTTTTTGTGTACTTCGTTATACAATTCTTTCCAAGTATATATCAAATTATATGTAAATTATCTCTTAAATCCCAGGAGTCTTCGCCCATTCACAATATTCACTTGGAAAATAATAAAACTAAATATTATTAGTTAATATTAATAGTCAAACTTGATTTATGCTCTTTTTATTTTTGTTAAATTGTTACCTCCTTTAAGATACCGAACAGCACTGTTCATTTTCTTATTTTACAATAATAGCATTATATATTGAAATTTTTAATTAAAAAGATTTTTATTATCTATAACAAAAGCGAATGATAAAGTTCGGGGAATGTGCAGTACGTAAGAAACGTAGTTATTTTGACCCTTTCTAATTTTCTATTCCTTTTTTCTTTTAAGCCTTGCATTCTGTTCAACATTTTACATATGAAGTAATTGATATTGTTAAAAAAGTTCCACACATTTAAATAGAGTACAATATAAAATAGTACTTTATCAATAGTTAAATTTGAGTTACATACATATATTATTTATGGTATATAAATAGTTTTAAAACATTTCTTTTTCTGTTTTTTTTTTATTGTTTGCCTGTTAAACTTCATGAAACAAAAACACCAACAACAGATTTTGGTTTGTAAGTATTTGTGAGAAAAAAAATTATTATTTTAATTTTTTGCAGTTCGTATATTAATATTTCCTTATATTTGTCCTTAAAATAGCTTTGTATTTACTTATATATTATTTCATTGTCAATAACTTAGCCTATACATTAGACCAATCCCAGTTATAAAATAAAAACAATATGAATATTTATCTATATTATTACTTAATCTTGTTTCACAGTGTTTACGAAAATTCAATTTCAATATGTAAAGGGTGTTTTTTATAGACGTATAGAACTTTGAATTGCAATAAAACAACGATGGATTATTCGATTGACATGAATTTTATTTATCCGAAAGACAATCTTGTGGCATTACATTTTAAATATGATTTCTGGCAAATGACCACCACGGCTAGCTCGGATGTAGTCCAATCTGGACGTCCAATTTTCGATGACTTTTTCCAACATTTGTGCCCGTATATCGGCAATAACACGGCGAATGTTGTCTTCCAAATGGTCAAGCGTTTGTGGCTTATCCGCATAGACCAATGACTTTACATAGCCCCACAGGAAGTAGTCTAGCGGTGTTAAATCACAAGATCTTGGAGGCCAATTCACAGGTCCAAAACGTGAAATTAGGCGGCCACCAAACGTGTCTCTCAATAAGTCGATTGTGGCATGAGCTGTGTGACATGTTGCGCCGTCTTGTTGGAACCACAGCTCCTGGACATCATGGTTGTTCAATTCAGGAATGAAAAAGTTATTAATCATGGCTCCATACCGATCACCATTGACTGTAACGTTCTGGCCATCATAGTTTTTGAAGAAGTACGGACCAATGATTCCACCAGCCCATAAAGCGCACCAAAAAGTCAGTTTTTCTGGATGTAACGGTGTTTCGACATAGACTTGAGGATTAGCTTCATTCCAAATGCGGCAGTTTTGTTTGTTGACGTAGCCATTCAACCAGAAGTGCGCTTCATCGCTTAACAAAATTCGCTTATGAAAATCGGGAACAACGGCAATCTCGTTTTGGACCCATTCGACGAATTTACGCAAGCGTTGTTCAGGCGTGAGTCTATTCATGATGAATTGCCAAACCAAACTGAGAATAAATCACTTGACAGCTATTAAATCGGTCGCCATCTTAAACAGTAATGCCAACTTAAAGTTCTATACGTCTAGAAAAAACACCCTTAATATATTAAGAGAAAATTTAGCGGAAAGAATTATCGATAGATATGAAAATTGCTATTATTCCTTCCTGTAGAATTTTTATTTTGAATTGTTTCATTTAATTGCGAATTAAAAAGGTGTTAATTGTGGATGAATTGTATTAATGAAAAAAATTAATGGCCCTATTATGGTATACAATTAAACTCATTGCCCCTCATTGCTTTCTTAGTGCGTGTTAAACTTTGAATTATTTAAATTAATACGAAACAAAATATTTCAGACTTTTTACTGTCTAATTATTCATTCCTTTGTTGCGGTATTCTTCCGGAATATAGATACATTTTTCTTCCGCTAAAGTTTTCTCACGGAAAGCAAACGCAAAAATAAAAAAGTCTAAAAAGCAATAAAAAAATTACGCAAAAATAAAGGCCCCGATTATGGTTCACAACACTTAACTATTTTGATGTTGTGAATTGCGATTATAGTTTATATAACTTATCTGTTGTGTTGTCTCTTTAGTTGTGTATGTTAATTTTCGGCGATTATCTTTCCCTCGTAATTTTTTCCCATTTCACATACTTGCAATCATGAATAACTCCTATGAAAAATAAACTTTTAAGTAATTCAATTGAGATGGACAACATGAAAAATGTTTACTTCAAGAAATTCCCCCTTATCGAAAATAATTTTTATCCATGAAATTTGTTCACTTCATATTTGCTGGGGGAAATGTATTATCAATCATGTAAATATTCATTTATTTTAACTAGTATTACATATTAAATTTATTTAAAGTTATCCGGTGGTGCCAAAGAATTTCCTCTAAAACATTCAATATGTGTGAGAGCACTGCACAGAATGTTGATTGTGCATAAACCCCTATCGTGAATAATTTTTTTCCATTTCACATACTTGCAATCATGAATAACTCCCATAAAAAATTTACTTTAAAGTAATTCAATTGAGATTGAAAACATAAAAAAATGTGTACTTCAAGAAATTTTCCCTTATCGTAAATAATTTTTTCCCATGAGATTTGTTCACTTTTCCCTAATATTTATTCACTTTATATTTGCTGGGGGAATTGTATCATTAATCATGTAAGTATTCATTTATTTTAACTAGTATTACATATTAAACTTTTATACAAATTTCTTCAAGACAAGATCCGTTAATAAAGCCCAAAGCGATATAATTTTAAACAAAATGCAACATAATAGACCAATTGCTTGTGGATTTGGAAAACTTTCAAAAGAAGGCTGCCGCAAATATGAAAAACCAACGTGCGACAGGAGGGGGGGGGGGGGCCAAACCAAACTAAATGCTTAACAGCAAGCGAACAATGCATTTTTTAATTAATAGGAATGAAAGAGTCGGTAGAAGGTTTGGAAAATACCTGCAAATTCAGTGAACCAAATTTAGAAAAAAATGAAATTTTTAAAGAACCATCTTACGACAATGTAACGATTGATGTGTGTGATGAGATACCCTGCAGTTCAAAGTAGGTAGCACCGGCGCCTCAAGTCCCAGTAGTAAATAGAAAGAAAATAGAATGCAAAGAAAAACTTACTACAGCCAATCTTATTGCTAAAGAGGTAGAAACACAAGAAAAACTATATACACAAATTTGTGAAATAGGGATGGGCATAAAAAGAGTATACCGAGCATTAGAAAAAAATAACGAAATGAAAACAAAAAAAATTAAAAAAGTTGGAGAACCATCACGCAGTAATCGAACAACTTCGTTTAAAAGAAGTGGAAAGTAAAATAGAAGAGAACAAGAAATTAATATATATTGAAAAAATGAAACTTAAAATCATTTAGAAGAATAATGGAGGCATTTGAAAAAATTCTAAAAATATTCACCCTTATCGCGAATCTCAAGGGAATAAATTCTAGGGAATAATTTGTTTATTCCTATGAACAATAATTTGGTATCGTCAATTGTTAGGGAATAAAATATATTTTCGAAACATATATGTGGCAAGTCGAAACAATGTAAGAATTGTTAACATTATGTACATATATGTACATATAAATAAATTCTTTGCAGGTTCTAACAACATTTTCTAGCTAAGCTTTTAAATACCTTTTAGATATATTGAACCAGAACTGTCTATCAGAAAGTCGTCATGTTGTCTAGCTTACAACACGTGTTTCGTCAAATTAGATTATACAATAGACATTACACAATGAAATTTATTTTTGAAGAAAACATCATATTTTACAAGTGTAACAATCTTAGTATTGACAACAAAAAATTTACTTTATAAATTTCTGACATCCTTGTCGAAAAAAATATTAAAAAATAAATGAGTTAAAAATGAATTATTAATACTTGAGCTCTTAGTCAGTCAACATATCAAATTCTCTGTTGAACTTTAATAAGAATTAAAACTGCTTTGAATTAAATAAAAATTGAAATGAATTTAAAATAAACAATTGGTTTTTTTTTGTATTGCAAAAACTATTGCGATAATCAACATGTCTACGGTTTTTATAGGATACAAAAATTTAAAAAAGAAATATTCTTCAGAAAAATACGAAATTTTAAATCTAAAAAACAATAAATCACATTTGTGTTATTTTTGGTTGTACTTCATGTATCACAAAAAATTTTAATAAACAGGCACATAAAAAAAGGCAACAAAAATTCTAATTCATAATTAATATTGCTACCTACACTTATTGCTGCCTGGTGTTCTTGGCTCTCAGCTGCTCATGTCAGTATAGGTTCCATCCCTCGAACACCGACACCAGTTGGCACAATAAAGTTACATAAAAGGCTAAAAAAAATAACTAAAACAAAAAAGAAAACGCACACGCAATATTTTTTTTTGAGGACAACCTAGAGAGGTAGGAGGATGAGATGGTGTTACACTCCTTTGCCCGCCCTTCCATGGACATCCGTCGTCCCATTCATGATTCTAAAGTGTCTCCACTATACTCATGTACTCAGGGTTTCACTATCCTCTCATTCAACCTCACTCGAACTCTCATTAAAAGATTTACCAACACATATTTTATATTTTTAAAACGTTATAAAAAAATTTGTATGATTTTATTCCAATACATAAATCTTAAAATTTACAGTTTTGACTTATTTTATAATTGATTCCTTTTCTACTTATTAATTAGTGATTGTAATAAAAAATAACATCGTTAATTTTTCTTTCCGGCTTCTTAACGGTTACGAAAACTAACATAAAACTTATTACATTAAACGTAGAAAAAAAAAAAAACATTATTATATACTCCTAATGTGCCATCATATAATGGTTCATTTTACCAAAAACTTAATTTTTCCTAGGTCCTTTTTTCTGAAACCCTTCCTTTGTAAAGGTACTTCTTACATAGCCTGTTCAATCCTGAACACTACTCCTTTCACCTATCTAAAAGAGCTCTCTTAAATGGTTCTTTTTATCGTGTCAGCCTAACTATATGGCTCACTCCTTCACTCAAGATTGTTTCCTTTCCAAAAGGATATAGGTCTGGTTTTTTTTTTTTTTTTTTTTTTCCCCCAATAAATCTGCACTTCGCTGGAACACTCAACTTATCTATTATATTTTCTTTTAACCAGCGGAGCTTAAGAGCTTAGTGTCTAATCATCTCATTATTCCGCGCTTTTGCTTATTATATGACACCTTATCTCAAAATTTATTCATATATTTTTTTGTATTTATATATATATATATCTAAATTATATTCTATTTTTTGTTATTTCTACTTATCTTCGGATGACTCCGATACATCTAGACTCTTCGAATGATAACGCTTTCTCTCATCCACTTCCTTCTTAGCTCCTCCTTACTGGCAGGACTTTCTTGAGGTGGTAGGATGTTGCGTGATTCTGTTCCCAGTCTCATGAAAATTCTTTCTCGTTCTTCTTCTTGTGCTTATGACGTAATTTCCTTCTTTTATTTAATATTTTTTTTTTTCTGAACAAAGTTAAGTACAAAAATGTAATGTTCAAAACTCTAAATGTACCAAGAGAATCCCCCGTTTCTTCCTCCGCTAGCGCTTTTATACTTTCTTTTCTTTCCAGGGTTGACCGTTTTTCTATTTTAACCGCTAAACTTTCCAATTTTTCGGTTCCTTTCCCTTTTCACAAATACCTTCCAAAAACAACTACGCCTGGAAATCCTTCGTCCTTTTCCTACAATACCCTACTTTTTCTCACTCTTACCTATTTAGTACTTTAAATGCCACTCTGTGTGTTTGAAGCAGTGCCAGTCTTACAACGGTATGCAACCATATGTATATTTTTTTCTTTCTACTTCCGGCATTTTTGCATATTCTATTTCAGCATGCAACACGCATGATCATAATAAATATTCATTGGGGACGTGATAGTGGGCATTAGCATCGGATCGCAAGGTACTTAAACATAATCAACTCCATGGATGCCACTATCAGGGTGGATTTCTCTTTGCGTTGTGTGTCAGCTGATATTGTTAAACACCAGCCGCAACAAAACTCCGGTACGACCAAGTATACGCCGGTGGTACCGGTGTGCGGTATCCTATTGTGCGTAAAACGTGGGGAACTCCCACACCCTGATAAATCTCAAGCCGGGCATTCTAAAGGTAAGTACCTGAAGTATCTTCGTATAATTTTTCAGTAATTATTTTGCTGGCTTGCTCCTTATGTTACATAGGTTTTCTGCAACTGTGGAGGTGTGATCAAACTATTTGCTCCCATTCCGAAGTCTACGTTATTCCCTCGTGCCTCGCCATGATCACGTAAGTTGCAAAAATTACTCCGCCCGACATATATACATACATTTGTCATTAATAAACAAAATATGTGTTTAAATAGTTGTAGCTAATACAAATGTATATATAAGTTAATAATTAACATATTTATTCTTAATAAAAGTTCATTTGCTGACACATTTCCGCTAGTTGCAATTAATAATTATTTTACTTACTTTAATAAAGTTCAATCTCCTCTGTCGCAATCCATTTGCTGACACATTTTATTTATTTTACTTACTTTAATAAAGTTCAATCTCCTCTGTCGCAATCCATTTGCTGACACATTTCCATTTAAATTTTAATTCACGAATATTTTTTTGTTACATTTATTTAAAAGTGCTGACGACCTATTTGCACTGAATGCAATTGGAACAGCTCACGTTGCATTCCAGGTGATGATTGTTGTTCGACAATTCTTAAGTTTATAAAGTTTAATATTAAGTTTTAATAAGAGAGAATAGCAGTAGTCTAGAATAAGAAGTCCGAATAAGAAGACATAGTCTTCCGGGAAATTAAATAATTAAAAATACTAAAAGGATAAAGAAGACATAGTCTTCTCCTCTAAAATAAATAAATAAATAAATACAAATTTTCTTTTAAAAATAAAATAATATAGTATTTTATTTACTGGCGCCCGAGCAACCGGTACAAAAATAGTGTACTAAAAGAACCCTAAAATAAAAAAATAATAATAATTAAGCCTGTAAGTGTCCGTCCGTATAAAGTGTCATAAGTGAATCCTTAGTAGAAGTACGAAAAGGACAAAATTCGCGTGATCGGGACGGTATAGTTTAATAAGTTTACAATTTAAAATAAGAAAATAGACACAACAAATAAAAAGAACAGTGAACAAATAAAAAAATATAATAACTAAAAAATAATATTATAAAAGGAAAAACTATATTAATTAAAAGGTAACAAAGACTTTAGAAAAGACCTAAAAAAAAAACATAATATTCAACAACAGCTTTGTCCTTGCCATTGAAAGCTGCACCGTAGAAGACGACCATTCGAATATCTGGCCGACATCGATAGCTGCAACAAGATCAACAGAATAACATCAGTCAGTCAACACAATGTGTCCAATTCACCTTATACTGTAAGTCATTATATTTCAGAGTATTTTTAAGTTATTTCATAAGTGACAAAAACCACCCTTATATAAATAAAAAAAAAAAGAAGAGAAAATAAAACAAAATAATAAGAAAGGAAGAAATCTTTTATTTACTGTGAATATCAAAAGTACCAATTTTTACAAATCATAAAATAGAATTTTTTTTTATCTCACAAAAATTGTTCCCAAAATTTGCGAAAAATCATGTCTAACCCCAATAACCTAGTAAGACCTCCCGTTCTTAACGCTCCAAATCCTATCCCAAATCCAGCAGCGCAACTCAACGAAGAAATAGAAAACAGAATAGCCGCTATTTGCGCGCAACAATGCAGAAATATAGTTCAATCTCTGATGAACCCAAATAATGACCTTAACCACGGGATAGACCAAAACATTGAAGACAGATATAGAAATGACTTGAGTGAACTAGATAAAATACCCGATATAGTAAGAAGTCTTAGAGATTTCTCGGGTAACCCCATGGAATTTAACTCATGGAAAAAAAGCGTGGATAGAGTGTTGCAAATTTACGATTCAAGCAGAGGGACACCTAAATACTATGGTATTCTAAGTGTTATCCGAAACAAAATAACAGGCAACGCTGATATTGCCTTAGAATCTTACAATACTCCATTAAATTGGAGTTGCATTGTAAAATGTCTATCTATGCATTACGCAGACAAACGAGATTTAGGGACGCTTGAATATCAGATGACTTCTTTAATTCAAGGAAGAAATACCATCCAAACATTTTATCAAGAAGTTTACACACATTTGTCCCTTATACTAAATAAAATTGGTTGCATGGAAATGGGCCAAGAGTCCTTGCGACTTTTAACGCAAACCTATAGGGACAAAGCCCTAGATACTTTTATTAGAGGCCTAAATGGAGATCTACCAAGACTCCTTGGCATCCGTGAACCTGCGGATCTCCCGCAAGCGTTACATCTTTGCTTAAAGCTAGAAAATCAAAACTACAGAACAGAATACGCAAATAAACATCAAAACCATAGACAACGTCAACCACCACCCCTTCCAATACGCAATGCAAATACAATTCATAGACAACCCTTTTATCCAGAATTGACATTTCAAAATTTTAACCAATACAATAGACCAATGAATAACATGCAACAAAATGCATCCCAAAATCGTCAAACCATCCCCAACATTAACTTTCGACAAAATCCCCAACCGCGTTTTCAATCGCACCAACCTTTTCAACAAAATTTTCAACCACAAAGACCAGTTGCACCGAATCCTCAAAGGCCTCAACCTATGGAAGTTGACGAATCAATTCAAACAAGAAACGTAAATTATCAAAACAGACCACGTCCTTTTAATCAACCCCAATTTAATAACAAAAGACCTCCATCCCTAAGCTACGTTCCACCACCACATAAACAACAACGCAATTTTCATATAGAAAGTAGACAAGACCTTTCCACTGTACCGAATTACCAGGACGAACAAGCTGGAAATTATAATGAAACTGAATACGAGCAATTAATCCAAAACCAAGGAATTGACGAGTACGCCGAATCCTATGATCAAGATCAACAAGATGAAATACCCACTCAAAATTTCACAGATATCCATTTTTTAGGTTAACAAACTCTTCGCTCCCGTATTTTGAGTGCAAAGCGAAGAATGGTAAAATTCTAAAAATTCTTATAGACACTGGATCTAACAAAAACTACATTCAACCATGCCTCGTTAGCAATCCTATCAAAAACGAAAACACCTTTTTTGCAAATTCAGTATCTGGAGACATTAAAATTACGCACCACACATTCGCAACTTTATTCAATTTACCCGACCACCATATAAAATTCTTCATCCTACCTTCTTTGAAATCGTTTCATGGCATCCTTGGTCATGATAGTTTAAAAGAACTAAATGCAACTATCCATATTAAAAAAGAATATTTGTTAATAAACAATACAACTAGAATAAAAATTCATCAACACCCTTCCCAATCAGTTAATAAAATGGAATTCAGAACAAATCATATGAACGAAACTCAAAAATTTCAGTTAGATCAAACTATAAACGAGCATCCCAACCTATTCACGGATCCCAACAAGAAACTTACATTCACTTCTCGAGTTCAAGGAGAAATCCGAACACATTCAGATTCACCAATTTATTCTAAATCATACCCCTATCCCATGGCTTTGAAAAGTGAGGTAGAAAAACAGATTAATGAACTCTTAAATGACGGAATTATCAGACCCTCCAGATCTCCGTATAATGCACCCGTTTGGATCGTTCCGAAAAAAATAGACGCATCCGGAGAAAAAAATATAGAATGGTCATCGATTACAGGAAACTGAATGCAGGAACTGTGGCCGATAGGTATCCCATTCCAGAAATTAACGAAGTTCTAGCAAATCTAGGTAAAAACAAGTACTTTACGGTTATTGACTTAAAGAGTGGTTTCCACCAGATTCCTTTAAAGGAATGTGACGTAGAGAAAACCGCCTTTTCAGTTAATAACGGGAAATTTGAGTTTGTACGACTCCCATTCGGATTAAAAAATGCTCCCTCAATATTCCAACGTACTCTGGACGATGTCTTGAGAGACCACATAGGGAAAATCTGCTACGTCTACATAGACGATATTATCATCTTTTCAAAAACTGAGAAAGAACACTTCGAAAACCTCAGAAAAATATTCAAAACACTAGAATCGGCAAATTTCAAAATTCAACTAGACAAGTGTGAATTTCTCAAAACAGAAGTTGAATTTCTGGGATTTATCGTAGGAGCCGCAGGAATTAAAGCCAACCAAAATAAAATAGAAGCAATAACCAAAATACCACCACCGAAAACCCTAAAAGACCTGAGAAGTTTCCTAGGCATGTCAGGTTATTACCGTCGCTTCATCAAGGATTATGCGAAGCTCGCCAAGCCCCTGACATCCCTTTTAAGAGGGGAGGAAGGACGCATTTCGAAAAACGCGTCCAAAAATTTAAAAATTACTTTAGATCAAAATGCTTTGGACGCATTCCAGAAATTAAAAAATTCACTCATCTCCGGCGATGTCATGTTATCTCATCCTGATTTTGAAAAAGGCTTCGATCTGACAACAGATGCCTCTGATTACGCAATAGGCGTAGTACTTTCGCAAAACAAAAAGCCCATTACATTTCTTTCAAGAACGCTCAGCAAAACTGAAGAAAATTACGCTACCAACGAAAAAGAAATGCTAGCGATAATATGGGCCCTCAATTCGTTGAGAAATTACCTGTACGGTTCTGGGAAAGTAAACATTTATACGGACCACCAACCTTTGACGTATGCCCTCAGTAGCAAGAACACAAACAGCAAGATGAAAAGATGGAAGTCCATCTTAGAAGAATATAACTACGAACTCAAATATCAGCCAGGCAGAACAAACGTAGTTGCAGATTCACTATCTAGACCACCACAGATAAATTCGATGACAGCGACACAACATAGCGATGAAAGTTCCTCAGATAATATGATCCCCGCAATAGAATGTCCAATTAACGTCTTTAAGAACCAACTCCACATCTTAGTTAGTAACGAAGACAACTACAAATTCGAAATTCCATTCCCAACTTACCATAGGCACATTATCAAAAAACCTTTTTACACTAAAGACACCTTAATATCAATTTTTAAAAAATATCTTAACCCCAGCGTAATCAACGGTTTATTTACCACCGAAGAAATTATGGGGGTAATTCAAGAATTCTATCCCGAACACTTTAAAAACTTCAAAGTAAGATTCACTCAGTCACAAGTAAAAGATATTGTAAGTGAAACAGAGCAAGAAGAAATATTGATTAATGAACACCGAAGAGCTCATAGAAATGCCAACGAAAACAAAAATCAGGTAATACAAAAGTACTACTTCCCCAAAATGATGGAAAAATCCAAAAGGATAGCAAAAAATTGTCAAACCTGTAAAGAACAAAAATATGATCGTCGACCCAACAAACCGCAATTTCAGCCTACACCAATTCCAAAAAATCCTGGAGAGATTATTCACATTGACATCTATGCAACTGAAGGAAACCTAGTACTCACAGCAATAGATAAATTTTCCAAATACGCCTTAGGAAAAATTCTGAAATCAAAGGCAGTTGAAGACATTAAAGAACCATTGAAAGAAATAATTTTAGCATTTGGCATCCCCAAGTTTATAGTCTTAGATAATGAAAAATCACTAAATTCCGTAACGATAAACTTCCTTCTTAAAGACCAATTCGGCATACAAACCTACACTACACCCCCTTACGCTAGTACCGTCAACGGCCAAGTAGAGAGACTTCACTCTACTCTTTCCGAGATGATGAGATGTCTTAAGTCAGACAAACTTCACAATTCATTCCATGACTTACTCACCAAAACATTATACGAATACAATAAATCAATCCATTCTACCACTGGTAAAAGACCGATTGACATATTTTTTAATAAAAACTTTAATAGTGACCCAGGAAAAACAATTTTGGAAAAACAAGAAATAATAAATCGCTTGACTGAAAAACAAAAACAAGACCTGGACTACCATAACAAAAATAGACAAGCACCCAAAACTTATTTACCAGGAGAGAACATTTTCGTTAGGATCAACAAAAGATTGGGTTCAAAATTAACCCCAAAATATAAAAAAGAAATAGTCAAAGAAGACCGAAATACAACTGTATTAACAATGTCAGGCAGAATTGTTTATAAAAGTAACATTAAAAGATAATAACCTATTTTTTCCAGATTATTCTTATCCTATGCACTGACGGAAATCCAAATCATGGATTACACGTCCTCCTACGTTGTCACCATAAATAAAGGTGCAGCAAAAATTCAACAGGGAACCTTTACTATTATGCATCCAATAGATCTGGAACAATACGCAACATCTATAACCAACACCCACACCTTTATCCAACAACACATCCCAAATAACCATAACCTATACCCTATCCTCAATCATGAACTCACCCAAATTAACATCCTAGAAAATCTAACACCCCTAACAAGAAATAAAAGAGCCATAAACGCTTTGGCAACAATTTGGAAATACGTCGCAGGGTCTCCGGATCATGACGACTTTGAAATATTAGCTAATAACGTTTACGAATTAAATAAAAATAACAATAAACAATTTTATGTAAATGAAGCTTTCAATAAAAGAATAAACAACTTAACCGAAATTATTAATAGAATGTCAAATTTTGTAAAAAAGAATGTTTACTTAGAAAATGAAATAGTTATTAATTTACAAAATAGAATAAGATTAGTCAAGGAATAATTAATAAATATTGAAAATGGAATATAATGGGCAAAAATTGGAATTGTAAACCCATTAATACTAAATAAAAAAGAAATCGAAGTAGCTATGAAAAAAATCGAAGAAGAACACATTCCTTTTGTAAACCCAGAGGAGGCACTTCAATTTGCCAAAGTGTCAGTTTTATATAACAAAAATATTTTACATGGTTAAAGTACCATTGACAAAAAAGGAAATGTATGAAAATGTAATTTTAAGACCAGTAAAAAAGAAAACGTATGTAATCAAACTTGAATTCCTAGAAATTTTAAAAAATGAAAAAACAATTTATGCTATTAAAGAAAAATGTGAAGAATATAACGATATTATGATTTGTAAAGAAAATCAAATAATTGACATAACAAATAATACCTGTATCCCTAATATTATTAATAATAGAAACTCTTCATGTGTAATGAGCAATAATCATCACATTTCACCAATTGAAGAAATTGAGTCTGGCGTGATCTTACTAAATGGTTACAACGGATCCATTTACATAGATGAAACACATCGACCCTTATCTGGAACTTTTCTCATTAAATTTCACAACAGTACCATAAAAGCTAACAATAGAACTTTCAGTAATATAGAGGCTTCTCCTCTAAAAATGATACCCGCATTACTACAGCCAACTCCTTTCGAAATTGACCATATCAATCTCTTATCGCTCGAAGCTCTAAACGAACTTCAAATCAACAACACTGAGACAATCTCAACTATCCAAAGAAACCTAGAAATCATAGGTTGGTCAATATCCACGATACTTTGATTAATAATCATATTAATTGCGTGTCTGAGTTTTTTCCTTAAACGTACCGGAAAGGTAGTAATTTGGGAACCCCAAACCCCGATCACTAGTAGCGAGTTAACCCCGAGTGTACTCGGTTTACAAACTATTTGCGACCCTCAAAACCCAATAGAGCTTAAAGCTCCAGTCAAACCTCCTAGATTGAACAATATCCCATTTTTCTGAATGATTGGGGACAATCAAATTAAAAAGGGAGGAGTTAATAATTAACATATTTATTCTTAATAAAAGTGCATTTGCTGACACATTTCCGCTAGTTGCAATTAATAATTATTTTACTTACTTTAATAAAGTTCAATCTCCTCTGTCGCAATCCATTTGCTGACACATTTTATTTATTTTACTTACTTTAATAAAGTTCAATCTCCTCTGTCGCAATCCATTTGCTGACACATTTCCATTTAAATTTTAATTCACGAATATTTTTTTGTTACAACAATTATTTAAAAGTGCTGACGACCTATTTGCACTGAATGCAATTGGAACAGCTCACGTTGCATTCCAGGTGATGATTGTTGTTCGACAATTCTTAAGTTTATAAAGTTTAATATTAAGTTTTAATAAGAGAGAATAGCAGTAGTCTAGAATAAGAAGTCCGAATAAGAAGACATAGTCTTCCGGGAAATTAAATAATTAAAAATACTAAAAGGATAAAGAAGACATAGTCTTCTCTAAAATAAATAATTAAATAAATACAAATTTTCTTTTAAAAATAAAATAATATAGTATTTTATTTACTTATATATATATAATATATATATATATATATATATATATATATACAGGGTGGGCCAAAAGAAACCAAGGGGTGTAAAAGTTTAATAACTTTTTTGTTTATTAATTTTTTTTTTATTTTTTCTTTCAGATTATATAGACAACACTTGGAGAATTTATAATGGAGAGGTTCACAACTGAACAGAGAATCAGAACATTAGAATTTTATTATTTTTTAAAAATATATATATTTGATTATGAGTGATGAAGCTCATTTTCATTTGAATGGCTTTGTTAACAAGCAGACCTGTAGGTTCTGGGGTTCTCAAAATCCAAGAGCCATTCATCAACGCCAATTGCACCCCATCAGGTGTACAGTATGGTGTGGGATCACATCTGAAAATGTCATTGGGCCCTACTTCTTCGAGAATGAAGATGGAAGTGCTGTAACCGTAAATGGAGAGCGGTATCGTTTTATGATAGAAAATTTTTTATGTCCTGCTCTTAAAAACAGACCTGGTATGTGGTTTCAGCAGGACGGAGCCACTGCCCATACTGCCCGAGACACAATGGCACTTTTAAGTAAAATTTTTGGAGAGCGAATAATTTCTCGAAATTCGGAAATTATTTGGCCAGCGCGATCGCCAGATTTGACAGCACCCGACTATTTTCTTTGGGGTTTTTTGAAGGAGCGAGTGTATGTGAACAAGCCAGAGACAATCCTTGAACTCAAGGCAAACATTGTTGCAGAAATTCGAACGCTACAGCCACAAGTTTTGAAAGATGTTATGGAAAATGCTCTAAAAAGAGCCCATCAGTCCGAAGCTGAAAACGGTGGTCATTTAAGAGACATCATTTTTCATACTTAGTGTAAAAAAATTTCCATTTTGTATATTATATAATCTGAAAGAAAAAATAAAAAAAAGTTAATAAACAAAAAAGTTATTAAACTTTTACACCCCTTGGTTTCTTTTGGCTCACCCTGTATATATATATATATATATATATATATATATATATATATATATATTAGACCTCGCTTCAAATTTTTTTTTCGAATTTTGCATTTGGGGATTGGTTAAATGTGCTATTTTATATAAAAATTCATGTGGTAAAATTTGAAGTCGATCTGAGTGTGGCAACCCCTGCCACAATGAGGTCAAAGTTCAAAATATTTAGAAAACAATCCTTTTTTCATTGATATTAAAAGTTAGGAATTTTTTTTAACAAAATTTTTTTTTTTTTGTATTTTTTTCTTATCTACATGTAAAACAACTCTCACAAGCTAAGTAAGTCACAACACAACGAAGTTAAATTCCACGTTCTTATATTCTAAGAAAACTAACGGTATAGTACATTGTGACATTCTGCCACCAATTTCGTTTAGGTTTTATATTTTGATTTTAGTATTTTCCCATTGCGAAATTGAGTGCGGTTGTGAAAAGTTGTTTATTAAAAGAATTAAAAATAGTACAATCAGTACAGAATTTTTATTATGGTGCTAAATAAATCTCTAAGTCTTAGATCTGCTGACATATACGTGCATTTGATAGGAAAATACGAAAAAAAAAATAGTTGGATAGTTGGTGTGAAAAAAAGACAATTAAAGAGAGTTCTGTATTAGCGTTAGAAGAAATATTGCCCTTCTGGGAAAGAGCTCGTATTCCAACGTTACACAAAAGAACATGTGTTGAAAAATTAAACAAATTATATGATGAGTGGAGAAAGGTGCAAAAAGTTTATAAATCTAAATTTACAAGTCACAGAAAAATGGAAGAAGATTTCAAAGAACATTTGAAAAATTTATTCGATATTGCACATGTTGATGCCTTAGAAATAATTTCTATTCAGGAGGATAGAGATTTCTTAATTAAACAAAGGGAACAAGGTTGTGTTGGCATAATGACTTCAATAGATCAAAACCTAACAAATAAAGAAAAGCGTAAGGCGGAAAGAGAAGAAAAGGAAAATCGACGCAAAGAAAAGCATCAAAGAATTGAAAGCTCTGAAGGTTATATTAAAGTCAGCATGAGTAATTTTTTTCTTTCAACTTATTTTGTTCAATAATTTTTACTTTAGTCTTGACTGTACAATTTGATACAAGTAATGAAAGTGAATGTGAATCTGAAACGTCTGCAGATTCGCCGACAATTGAACCAAAAAACATTAACCTGACAGAGAATCGTGTTAAGAAAAAATTCATAGATGACAGAATGTTGGCATGCATGGATGCTGGTAATATATCGACTCCACTCGCATTTTATTTCTGTGACAGCGAAAGCTTTAGGTCACAATATTGAAGATTTGGTTCTTAATTCTACAAGTTTGAGAAGACAACGCAAAGAATATCGTAACATTTTTCAGATTCCTGACACATTCGTTCTATATTGGGATGGTAAACTACATCCTGCAATGGCTGGAAAAGAAAAAGTTGACCGCCTAGCTATTGTTTTAACTGCAGAAAAAATTGAAAGTTAATTGCCATTCCAATTATTGAAGTTGAATCTGGAGCAGCAATCGCACAATCAATATATGATTATTTAACAAAAATAAACATGATAAATTCATTAGCAATGGTGTGCTTTGACACAACTGCTACCAACACTGGTCAACATAATGGGGCAACAATGTTGCTGCAGAAAAAATTAGATCGGAGTTTGATGTGGTTACCGTGCAGGCATCATATTGCAGAAATCTTACTGCGAGCTGTTTTTGAGGTATATTTTGGAAAATCTAGTGGTCCAGAAGTTGGTATATTTGAACGTTTTTCACGGGAATGGAACACTTTTAAGTTGGAAGATTTCAAAGTTGATATTATGGATGAAGAAGTGCAACGTGCTGTAAGTGTCGAAGAATGTAACTTCAGCAAAGAGTTTTGTATTAAACATTTAGAAAAAATGTGGCAGCATCCCAAATTTCGCATTTCATGCACCTGGGGCAAAATCCCATGCAAGATTCATGTCGAAAGCCATATATGTTTTAAAAATATATGCTTTACAAAAACAGTTTCAAATGTCTTCCAGCCAGTTGAATGCTTTGCGAAATATTTGTATATTTCTGCTATGCCTGTATGTTCCGTACTGGTTCAGAACCACTTATGCTGTCGAAGCACCAAATAACGATTTACACCTGGTTATAAAGATTGCAAGTTATATTGACCCAAACATATCAATACCATTATTAGCAAAAATCCGAAACCACCTATGGTATTTATCGGAAGATAAAGAAAATGGTTGCGGCACTTGCAACTGAGATCGAAACTGAGGGAGACAATGTAATTTCACTGCCTAAAAAAGTTTGCGCTAGTATTGAAGAATTAAAAGAATTTCAATCTGAATTTTTGAGTTGCTTTGTAACACAAAACTAAAACTTTTTTGCACGTTTGGAAATAGACACCAATTTTTTAAACTTTGATCCCTCAAATTGGCATGAAAGAGCAGAATACATTAAAGGCGTTCAAATTCTGAAAAATATAATGTTGTTAATGATGCTGCTGAGAGAAAAGTCACACTTATTACAGATTTTAACCGGTCCTTAACACATAGCGAAGAAGACAAGCAGTCATGTTGTTGAGAACTACCGAAAGGAATTCCCATCATATACTAAATCGTCGCTCTTATAATAATTTAATAATATTAATTCTCATCTTTTTTTTAATGAAATGTTTGAATATAAAAAATTGCAAATTAAGAAAACATTATATGAATTGCATGTTTTTTTTATAATAAATAACTTGTCATCAATGAAAAAACGATTGTTTTCTATATATTTTGAACTTTGACCTCATTGTGGCACAGATTGGCACACTCTGATCGACTTCAAATTTTACCACATGAATTTTTACATCAAATCGCATATTTAACCAATCCCCAAATGCAAAATTCGAAAAAAAAATTTTCCATATAAGTGAGGCGAGGTCTAATATATATAGCTGTAAAAGCCCGAAATTACATCCCAAAAACAGTCGTCCGATAGGTGTAAACTGGACAGTCACGACATTAAATCTATTTCTTATATCACAGTGGAAAAGCTAAACCTAAAAATCACAGAAGAAAATCTAAGCCTAAATATCACAGAAGAAAAGTTATGTATGCACTCCATTATGGTTTAAGGTCCTTTGCATGAAAAACTGCAATCGATTTCCCTTGCAAGGACTCTAACTCATATAAATTGTTGCCGATTGGCTTCACCACTCAACACTTTACGAATTTATTACAGAACTTTCAGTTAATATTTTTCCTAAGTTCGGACAACACAAAATTTCTTCTGTATATTTCCTGACCTGGTTGAAATTTTGTTCTTCTGGCTTTTTTATTGTAGCGGTTGGCGCTTTTGTTATATGCATCATTAAAATTTTCCCTTATTTTATGACGTATGAGTAATAGTTTGTCGTGTGTGTCTAAGTCTTCTATTTGATGTTCGGACAATGATTGCAATTTTCTCGCGAGCCTGTAGTTTGCACCTTTAGAGTACACGTGATATCCAAAAAGAGCACTCCGGTTTGCGGCGTGTGACGATGCTCGCAGAGCATGCTCGATCTCCGGCAGATATATATCCCAGTCTCTATGGTCCCCCTTCAAATATGTCCGAATTGCTGTTATGACTGACTGGTTAACCCTTTCCGCGGCGTTTGATTGCGGCGAATATACTGCTGTTCTTTAATATTTTATGACGTATAAGTCAATCATATCGCAAAATTGATTCGACGTAAATTGTTGGCCGTTGTCGCTATGCAGTGTTTCTGGGACACCAAATTTCTGAAAAACTTCTTGAACCAGAAACTGTACAACATTTTTAGTAGTAGCTTCCTTCATTGCCTTCAAAAATACAAACTTTGTGAAGTGGTCAACTACAATAAAGATGTATACATGGCCATTTTTAGACCTAGGATATTTTCCTAAGTAATCTATATAAATTTTCTGGAAAGGCCTCTCAGTTACTACTTTCGATCCAATAGCTGGCATAGTCCTTTGATTCACGGATTTGCTCTCTTTGCATTTCTGGCAGTTTTGAATAAATTGCTTAACTTGTACTGCCATTCGGGGCCAATAGTAGAGTCGTTTCAGTCTCTCTAATGTTTTATGGATGCCTCCGTGAGCAGCGGTGATTGGGTCGTGCGCTTTTTCTTTCAGCAAATGTGTTAAGTCCTGTGGGACTCATAATTTTCACATTGGTTTATCTAAATTTTCTGCCCGGTCGAAATTCATTCTTTTGTATATTTTTCCTGGTCTGGTAGTGTTGCCTGATTTTTTGGAATATTGTTGGCCAGTTCTATGTATTCTTCTGACTCAAATGCGGTCGTCTCAAAATAAAAAAAATCGTCTTCATTTATTTCTGCCGCCTCGACTGACATTCGTGATAACATGTCCCCCACCACATTTTCCGACCCTTTACGGTGTTCCACTGTGAAGCCGTATGACTGCAGCTGCAGTGACCACCTCGCTAAGCGTCCACTGAGGTCCTTAAGTGACATCAACCACTTGAGGCTGGCGTGATCCGTGATGACTGTAAATTTCATCATTTCCACATACGGCCTACGAAAAATTGTTTGTTAAAGTCGGGATGGCGTAGTACGGGTGCCGTTGTTAAGGCTGTCTTTAGTGCTTCAAATGCTTGGATCGTATCATTCAACGGTTCCCAAAAAACTCCTGACTTTACGAGGTGATCTATGTGTAGAAATTCTCCGTATTGCTGTCACCTTTTCCTTATCAGTCCTCAACATACCGGCTAAATATCTTAGCTCGTTAGGTTTGTCCTGGTTAGGCATTCTGCTACCTGTTCTAGTAGTTTTAGATGACTATTAAACTCGTCTGATATTATGAGCAAATCATCTAGGTAGATAAGTACATTTTGTTTTAGTCTATTCGGTATCACCTTATCCATCAGGCGACACAAACGTTGGGCTTTGTTGCATAGACCGAATGGCATCACATGGAATTGATACAGGGGTCGACCTGGAACAGTGAAGGCAGTGTATGGCTTTGCCTCTTCCTCCAACTCGATTTGCCAAAACGCGTATTTCAAGTCGACGCTGGTTATGTAGTGCGTTTGATCTATGCGACTCAGAATGCCATCTATGTTCTGCAATGGATAGGCGTCTTTCACCGTGACTGCATTTAGTTTCCTTGCGTCTAGATAGAATCTATTCTTACCTGGTATCCGTACTACTGTCGTTCTATTTGACCATGAACTGTTGCTCTCCTCTATAACTCCTAGATTCAACATATTGTCTAGTTCTGCGTACACTATAGCTTGTACAGCCGGCGAGATGGGATAATGTTTATCCTTCACTGAGTTTGTGCCCTGAAATAATTTAATCTCATGTTTTTCTAGTTGACTGCACCCTAAACCTTTTTCTTCGAAAGATGAAAAACTTTTTATAACCTTCTCTAATTGTTCCTGTTGATGTTGGCTTAAAATATGTTTGTTCATTTTGCGGCTGTCGTCGCTTTCGGCGTCACCATGTATTTTTCGCACTAAATCTACATGTAACTCTGCTACGGATACAATATCGGGAGCGATTTCGAAAGCTTGCCAGAAATTTATACCTAGGTACATTTCTTGCTCTAAATCAGAGCACATATAAAATACAATTTCTTTTCTACAATTATTATATTCTACCTCCAGCTGACATTTACCCAATACTCTGTGTGATTGGTTGAATTTTTGCATCCAATTCACTAATAATTTCTCGGAAATTTTTTTCTAAAAGGCTAACAGAAGCGCCGGAGTCTAACAGTCCGTTGAAACCTTTTCTCTTTATTAATATTCTGGCATATGGTCTAGGATCTTTTTCAATTCGGCATCTGTTTATGGCTTCAATTATTAATTTGCGATTCCTTTTCCTCTCTGCGAATTTTTGTCTTACTCTAGTTATATATCCTTCATTTTTATTATTTCTCCTTTTTCTAACTATCTGAGCTTCCTGAATGCCGTCATTATGATTCTCTGACTTATTTTCTAGCGAGGATTCTATATGGCTGTTTTTATCATTCATCGTGTGACAGGAAAGCCGATTTCTTACATTCTGGTACTTTTTTCGTCGCGCTGCTAGTGCTAGTTGGTGTCGAATTTGTGCAAAGTTTGTGGACATTAGTGGTCCTTTCAATTTTATTTCGGTGCTGTCGTTTGGAATCGTGGCTCCCCCGAATTGGCCGCGCTCCTTTTTTCGTTTTCCTGTGTAGATAAACATTGAGGACACTGGTGTGATTGTGTTTGCTCTACCACATTTGTAGCAAAAGAGTGATCGATGCTGTGAATTACACTCTTTAAATCGATGTCCTTTTATGCGGCAGTTCCAGCAAATAATTTCCGCATTTAATGCTGCAACGTCATTTACATCTTGCATCTCATCCATTTCCGCGACATCCACTACTGCCTCGCTCACATATCTGGGAGCTCTTATTAGGTGTTGTTGTTGTTGTTGTTGGTAAAAACTACGTTGGTCTCTTCGCAAGAATATACGTTCGGCCTTTACGCTTTTCAGACGGAGTTGTTCCACGGACGAAACTTTCATGGGGTACACTACGCGTGCTATACTTTCCCTCCAGTTTCTTTTTGCTATTTTAATCATTTCCCCTTCTGCCACCGGGATTTCTAGTCTAGCTCTTAAGACATTTAAACTGTGAAAGAAGTCCTCTATAGTCTCGCCAGGCCTCTGCTTACGTTCAACTAATTCCTGCATTAATTCCCAATTCGACTTAGCTATTCTAACCTATTCAACAAAGCCAAACGTAGCCATCTCCAGTTAGTTATTATGGTTGTTTGCAGTAAGGCCCAATACCACTGTTGCACGGGACCTGATATCAACGCATGAAAATCTCGAAGTATCTCTTCCCAAGGATTACCATATTGTCTTTGCATATGTTCTAGCCTAAATATGAACTCCTCGACAGACAAGTGGTCTCGCCCGCCCTGACTGCCATTAAATTCCAGCCCGAATTTGTCCACCCGAATTTTCCACTGATCGTTTAGTGGATATTGCGGGCCAGGATAAGGCGCGAATTGTACCTGTGCGTTTCGGCTGTGCAACCTCGGATTGTTTCGATTGTTGTTATATCCGGCATTTTCCCTATTTGCTAAGCCTCGCACTGCGTCGGTCAGGTGCCTTACACTTTCGTAAACCTTGCCCATTTCCCTTTTTAACTTTGTCTGAATCAGTTCATTCATATTTTGATCTAAACTATCCTTTACGCTAAGGACGCTTTCGGTAACCATTTGTCTAACCGCCGGATTCATTTCTTCATCCACAGCCATCTTCTGTGCTTCCATACTTAACCGTTTGGGAATAGCTCCACGGTTTTCTGTCGGCACATTGATAGTTTCTGATAAATCATGAAATTCTGGTCTATTCTCCATTCCATTGGATTGATTATCCCTAATATATTTTTCCTTGACCAAGGGTGTCGATCGGTTTAGGTCGAAGCACGAATTTCTCTCCCTATGCCTTTTTAAATATAATCTTTTTTTCTGTTCTTGTTTCTCCTTTTTAGCTGGTGAAGGTGCTTCAGCCATACGTGATCCAGGTATTCTACTCTAGATTAATATTATTATTAAATGGGTAAATATTCTCCTAATTATTTTTATGACTCAAAACAAAAACCAATGAATCTTACTATTTTTTCTTATTTTGCAGAGTTGTTTCTATAAAAAAATATGGGTTAACTATTATCATTCACATCTGTTGGTTAAACGCAAACAAGACGTAATAATTATTCAGTTCACTCATACATAAACATTCATATACCTAAGCTAATAAATTAACAATTACTACACATCTTACAATCAGACAGTACTATTAAATTGAAATTTATATTATACACTAACCTTACTACTAACAATGGATTAACTTAAATTCAATATTACTACTACAAAAATTACAATACAATACATAATTAGTTCCAGTTTGGTTGCTGAGTTTTGAGGATAGTGGTTTACCTGGTTTCCTGTTTCTTTAAATTACTGATCTCTCCTTTGGTTGTCTATGCTATGTCCGTTCAAACATATATATATACAAATTGCATTTCGTAGTTATTGGTTTCGGTCGTAAGGCTTCTAAACCCTTACTTAAACCAAATACTACTACTTTTAACACAGCCCCAATACGACAGACCTCTAATTATTAAAATTAAAGCGGTTATCGGTATTGTAATATTTAATTTAAAATATTTTAATGTTATTGTTGAAATTGAGGTTGAGCTAACTAGAGCTCCTAAAATCCCCCATTGGGTGTAAAACCTCTTGCCTCCAGAATACAACAGTCCCCTAGTCTTTAATCTCCAGGGCGACTATCCTGCTAAGCAATAGACCTTCACACACAACAGTGCACTGAAACTACTTTACTCAAAAAAAAACTACACCTAAGACACAATGGACTCCCACGCAGTAGTCTGACGTGCAGCGGTTATTATGTTTCGTATACGGATAAAATTTATAGCTAATGGGTCGAAAACTGCACAACAGATCCCTATACTTATTGCTTTTTTTTTAAGGATTTACAGGCCTATGAGATTAACACACATATGTTAGCAATTTCCTTCACCATCACCTCACAAAATTCAGTCCCTATACTACTGGCCTATTGCTTACATTTTAGTACTATTGCGTAGTACATGTAGGTATTATATGTACTACATATTTTGAAATCTCTAGTTTGCTTGGGCGCCATTTATTGTTACCTACACTTATGGCTGCCTGCTGTTCTTGGCTCTCAGCTGCTCATGTCAGTGTGCTCTGTAGGGTAGGTTCCATCCCTCGAACACCGACACCAGTGGGCACAATAAAGTTACATAAAAGGCTAAAAAAAAATAACTAAAACAAAAAAGAAAACGCACAAGCAATATTTTTTTTGAGGACAACCTAGAGAGGTAGGAGGATGAGATGGTGTTACACTCCTTTGCCCGCCCTTCCATGAACACCCGTCGTCCAATTTATGATTCTAAAGTGTCCCCACTATACTCATGTACTCAGGGTTTCACTATCCTCTCATTCAACCTCACTCGAACTCTCATTAAAAGATTTACCAACACATATTTTATATTTTTAAAACGTTATAAAAAAATTTGTATGATTTTATTCCAATACATAAATCTTAAAATTTACAGTTTTGACTTATTTTATAATTGATTCCTTTTCTACTTATTAATTAGTGATTGTAATAAAAAATAACATCGTTAATTTTTCTTTCCGGCTTCTTAACGGTTACGAAAACTAACATAAAATTTATTACATTAAACGTAGAAAAAAAAACATTATTATATACTCCTAATGTGCCATCATATAATGGTTCATTTTACCAAAAACTTAATTTTTCCTAGGTCCTTTTTTCTGAAACCCTTCCTTTGTAAAGGTACTTCTTACATAGCCTGTTCAATCCTGAACACTACTCCTTTCACCTATCTAAAAGAGCTCTCTTAAATGGTTCTTTTTATCGTGTCAGCCTAACTATATGGCTCACTCCTTTACTCAAGATTGTTTCCTTTCCAAAAGGATATAGGTCTGGTTTTTTTTTTTTTTTTTTTTTTTTTTAAATCCGTTTTATATAAAGGCACTTACACAAAGTTCTTTCTTTTTCTTTTTTTTTTTTTCTTTTTTCAATAAATCTTCACTTCGCTGGAACACTCAACTTATCTATTATATTTTCTTTTAACCAGCGGAGCTTAAGAGCTTAGTGTCTAATCATCTCATTATTCCGCGCTTGTGCTTATTATATGACACCTTATCTCAAAATTTATTCATTTTTTTTCCAACTAGTGCTTATTTCGTGAATGGTAACGTTTAGCTCATGTCTGATTTGACAGATAATTAGTTTTATCCTTCCGCTGAACGAATATGGTTGTGTCTACGCTTGAACAACGCTGTTGCAGAATGTGTGCGGAAATTGCGTACAGATTTTGGAAGAAGAGAAGCACCGTCAGCTCCGTATGTTCTTTATCTTCTGAAAAAAGTGAAAGAAATTGGCATCCTCATCGATAAACCAAAGCGTGAAAAGCCAAAAACAGTGCGTACACCCGAGAATATTGCTGCTGTGGCAGAAAGTGTGCGTGAAGCGCCATCAACATCAATTCACCGTCGTTCTCAACAATTGAACATTTCGGAGACATCATTGAGACGAATTTTGCATAAAGACCCTAGTATGACGTAATACAAAGTCCAATTGGTTCAGGAGTTGAAGCCAACTGACCATCCAATGCGTTTTCGCTTCGCTAAGTGGGCCTGCGATCGACTTACAAAAGATGCCGATTTTGCCAAAATAATCATCTTTTCAGATGAAGCTCATTTTGATCTTGGCAGGTATGTAAACATGCAAAATTGTTGCATTTGGGGCACAGAAAACCCGCACGCATACATTGAAAAGCCGACGCACCCAAAACGAGTCACTGTTTGGTGCGGGTATTGATCCAGAGGCATAATTGGGCCATTTTTCTTCGAAAATGAGCAAGGAGTGGCCGTTACAGTCAATGGCGATCGTTATCGGGCCATGTTGAAATGAATTTTTGTTCACAAAAATTGAAGAGGAGGATATTGGCAACATTTGGTTTCAACAGGACGGCGCTACGTGCCACACAGCCGAAGCTACACTCGATGTTTTGCGCCCTGTTTTTGAAGATCGCATTATCAGCCGCAGAGCTGATGTCGTTTGGCCACCTCGGAGCTGCGATTTGACACGGTTGGACTATTATTTGTGGGGTGCTGTCAAAGATAAGTGTTACGCCGACAAGCCAGAGACAATTGACGCTTTAAAGGACAATATTCGTGAAGCCATTGGTAAAATACAGCTGCACACAATCGATAATGTGCTTAAAAATTGGAACGATGGTGTAGGCTACTGCATGGCCAGCCGAGGCAGCCATTTGAATAAAATTATTTTCCATTATTAACCGGAAGGATTGTACTTTCAAATAAAAAAAGAAATTTGAGAAAATATTCAGTAGCTTTTTTTATAGCATTTTCAAAAAAAAAAAAAGTTATTTGGTGGACCCTGTATATATATATCTAAATTATATTCAATTTTTTTATTTCTACTTATCTTCGGATGACTCTGATACATCTACACTCTTCGAATGATAACGCTTTCTCTCATCCATTTCCTTCTTAGCTCCTCCTTACTGGGCAGGACTTCTTGAGGTGGTAGGATGTTGCGTGATTCTGTTCCCAGTCTCATGAAAATTCTTTCTCGTTCTTCTTCTTGTGCTTATGACGTAATTTCCTTCTTTTATTTAATATTTTTTTTTTCTGAACAAAGTTAAGTACAAAAATGTAATGTTCAAAACTCTAAATGTACCAAGAGAATCCCCCGTTTCTTCCTCCGCTAGCGCTTTTATACTTTCTTTTCTTTCCAGGGTTGACCGTTTTTCTATTTTAACCGCTAAACTTTCCAATTTTTCGGTTCCTTTCCCTTTTCACAAATACCTTACAAAAACAACTACGCCTGGGAATCCTTCGTCCTTTTCCTACAATACCCTACTTTTTCTCACTCTTACCTATTTAGTACTTTAAATGCCACTCTGTGTGTTTGAAGCATTGCCAGTCTTACAACGGTATGCAACCGTATTTTTTTTTCTACTTCCGGCATTTTGGCATATTTTATTTCAGCATGCAACACGCATGATCATAATAAATATTCATTGGGGACTTAAACATAATCAACTCCACGGATGCCACTATCAGGGTAGATTTCTCTTTGCGTTGTGTGTCAGCTGATATTGTTAAACACCAGCCGCAACAATATACGTTTTTAAAACTAAAAAATTATCACATTCTTACATGTTTACAGTCCATCATTGCTTGATTTTCAGTTCCTCTAATTTTATTTGCCGCTGCAACAATTTTAAATTTTATTCCCAATCAATCCGGCCAATTGGGTATACCCAGAACAACATTACAGATAATTTTAAAGCTGGATGTGTCTATACAAAGTTCAAATTGTGCAACAGCTTCTACCGCAAGACCCCCAACAACGACTACAATACGCTCACTAGGTCTCATTTGGGCCACCCGTTATATACAAACGTACGCATAAAAAAAATAATTTTTTCGATAATTTTTTTTATATCAATTTAGATGCCTAGTAACCCGGATGAATGGAAAGAAATTGCTGATGAATTCGAAAAGAGATGGAACTTTAATCACTGTGTTGGCGCTTTAGATGCCAAACATGTTAATATAGTTAAACCATCTACATCTAGGTCATATTTTTTTAATTACAAAAAAAATTTCAGCATTATAATGATGGCGTTAGTAAATGCAAATTATGAATTTTTCGCGGTGGAGGTTGGCATTAATGGAAGATCATCTGATGCTGGAGTTTTTAGTCAATCAAAATTAAAGCACCAATACGATGAAATTTTTTTAAGTTTACCAAACCCAGAAAAATTTCCTTTATCAGAAGAGATTGTTCCATATGTTTTAGTTGCAGAAGATGCTTTTCCACTCTTAGAAAACCTAATGAAACCTTACAGCCGGCATAATTTAACAGCAGCTGAGCAAATTTTTAATTATAGGCTTTCAAGAGCACGCCGCATAGTGGAAAATGCATTTGGAATTTTGGCTAATCGTTTTAGAGTTTTGCGAACAAATAATAATTTGTGCCCAGAAAAAGCATCTACAAGGTGGCGCAAAAGTAATCCTCCTATCAGAAAATGCTTTAAATTTTGCGATTGGCCCCTAATGTCAGTTCTGTTTTGACATTTGTGTAGTAAACACATGCGAAATACACGTTAATAAACAATGATACGCTACACTGCTCCAGAACGCGGAATATTGGTGACTATTTATTTGACCAATAATTGGTCGGTGACTTTGGCACAACGTGAATTTCGTCGCAGATTTCCTGGCCGTCCAACGCCTACTGGTGAAACACTGCGACGTTTAGCCGCTCGCCTCGAAGAGACTGGCACAACACGAGATGCTGCCAGGCGTGGCAGACCCCGGAGTAGCCGTTCTGCAGAGAATATTGCTGCTGTAGCCGAGGATGTCATGGAAGCGCCGTCGACATCGACCAGACGACGTGCCACGCAAATGGGTATCAGTCGACGGTCTTTACAGCGAATTTTGGTACAAGATTTGAAGATGTTTCCGTACAAAGTCCAGACGGTGCATCAGCTGTTAGCTGCTGACCGCCAATCGCGTCTAACATACGCTCAAGCCATCCTTAATCACCACCAAGAGGAAGATGATTTTTCATCAAAAATAATCATGAGTGATGAGGCCCATTTCCATCTTAAGCAAAATTTACGCTTCTGGGGCACTGAAAATCCGCGTGTAACCCACGAAGAGCCATTACGCCCGCTCAAAGTCACTGTATGGTGTACTGTTTTCGCTGGAGGAGTCATCGGAACTTTTTTCTTCGAAGACGTCGCGGGCCAAACGGTTACTGTGAATGGTGAGCGCTACAGAGCATTGATCAACGAGTTCTTTTTGCCGCAACTTGATGAATTGGGATTGGAAAACATGTGGTTCCAACAGGACAGTGCAACGGCACACACTGCACGTGCCACAACCGATATGCTGAAGGATGCATTTCCCGGGCGCCTAATCTCCCGTTTTGGCGATTTGCACTGGGCAGTAAGATCGCTTGATTTGACCGCTGCAGACTTCTTTTTGAGGGGCTTTTTGAAGTCGCGGGTTTATGTTAACAAGCCTCAGACTCTTGCAGCTCTTAAAGACAATATCCGTCAAGAATGTGAGGACCTATCGCCGGAAGTTTTGGCCAAAGTGATGGAAAATGCCATAAAAAGGGCTCAAATGACAATCAACTGTGGCGGCGGCCATTTACATGACATCATATTCTCGACTTGATGTAAAAATATTAAAAGACCAAATAAAAATAATCCACAAGAAGAATCAAAGTTTTTCATTTTTTTTTTTAAATTACAGCCAAAAAACATCGGAAGGTTATTTTTGCGCCACCTTGTATAATAACTCTTGCATGTTGCTACTTGCATAATTTCTTAAGTGAAAAAAAACCCACATATTTACTTGCGAAGTAGTGTAAACGCCGAGAGCTTTGAGTCTCTAAATAATAGTTTGGTAAATTTGGAGTCACTTGCCCACGGCAATTCATCAAATAATGCCAAAAATGTTCGTAACTATTTTAACACAGTGGCTGCCGTGCCCTGGCAAAACAAATTTTTGTAATTTTATTATATTTTAACATTATTTGCAAAATACATATATTGAAATGAAATAAATACAATAATATTAAAATGTGAAATAAAACTCACTTTTGCAATTTCTTCTTCAAATGAGCCATCAATCGTCGCAATGCCATCCAGTTGAGTTTCTTGATCATGTAAAAATTATAGGTGATCAAAGTACCATAATGTTGCTATATATAAATCTTCAGAGCCTGCCCCGGATTTTTCACTTTGTCTTATTTTTTGTAAATCGCGTCTATAGCAGGCTCTAAGTCCTTGATATTTTTTTTCACTGTTTCTTTGGAGCTCTTTTGGCTACTTCTCAACTCTTTTGTTTTGCAGTTCTTTGCTTATAAACGTCACTTTTTGCTTGCCAAATGGCAGTTTGCTCTTTTAAAATTTCAATAAATTCTATTAAAAATTCTTTTCTCGCCATCTCCGCGATACACACACTGACGTCTCGTAGCACACTAAAATAAAAAAATGGCGAATACTCGCGGACCAGCCCATTAACATCCAACAAATTTATTGAAATTGAAAATTTTCAAACTCCTTCTGACATGTTTGCTAACAGCGCCATACACATCCAACAAATCAAAAATCAGACACACAAATCATACGTGTATGGGCAGCTTTACAAATAATTCACGATTGCAACTTTAGGGAAAAGCAAAATATTTCGAGGGAAAAAATATTCACGATAGGGGTGAATATATTTTTATTATTTTATGAAAAATGCAACAAACAGTTGGCTGAGAAACATCATCATATCATTGCCATAGACTAAACTAGACTCGACACCAATTTTAGGTGGCAACATCAAAAAGGTAGTGTTGCAAAAAGTAGGAGAAAATGCCTGCAAAGGGTATTTATCAACAGCCAAAAAGTACCATAAAATTTAATAAAAAGTACCATTTTGTGCCCTAATGATTTTTCACTTTGGCCTGAACCGTTTGAGCCCACTCTCGTAGTTCTTAGGTTGTTAATATTGAAATATAAAAAAATACCATTAAAATCAATAAAAAGTACCATAATGTCCCTTTTACGATTCCTTATTTAATTCAGTACTGTTTAATGCTACTGTCATAATTTTAGGTTTAGAGTAGCAATCTTATTTTTCCCTTTTGGTAATTTTTTTCTCCCTTGAAAATTTTTTTTTTCATTTATTTTTATTGGGCATTACAAATTATTAATAGAATGTTCACATGCTGCATCAATTTACATAAAAGTACATATTTAGAAATAATAGTAAAAAGGGGGGGGGTACATATTTTACCTCTTATTTGCTAGAATTTTAAAAAAGTGCCAATAAACATTGGAGACCTTTTTAAGAAGAGAAGATTACAATTTAGTTGTTGCTGTGATTGTTACTTTGAAAGATAAATGGGGTTAAAAAAATATACCATTAGTTTTTATCCCTTTTTTTGCGGCAAATGTACAAATATCGAAAAAGTACCAAATACCCATCCACTTATTTTTTTAGTAGAATAGTCGTAGTTTGAACTTTGGCTCTATCGTAGTTGCGGAGATATAATAAGTTCGATTTTACCCTGTTTTACCGTCTTAATATTCGAATTTCCAAAAATCCCTTCTTATTCGTCCTCTACATTAGGACATGCACCCGCTTACCGAATTTCAAGTCCGTAGCTTTAGCCGTTTGGGCTGAGCGATGATGATAAGTGAGTCAGTAACGTTACTCTTTTATATTAATTGATAAAGTTGTTTTTACCAAATTCGTCTGCGTTGTTATGTTATAAAATTGCCAATTTGTAACTTGCACTTAAATTGTCAGTGTCTTCTTTTTTGTTCATTGTTTTTCTGATTTTTTGTTGTATTCTTAAACTTGCCTTTGTAAGCCGTTTTCTTTTGTTACTTATTTTGTCCAAAATTCTGACATTATCAAAATCAGGTTGATGTTTATTTTGAATTGTGTGTTGTGATAATGCAGTGCTTCCTTTTTTATTAATTATGTTTGTTTTGTGTTCTTTTATTCTTGTCTCTAGATTTCTTTTTGTAGTTTCGATATATACTAAATCACAATTGTTTTTATCATCGTCTTTACAAGGTATTTCATATATGATATTACTTTGTTGTAATTTTTGTATTGGTGTTGTTGTTCTTGTGAAAATAGAGTTTAATGTTGTATTTGGTTTATAACTTATATATGTGTTTATAATATGTTTGTTACTTCTTGCTTCGACCAGAATAAACTTTACCATCAGCTACTGACTTCTCAATTTTATAATCAAACACAATACCAATTTTGAGAATCATTTAACCACAGGGGCACTATCGCTTTGTGTGCCTTACTTTATTGTTTTGTTGTTGTGGTGTTGATGTAATGTTGTGTGATGTGAAGTTGGTTTATTCTCTACAGATATATGTATATTAGGGTCGATTTAAAAATCGCACAAATTACAAGAAAAATCGTATTCTAGGGATCAAAATAAGAAACTGCCGAAGGAACCATACCTCTAAAATGTATTTTGATGTCCCGACTTTTGATCCGAAGAGTCAAATTTTTAACCAAAAATAACACAACATTCTTGTTTCGTTTACATATGTTCTGACTAAATAAATTTCAAAAGAGAAAAATAAACTCCAAAAATAAAAAACAGCCATTTCGCTGATTTTTTCTTGTAAAGTGCCAAAAATGGTGATTTTTTGAAATGTTTGTATGGGGAACCCCCCAGGGGTGGTGCCAGGGGATGTGCCATAGCCATAGGTGGGTCGGCCCTCCAAAGTTAGAGGGGGTCGGTCATACATTTTGACTCGTTTGAGGCACTCTAAATGGGTCAAAGTGAGATTTTTCAAAATTTGACCCTTTGGCAAAATTCCTTATTTTGATCCCTAGAATACGATTTTCCTTGTAATTTGAGCGATTTTTTTGCCTCCATACATATATATTTTTCAATTTTTTTTTGTGCAGTGTGCTTGTTTGCAAACTAATAAAATTATTCTTTACACAGATTTGTAAAAATTTAAACAATTAATTTTTTCATGACTTTTTATTTTTATTATGCTTTTCTCAGACGATTCTTATGCACTGTTTTTTCTTTTTTTTACTAGATTTATCGATTACTGTTACATTACAGTTCTCGATTTTCTCAACGATAAACGGACCCTCGTATATACTTTTAAATTTGTCGTAAGGTTGTTTCTGCACTGAGACAATGTCTCCAATTTCTATATGTAATGGCTTTGCGTATCTATCAAAAATGTTCTTATTGCGCAATTTATGCTTTTCTATCAACTCTTTTGCTAGACAGTGTGTTCTTTGCAGCCTATACTTGACATCCTTACTGAATATTTCAACATTGTACAGTGGATCAACAGTGTTTTTAATAACTTCTTTGGGCATGTTAAGAATTTTCCCAAATACAAATTTGTAGGGCGAAAATTTGTTATCAAAGACTGTTTCTTGTATTCGCATTAATAAATGATCTCAAATATTCATTAAAACACTGTGGTTAGGCTCTACCGTGCCCAGAGTTTCGTGGTGATACGCTGTAGAAAACTTCATTTCGAATTGCAATAATTTGAACAATTCAGACAGTACCTGATTTTTAAATTCTGTGCCCAGGTCTGATTTAATGGTGTTAATTGGACCGTAAATTAAAATGAAGTTTTCAAATATTGCACGAGCTACCGTATTTGCACTTGGTCACCAAATATTTTGTCAAATCACACATTATTGTAAGCGCATACCTATTTCCGAATTAAGACTCTATAAACGGACCTATTGTGTCCAAAACTATAATATCGAAAGCTTTGACTGGAGTTGGCGTTAAAACAAGTTTTTGATGAAGGTAGCTACGTTTTTCGACATGTTCTTCCAAAAAAAATTCGTTCTTAGCTTTGCATATAGCTTCTTCCATCCACAATGCCCTCCTAGGAGCGGGTCATTATGATACACGGTCATCAGTTTTTGCTTTTCTTTTCAATCGAAGACTTGCTGAATAGGGTCAGTTAACATAAATTCTAACTTTGTTAATACTCGAATGCCATGGTCCTTTAGTTTGTGTATATTACAAACATTGAAAAATGAGTCATCTTTCGGCCACTCAACAATTTGAATATTGACGTCTTCTTCTTGCAGCCTCGAAAGCATTTGATCTAAATCTAATGATTCGTTTTCAATCAATATGTTCAAGCTTAATGCCAATTTAAATTTTCTAAATATATTTATATGCAATTCTTTAAGTTTTTTGTTCGTAAAGGGTGTTTTTTTTAGACGTATAGAACTTTAAATTGGCATTACTGTTCAAGATGGCCACCGATTTAACAGCTGTTAAGTGATTTATTCTCAGTTTGGCTTGGCAATTCATCATGAATAGCCAAACGATCATCAAGTAAGGCGTAGATTCGTCGAATGGGCCCAAAACGAGATTGCCGTTCTTCTCGATTTTCATAAGCGAATTTTGTTTAGCGATGAAGCGCACTTCTGGTTGAATGGTTGAAACAAAACTGCCGCATTTGGAGTGAAGCTAATCCTCAAGTGTATGTCGAAACACCGTTGCATCCAGAAAAACTGACTGTTTGGTGCGCTTTATGGGCTGGCGGAATCATTGGTCCGTACTTCTTCAAAAACGATGATGGCCAGAGCGTTACAGTCAATGGTGATCGGTATAGAGCCATGATTACTAACTTTTTCATTCCTGAATTGAACAACCATGATGTCCAGGAGCTGTGGTTCCAATAAGACGACACAACATGTCACACAGCTCGTGACACAATCGATTTATTGAAAGACACGTTTGGTGACCGCCAAATTTCACGTTTTGGACCTGTGAATTGGCCTCCAAGACCTTGTTATTTAACACCGCTAGACTACTTTCTGTGGGGCTATGTAAAGTCATTGGTCTATGAGGATAAGCCACAAACGCTTGACCATTTGGAAGACAACATTCGCCATGTTATTGCCGATATACGGCCACAAATGTTGGAAACATCGAAAATTGGACGTCCAGATTGGACTACATCCGAGCCAGCCGTGGCGGTCATATGCCAGAAATCATATTTAAAATGTAATGCCACAAGATTATCTTTCAAGAGACATTTTTTTCAATTAAATGTTTATTCGATGTTAAAACCTTTCAATAAAATGTATTTCGAATAAATTTATAGGAAGAAAATTGACGATGTAGTAGTAAAGATATGTATGAATATAAATATTTTTAGAATAAATTTCAGATGGGAAAATAAAATAAAATTTCAGATTTTTCTTTATTTTTAGTATTTATTATATATATTATTTATAATTTGGTGTTTATTTATTTATTTTTTAATTAAACATTCGGTAGAAACTGATTAGTGAATTCATTCCTTTAAATATGCGTCTCTCTTGTATCAGCTGTTTTGTATTTACAATGTAAATAACACCAAAATTAATTTCAATGTCGAGGGCAATGTAATGTAATTAACCCTTTGTGAGACGACAACTCCTTCCAATGTGCAACAATATGCCAGCCGTGAATATAAAAATTTTCTATTTGTTCTCAAAGTGTGTATGAAATATTAAAATCAAAATAATCTTTTTTTTTTCAAGGAAAATGTATACACTGAATATTACTTCTTTTTACCACTTTTATGTGTATGATTATAGATGTTATTTTCTTTATTTTAATGTAACCACTTTATTATTTATTTGCTTGAAAAAATTATTTAATAAATAAGCCGTAAAACAAATTGTTTTTTGTTTCTTATCCGAGTCTAGAAGGGTTAACAAAAATTTCAATCAAAGAAAAATGCATCGTAGCAACAATACGTGTGAAGGTAGGTGTACATCGAATGTACATATGTAAAGCATTAAATGTAATTGGAATGAGAAAAAAAATTACAGCAATTAATCAACTATTATTGAAAAAAAAAAAATTTATTTGATCTTTCCTGTGCCCATGTTCTGTAACTCTCACTGCGAGAAACTTTTCACTTGAAACATGTAAAATGAAACAAAATACATGAAATTGAAACAAATTGCTACTTTTTCTCACTATGCTGTGTCTGTAACTTTTTTGTGAGATACAACTGTCACGTAAGCGTATTACTCGCAAATGCAAAGAAAAAGTGTGTCTGTAAGAATTTTATGCGAGAATTTCTCACTTTAAACTGTCAAAAAAACTCACAAATATAAAGCCGGTGAATTGGAATTAAAAAATATAGAATATAATAAATTAAATTTATAATTGTCTTAGTTAAAAAAAGGACAATAATAATAGTGAAAAGGTAAATATTTTATCATTGTTAAATTAATATTTTACTTTTAAAATTAAAACAAAAATTTAACATAAATAAAACAAAAAACACATGAAAAAACTAAGTCATACATGGCAATTTTTAATATAACCGAATGTTGGCCGACGAAAGTAGTTCGGACGCCGCCGTTGAACATTTTTCAGTTTTAGTTTATGTTAAGCTACCGTCGAAAACATTTGTGGTTAGCGACCTCGCCGACTTCCTTTTGTTATCGGCTGCTCGTTATTTTATTGTGACAGTTATAACGTAACGACGTAGTCATGTGTGGTGTTTTCCGTCTTGAGTTACAGACAAAGTTTTTTCTCACTTTTCGAGAAACGATGGAATATTTTGTTTCACAACTTTTCGATGCGAGTTCTCACAAAAGTTACAGAACATGGGTACTGATATCTCAAAGAGAGAGAGAGCAAATATATTTAAGAGAATATTTGTGGAACGTAATTGAACGAAATATATGTATGTATTTAAAGAAATATTATCAAAGTTTATAATCCAATTAGTAGGACAAAAAAATATGCATAAAATGTATGTACATACATATATGAACTTACATACATACGAGTATATGAACTTACATACATATATGTGACTGTTCGAAAAGAACACTAGAGAATCCTTTCGAAATCAGACAGAATGACTTACTTGACCTAAGGAAGAAATCCTCCAACGTATTGATGTCCCACTTAACCACTCCCAATGTACTAATCCGGTTCGATGGTTCGAAAATGTTCGTGTATGTTGAATAATAAAACTCTCTTTTATATGCTTTAGAAACAACTGGCTGTATATTAATTTTTATTCACTTCTACTAAGTATAAAGATGCTAATTAATTGGGAGAAATTATTTAAAATGGTTGAAGAAAAAAAAAAGCTCAAGTAGTTCAACGGAGTTTTAAAACGGAAGAGAGCGATTGACAAGATGGTAAGAAGCCGGAAAAGCTCAGTCTGTCATTTGTAACATTGCCTATGTAACAAAGAGTACTGAATATGCTGCAAAATACAACGCAGAGTTCTGAGTGGCAGCTCAAACCGAATGTATGATCGTTGATGAACATTATGTATAAAGACTTGCATTTACACACTTACAAGGTGCAATTGACTCAAGAACTAAAGCCTCTTGACCATTCCAAACGTCGTCAATGGTCAGAATGGTGGCAAGAAATGGCAACAGTGGATGATCAATTTTCGAAGAAAATCATCTTCAGTGATGAGGTACATTTTCACCTCAGTGGATTCATCAATAAGCAGTATTGCCGCATTTGGGCGAATGATATTCCAAGAGTGATTGTCGAAAAACCAATGCACCCAGAAAGAGTGACTGTTTGGTACGGTTTATGAGGCCGGTCAGGCAGTTACTGTGAATGGTGTTCGTTATCGTGAGATGATAACGAACTTTTTATGGCCCGAAGTGGACGATATGGATGTGGACGATATGTGGTTTCAACAGGACAATACCACTTGCCAGACAGCTAACGAAACAATGGCTCTTTTGCGTGACAAATTCAATGGCCGTGTTATCTCACGTGGTGACGATGTCAATGGGCCGCCAAGATCATGTTATTTGACACCGTTGGACTTCTTTCTTTGGGGTTATTTGAAAGAAAAGGTGTACGTCGATAAGCCAGCAACAATTCAAGAGCTAAAGGATGAGATAATTCGGCACATTAGCGGCATAGAACCTCAATTATGCCTCAGCGTCATCGAAAATTTGGACCATCGGATGGAGGTGTGCCGTCGCGGCGGTCATTTGGCTGATATCTTATTCCATACATAATTGAACCATATCATATTATCATAATAACAAGTTAAATTCGGCAGTGCCGAGTCTTATATACCCTTCACTGTGTTAGCGAAATATTAATATTTTTCACTTTCAACATTCTTCTATAATATCAAAACCATAGAAAAAATTAAATGAGTGAAGATAAATATACCGCGTTAAATATGCTTTTACGTACCCCATTATGTTTTGTAGTATTTGTAAATATATTTTCAGTATTAATGGCATATTTATCAAATACGTCTTACGTCATTAAATATTAAATGTTTTAAGCAATAATTTAGTGGAGATCATCTATACTTGTAACCTATTAACCAAATATTCAGATATTACTTTGGATATTTAAAATTTTTTTTAAATTTTCATATACTATAGTAGTGTTGTTCTCAAGGATTTTGGCAGTTTCCGTTTTGCATCATAAAATAAAAACTACGAATTTTTCAGAAAATGTTAAAACACTTCCAGAAAGTTTAGAGCCTACAGATTAAATTACATTTTGAGTTTGGCAATTTTCCTGGCCAAAATCGGGAATGGTACCTTAGCAAAATGGGTAATGGGAAAAATCCCTCAGAAAAAAGTTACTGAGGAATGAGGGAATTTCAAAAATTTTTTAAAAATAATGCAAAGTTTTTTCTATCTTGCTTAAAATGATATGCGTACCAACCCTTAATATTCTATGGTTCGTTTGCAATCTATTAGAGAAATCAACGTATTTATTTATGCATATTTGTATCTTAGTATGTCAAAAATACTGAAAAGATATTTACAAATACTAAAAAACATAAGGAATTACGTGAAAACATATAAATATGGTTAATATTTATCTTCACTCACTTCAAAAAAAGTATGTAATTGAAATGCATACTTTGTTCAGCTTGAGGTCGTATTAAATATGAAAAATTTATTTATTTATTATTGGAGCGAAATATCAATAAAAAAATAAGCTTTTATAATACGACTAAAATCAACGAGTTCTAAGAAATAATCCTTTCTGAGAACCTAATTTTTAAAAGCAATAAAATGTCTGCAGGCACTAAGTTTTTAAATTAATAAAAAAAGAAATTCTAAGAAAAATATTAAATAGGAATTCCAAAAAAATTTATTTTCATTTAATTTGGAAATTTTTGTAAAAATTTTTAAGCCAAACATATTTAATTATCGAGAGTGCATTCTTTAATAAAGATGTCTGTGTTCGTAATACTATTATACTCAAGGTAATAAAAACCACACGCACACACATACACAAATTTTTGGTGTTTGTGTGAACAAAGCATTGCGGACATGACAGCTAAAAAATTTCCCCAAATAAAAAAAAAACAAAACAAAAATTAATGAAAATGTGAAATGCCGGTTATGTTTTTGATTTTTCTAGTCCATTTGTGGACCGATCTTTCTGATTTTTGGTACTGCCATTACGACTGTTATATGTAATAAAACTGCGTACCACGTTTTATTGTCCGTCTTGTAGTTCAGATAAATTACGCAAAAACTTACCAAAACTGGTCAAAAAATAGAGGTAGTCGCGATTTTGGACTCATAGCTCAGCCATTTATGGACCGATTTAGCTGAATTTTGGTCCATATACTATGAATATGATATCTGAAAAACCTAGTAACTAAGTTTTTTCAGTTTAGATAAAAATCGCATAAAAACAAAGCCATAATTAATGAAAATCTAAAATTTCGGTTGTATTTTTGATATTCCTCGGCCATTTGTGGACCGATTGCTTTCATTTGTAGCACAGGTATTATGACTTATACTTAAAAAACTGCATAACAAGTTTTTTTGTCCGTTTTTTTGTTTAGACAAAATAGGCAAAAAACCAACTCAAAAATTGTCCAAAAATAGGGGTAGTTTCGGTTTTAACTCATAGCTCCGCCATTTATTAACCGATCTGGCTGAATTTCAATAGTAATAGTCTAACAGCAACAACTGACCGTTTGGTATGCCATACTTTTCTGTATGTTGTCTAAATTCTTCTGAAAGTTGATTTCAACTTCTACACGGATAGACAGACGGACATCGCTAAATCGATTCCGCTACTTATAAGGATCCAGAATATATATACTTTATAGGGTGTCCCATGTAGGGTGTAGAAATTACAAACGGAATCACAAAGTTATATATACCTTTCTTACTTACAGTGAAGGGTATAAAAATGACAAATCAAAACAATAGTATTGCCAGAATTGAATTTTAAAATTTTGCTGAAGGGTATATTAGTTAATGAACCTTCCTTGAATATAAAAATGTTTATATAGGATTATTAGCTTAAAGCATTTATTAACTAAAGTAGATATCATATAGAAACTAATCTCTGAATAAGGCTGTTAGTTACCATATGCATGTTAAGCTAATAATAGTTTTTGGATGATACTTTAAGAGTTTGACGTGGCGTTAATTTTTTTTTTGCGTAAGACTGCTAAAATTTAAAAAATGCAAAAATAAATTAACTATGTTCCCTTCATGAGGCCAACTTAATTAAGAAGAAATAGATAAATAAAGTGAAAGCAAATTGATATTTGATATACTCCACTAATATACACAGTTTTAGAATGTTTAATTCATTTATGTTCATTTAATTGTAAACCGGTATACATATACATGAAATGTGCTTGTCACCAAAGAATTATTATTTATTGTATTTTTCAGCGATGCCATACTGGTACATATTATCATATGATCAGCTGAGAACATAAAATCAGCGTTGCTACATCCCTCTTATTTTTTTAGCTTTAACTTCATCAGAGGATCTCTTGCTTGTACTGCACCTGTTGAAGAGTCCTTCTAGTCGGTTTTAGTCGCCTAATCGGTAGAAATTGATGGTGTTTCATTAAAAAAGATTTCGTAGCTTGATCCTTATTAGCTACAACGTCTGATGTTTTGTTTTTAAAAATAGGTATCTTCTTAACATGACTGATGTTTCTTTTGAACGTTTTCATATTTCCAACTACTTCCACTTCGTTACTATTGCTTCCTACTACCTTCTATTCGGTCATATCATATCATCGTTGTCAACTTATGTGGAAATACAACATTTCTCAAAAGTTCTTTATCACCAACAGCTATCTCTGATTTCTTCGCATTTCTTCTTTTGTCACCCCTTTCCTTTTTGTTTGTTAATACAGTCCAAATCTCTTGCTGACGAGTCAATCATATCTTCATTTATATCTTGTATGCTTGGTAATTTGTACCTTATAATGCGACTAAACATTAGCTCAGTAGTGCCGCGAGGCGTGACGTTATACATTAAAATAAATTTTTGAATTTCTAATTTCTAATTATTTTTGTTGGCACTGGCAATTTTCAATCGCTTCACCAAGGACTTGTTCATATTTTCTGGGGTCGTCATATGCGTGATATCGTTATCCCTACAAAAATTTTTCAATTCGGCGCTAACATACTGCCGGCCGTTATCTGTTCTCAGTGATTTAGAAAATACAAGCATACGAAATATTCTAACATTGCGTTTATGATTTTCTAAGAGGAAATATTTCTCAAAAATACTATTTACTGATACTGTCAATAGTAATCTATACATAAATACCAAAACGTATTTGTTGTTAGGAAGCGGCGCTAATAAATCCGTTGCTACACATTGGTGCTGGTTTAAGTATTTGCGAAACAAGCAAACAATTGCGACAGCTATTTATATAATTTTCCGTCCTTATCGATAAATGGCCATCAAATTTCAGCCCTTAGTCTGCGATTCATTGCGGACTCACCTGGGTGATCTTCATGTGCTATTTGCAGTACGTTTTTGCGTAATCTCATAGGTATCACAATACGAGTACCTCGCAGTAGAATATTGCCAATCGCCAAGAGCTCAAAACGGAATGGATAATACAGTCCCGATTTGCACAGATCCCACGACTTTTCTCTAATATAAAGGGTGTTTTTTATAGACGTATAAAACTTTAAATTGCAATAAAACAACGATGGATTATTCAATTGACATGAATTTTATTTATCCGAAAGATAATCTTGTGGCATTACATTTTAAATATGATTTCTGGCATATGACCGCCACGGCTGGCTCGGATGTAGTCCAATCTGGACGTCCAATTTTCGATAAATTTTTCCAACATTTGTGGCCATATATCGGCAATAACACGGCGAATGTTGTCTTCCAAATGGTCAAGCGTTTGTGGCTTATCCGCATAGACCAATGACTTTACATAGCCCCACAGAAAGTAGTCTAGCGGTGTTAAATAACAAGATCTTTGAGGCCAATTCACAAGTCCAAAACGTGAAATTAGGCGGTCACCAAACGTGTCTTTCAATAAATCGATTGTGGCATGAGCTGTGTGACATGTTGCGCCGTCTTGTTGGAACCACAGGTCCTGGACATCATGGTTGTTCAATTCAGGACTGAAAAAGTTAGTAATCATGGCTCTATACCGATCACCATTGACTGTAACGCTCTGGCCATCATCGTTTTAGAAGAAGTACGGACCAATGATTCCGCCAGCCCATAAAGCGCACCAAACAGTCAGTTTTTCTGGATGCAACGGTGTTTCGACATACACTTGAGGATTAGCTTCACTCCAAATGCGGCAGTTTTGTTTGTTGACGTAGCCATTCAACCAGAAGTGCGCTTCATCGCTAAACAAAATTCGCTTATGAAAATCGGGAAGAACTGCAATCTCGTTTTGGGCCCATTCGACGAATCTACGCCTTACTTGATGATCGTTTGGTTTCAATTCTTGCACGAGTTGGATTTTGTAAGCACGCAAACCAAGATCCTTCCGCAAAATCTTCCATAAAGTGGATGGACACAGATCCAATTCCTGTGCTCGTTGGCGGATAGACTGCTTCGGGTCTTCCTCAATGCTACGCTCTACAGCAGCAATAGCTTCTTTTGTACGCACCGTACGGCGTCTCTGGCGATGTGAGTTATGAATAAGAGTAAACGTGGTGCGAAAACATTCCACGGTTAATCGAATTAACTGCTCTGATGGACGATTTTGTCGACGATAAAATGGACGTAGTGCGCGATACGTATTCCGCACAGAACCATTATTTTCGAAATAAAATTGCACTATTTGCAAGCGTTGTTCAGGCGTGAGTCTATTCATGATGAATTGCCAAACCAAACTGAGAATAAATCACTTGACAGTTGTTAAATCGGTCGCCATCTTGAACAGTAATGCCAACTTAAAGTTCTATACGTCTATAAAAAACACCCTTTACATTACATTATTACGAATTGCTTCATCTTCTGCACTTTTATTGGCTATGAGCGGGATCGTAATAGGTAATGGTGTTGAATTCGATATAGTACTAAATATATTGTTTTCACAATCTTCTTAAAATGAACTTGTACTAGATATTTTGTAGAGTCTAGACACGGAATCTGCTATATTTTCCTTTGCGGCTCGATAAATTACTTTGAATTTGAATGATTGTAATTGTAAAAGCCACCGTTCTATTTTGGCAGGGGGCTTAGATGTCGGTTTAAATATTGTTTTTAGTGGTTTGTGATCCTTGATCACTTCAAATTCTAAGATAGTAAGAGAATTTTTCCTTTTCAGTCTGGGAGTATCTTTTTTCAACATCGGACAAGCTCTTTATAGCGAAGGATATGATTTGTGGGTCATCATTGAAGTCAAATTGATTAAAAACTGAGCCTAAAGCTACTGGACTAGCGTCTGATACAACCCGAACCCTTTGGTTCGGATCAAAATATGATAAGTTAGAAATTCGGAAAAGTTGCTCCTTTAGAAGCTGAAAAGCCCCATACAAATTTTTTATCTAATTTTAGTAATACTCTTAATGGTGCTGTAAGATCTGTTAAATCCGGTTTAAGTTTACCAACATATGTAATCAAACCTATGAAAATCCTGACTTCCTGGATCAGCCATAAAACCTTTTTCGGAAAGTATATAATATGTCCCGAAAATGTTAACTGTTTTAAAAAAATTTTTTTTTATTTAGGACCAGCACTCAGGGGATGGTCCCTACTCATGCAATGCATTGTGATGGAACTAGGAAAAGAGGTTGTGGGAAGGAGCATAGAGGGAATAGTGTCTATGAACATTCGGTTTGAATTTTCCCAAATTGTAGGATTCAGGAAAGACGTCAGCAGGAAGTTTATTCCACATACGAACTGTACGGCTAAAAAAAAGAACTCTGTTTGTAATGCGTGTTGCGATCCACTGGCCAATCGACCACAAAGAGATGTGCTCTTTGCTGAAAAACGAGTGGCTCGTGTGAATGAGAAGGTTTCGGGAACAAGATCCCTAATTTCATTAGAACACATTCCGTTGTAGTAGCGATATAAAAGTGAAACACAACCCACATTGCGACGGTGTTCCTGTGAGTCAATAGAGCTGGTTACCCTGTTGTCAATGATAACCACTTTCGTCCTCTCCTGTATGCATCACACTGGATTCTCATGCCAAGAACATCAAGAGCTTCTGATCCCTCAATACCTACACCACCCATGAATACGGATGAGGCAGCATCATTTGTCACTCGCTTATTGGTAAGCGTGCAGCACTGGGTCTTACGAGGCTTAAAATCTACCCTATTCGTTGGACCCCACTCAGAGATAGTAACAATATCGTGGTTTAATGAATCGTTCATGCTCTGCCTCATAGCTGCTATCTCTGATGGGCTTAGTCTCCTAACGGACGAATACGAGTGATAAATGCTGCTGTCATCCGCAAAAGAATGGATGGGATTTGTAGTCCTACATAGGAGGTCATTCAAAAAAACAAGAAATACAGTCGGAGAAAGAACAGAGCCTTGCGATAGCCCTGCATTGATCTTGAACTCGTTTGATGAGACCCCGTCTATAACGACCCGAATGGCGCGATCTCTGAGAAAACTCTAGATAAATCGAGAGAAATTTTTACCAACCCCAAAAGCAGTAAGCTTCGTCAAGAGTGCTCCGTGCCACCCTCTATCAAACGCCTTAGAGATATCAAGAGCAATGCCAAAATGGTGAATAGAACGACACCATTTTTCCGAGAGGAAATCCATTACGCCCCCGTAGAATGTTGTTTACGAAAACCATTCATAAGATGGAAATTGACCATACTTTAAATTACCTTGGAAAGCGCAGAGCAGATTGCAATGGTGCGGTAATTTTCAGGATTGCAGCAATCCCACTTCTTCAGGATCGGAGTCACATTGGCAACCTTCCAGCACACTGGGAACCCACTGGCATGGTACATTGTGCTGAAAAGTTTAGCCAACGGACGTGCTAACGTCAAGCAGCACTGCCTCAAGACCAGTGCTGGAATGCCATCCGGCCCAGGAGACTTATTGACATTGAGTTGTTCCAAAATCCTTTTAACTGCACAGGCATGAAGGAATATATTCGGCATAGTGACATTTACTCTTTCGAGCACGGGCAGTGGCTGACTGCTTTCGGGTAAGTTTGAATTATTTGCGAATAATTTGGCTAAAAGGTTAGCCTTATCAGCCGGGTCGGTGAATAATTGGTCATCCTTTAAAAGAGTCGGAATTGAAGAACTAGCATTATCTTTTACTCTTTTAACGCATGACCAAAAGCTCTTACTACCTCGAGGAGCAGCGAGTACTTCAGCACGAAGATGCTGCTCGTATAAAGCCTTTTCGCGCTTAAGTACTTTGGCACGCGAAGACCTCGCTTAAAAAATTTGTTGAGTTCTACCCAACGAGCCTTCTCGTAAATATATTTTTAACGTTTCGTAGCCTTACGAGAAACGTTCCGAATGTCCGAGAACGAAAAGGAGGCGGAAATGTTGCAATGATCCGAGTTACCGAGAGGTGCATTAATACTTGTTTCGAACTTTTAAGGGTGCGAAGTAAAGAAAAGGTCGAGGGTATTGCTTTGGTGCCCTTCAACGCACGGAATGTGCGTTGGTTCATTCACCAATTGCGTAAGATGATTCTGTACCGCGAACAATTCAACATATTAGCCTTCTGTAGTCGTGTTTGCTTTTTCACACACCTTTTTCATTATTTAGTGTAACACCATATTCTTTAAAAATTTTTAGCTCATCTTTAAGTGCCTTGTCATGAATTTCTTTAGTATTTCCAAATATAATAACATCATCTATATAATTTTGGCAATTACTACAGGCTTCTAATAGACCTTCTAATGTCCGCTGAAAATTTTCTTATATCTATATAACCCTGTATGTGCTGTAAAAGTAGTTATTTCCCTGCTATCTTTGTTTAATTCAAGTTGATGGTGTGCGTTTTTGAGGTCTAGCTTTGAAATATACTTGGCTCCTCTCAACTTTGGCATAAAAGAATCAAATGTGGGGAGGGTGATTTTCCATCAAAATAGCTTTATTAGCTTTTCGCATATCAATACATAACCTTACATCGCCATTTCCTTTGAATGCAATCACCACTGGCGAAATCAATGGACTTGGTCCATTAACAGTTTCAATTATGTCTAAGCTGATTGATTCTTTCAATTTGGTTGCCACTTTTTCTTCAAGAGGGACTGGCACACGTCGCGGTGATTGCTTCTCAGGTTTTATTGAAGTATGGATTGATAATAATATAGTATAGTAATATATGATTGCTTTATTATTTCTGAACGTTAACCAATCTTTTTCACTCACAAGATAAATCGTGAATTGGAATCTATCACCATACGTAACACTTGACCTTCTTTCAGTATGGGTCAAAAGAACTCATTTTTTAAGGCCGAAATACATGCTATAGAGCTCTGTCTAAGAAAGGAACTAGAAGGAGACATAAATAACAGTCACATCTATATTCATTCGGACAATAGAACGGTATTACTGGTTCTCAACGCCTTTGAGATAAGATCAAAACTGGTATGGCATTGCTTAAAACTTCTAAAAAGACTAGCATCTAATAACAGGGTATGGTATGGGTGCCAGGTCATAGTGGATATGTAGGCAATGAGAAGGCAGACGAACTCGAAAGAAAAGGGGCGGCTAATAGATTTATTGGCCCAGAACCACTCTGCGGGCTGTTTCGCAGCTCTATTAAGCTAATTTTTAGGGAGTGGCTGAAAAGAGAACCGCAACAATACTAGCTAGAAACAGGGTAGCGAAAACATTCATGCCATTCGGATCTCGGAAGAAAACAAAGGAATTACTTAGCTTGGCCCGGTCAGAAATTCGCATTATCAAGGAATTCCTGACTGTACATTGCAGAATATTGAAACACTTGGCGAATATGAGGATCAGTAAAAATGTAACGAAGATGAAGAGACAACAGAACACATATTGTGTGACTGTAATGGTCTAATTTTATCCGTTTTCGCTACTTATTGTAACATTACCAACAACCGTCGAGCATATAAGACAAATCACTCAAAGAAGTTTCTGAATTCTTAATAAATACTAGACTCTGGGATGATCTGTAGCCGTAGTTACCTGGTGCCTTGTTGCCTCTCCTAATTCTAATTCTAACACTTGACCTCCAACTCTACACTTTATTTTTTAATCGGCTTTGCAATTATCAATTATCAAGAAAATTTGCGTAATCTTCCGCATCTGAGCTTTCTTTTGAATGCAACGTACTTTTGAGACTCTCGTATTGCCTCACTTTTCTGCGCCTTTTTCGTACTCAGGATATTTTCTTTTAAAATTGTTAGTTTTACATTTTATAGTAAAGTGCTGCCTAAGTGAACACTTCGTCAAACGTTGCTAACATGCTCTGTGACTGTTTATTAATTTGTTAAAAAACGAAGAGATTCAATTGCATCATTTAGATTTTGCTCTTTTTCTAATAACCTCTTTTTAAATTCAGTAGGAGCCCAATCAATTATTTTGTCCTTAATAAAAATTTCTTCAATTTCTGATTTTATCTCACCAAAGAAACATTTTGCAGCTTGTTGACGTAAGCACAATAAAAATTTATTAAGAGATTCTCCAGCAGAAGGCGTTAAGCTCCTATAGAAATGTCTTTCACATGTTGAATTTTTTTTAGGCGAAAAATAAACGAACTTTGTAACCAACACAGAAAATACGTCCTTACCTCTTTCTGGCACCTTTTCAATTAAAGCACCAGGCATATTATAAATAACTTCTTGAAGTTGTGGGCCTCCTATTAAATGGAGCAATTTGTTTTTCTTTTTAACTGAATCGACTATTTCTTCAGACGTGAGATATAATTGAAAAGAACAAAACCATTTCTCCCACTCATTATGCAGCAATGATCTATCTATTATGTCAGATAATGAATCTGGACTTTGAATTCAACTCTATTTACAATTTAATGTACCATCAATTTCACAATTTAATGTGTCATCAATTTCACAATTTAATGTGTCATAAATTTTACAATTTAATGTGCACTAAATATCACAATTTAATGTGTTCCCAATTGGACGGACTTAATGACCATGGCGCCAACAGCCACAACCAGTGCTAGTATGGTTAGCTCTATGGCGCGGACGCAAATATACGGGTCACCAGCAGGAGCGGCCGACTTACAGAATCTCAGTGGCTTGAGTACCAGCATAGCGACACCAGCGTATAGTGCAGTCACACCAACGGGTGCTCGTCCAAGGACTACAGCAGCTCGCCAGGTACCGGTGCCGATGCCAGACTCGCCGGATGAACAGGAAATAAGAGACTTGGTAAGTGCATCGCTGGAAGCCGGTCGTGCGCAGATGATTCAACAATTTGATGCGAAAATTGAACAGGCACTGACGGAGCTCAAACAACACATAAGGGCGACAAGCCGTCGGGAACGGACAGCGGTTCCAGAGTCACGGACACAAGGCCGAGCCGAACCTCTTGACATGAATGCATTGGATCAGAGGGTCTCGGCAGCACTTTCAATGCCACACATCAGTAGTCTCTACCACAACCCGATCTAGGAGTACCTGGAAGAGTTGACCGCCGACCACCCCAGTATAGACCACCACACCCACCTTGGCAGCTTCCACAACCGGAGCCGCACCCCCAGCACGGACAAGTGGGAGTGGTCAGTGCCTCAGAGCGAAATGGAAGGACTGAACCTACACACCGCACAGACCTGGCGAAATGGGTTTGAAATTCGACGGCAGTTCAAAATTAATGAGCGCAGAAGAGTTCATTTTCAGACTAGATATTGTTGTGAGTCGCTATTTTTATTTTAATTTTATTTTTAGCACAATGACTTATTGCGACATGTTAATTATTTCGCAATAGTCATTAATAAGCATTAATTATTATAAGTAGGTCACTAAGAATAATAATTATAAGAAACAAGAAATATGTAAATAAGCATTTTTAGAATTAAGCAATAATCATAATAAAAATTAATTGTTAATAAGTAAGCATAATAATTATTAAGCAATGTAAATAATTAAGTAGATTTATTATAAAAAGAAAAAGAAATTGTGAATAAAGGCGGAGTGAAGTCAAGTAACCAAGTGGGTTAACTACAAGTAAAAGATTGTCTTTATTATCAAAAAAAAAACAACACACAACAATATCTTGCGACGAGACTATGGGTGTAGCTTCGAGGAGCTGCGGACAAGTTTTCATCTGTTGCTAGAGGGGTGCGCACTAGACTGGTACTGGAATGCCAGGAAACTGAACCCATTGCAGTCCTGGGGTGAACTCCAATATGTGTTTTTGGCTCAGTTCCGGCGCTACGAGAGCGAATTTGTGTTGCAGAGGTAGATAATGGAACGCCGACAGCTACCCCAAGAGTCGTTTGAAGAGTTTTATAACGCTGCACTGAAGCTGAGGAACCATCAAAGGTAACCGTATTCCGAATACGACCTGGTGGACATCATGAGATCTAATTTGAAACCCACCCTGCGCAACTATTGTTTTACTGCCAGACGAGGAATTTGAATGATTTCTGTCAGATGGCGAAGAGGGCTGAAAATCTAGTTCACGGTCAGAGAGCGCATTTAAAAAAATATGTACATAATTATGTGTATAACCTGATGAAGAAAAATTCCTTTACATTAAAAAAGATTTTTTTAGCATGTGTTTTTTAAAATATACATAAATATATATAATTTTATTAATAAAGGAATCATAATAGTAATATAAAGAAAAGAAACAATGACACTTGACTGAAAATAAATAACTGGTCGTTTTGTTTTCATTTTCTAAGGAGTTGAGTTCTTCACCCGGTGGACATCCTTTTATGCATTTGAAAGCCCTGAAAACATAAAAAAGAACAATGTACAAATAATTTTGCTAATGCATATGTATATTAGTTTGTGGCATAGCTGGTCCTTACATTTTATTTCAATTGAAGACTTCTTCCGTGTATTCGCTATAAGAAAGAAGTTAAAACAACATGAATTTATTTGTAATTCAAAAGTGTATCAAAGTAATAATCTTTATTTGTGTTTTAGTACTTATTGTAATGAATAAACAGCTCATGAGAATATCATGAGGAAAACAATACATTTCAATAACTCAACACAATTTTGGAATAACCACAAATATAGATTAATACTTTGATAATATAAGTTTTAATTTTATAATTTATATTAAAATAAAACAACTCATTATCATTTTATTTATTAGAATAAAAAACACAATATCACTTCATTCCACAAAATAACTTCACAATAATAATAATAATTTTGTTTTATTTCTTAAAACACTACAACACTTTGTGTGCATTTTGTGTTCTTTTTTTTAAATAAATTTATTTCAATTACTATTATTGTTATCAATTTTTAATAAACTAAGAAATTAACACAAAAAACCAACCATTTACTGAAAAATTTCACAAATTATGGTTTTTTAGCAGTAGACAATAAAGGCAATGAGAGAATTAGCAATTGCTGTGACTGTGTACAAGGTACAAGTATAAAACGCGAAATTTTATAGCTATGCCTTTTTAACTGTCTAGTCTATGTTAGTTTATGGCTACGGACTTGAAATTTGGTAAGCGGGTGCATGTCCCAATGTATAGGACGAATAAGAAGGGATTTTTGGAAATTCGAATATTAAGAGCGTAAAATAGGGTAAAAACGGGTAAAATCGAAATTTTTATATCTCCGCAACTACTACAGATATAGCCAAGGTTCAGACTACAAAATATTTTACTAAAAAAATAAGCGGATGGGTATATGGTACTTTTTCGATATTTGTATATTTGCGGCAAAAAAAGGGATAAAAACTAATGTTGGTATATTTTTTTAACCCCATTTATCTTTCAAAGTAACAATCACAGCAACAACAACTAAATTGTAATCTTCTCTTCTTAAAAAGGTCTCCAATGTATATTGGCACTTTTTTAAAATTCGAGCAAAGAAGGGGTAAAATATGTACCCCTTTTTACTACTTCTAAATATGTACTTTTATGTAAATTGATGCAGCATGTGAACATTCTATTAATAATTTGTAATGCCCAATAAAAATAAATTTAAAAAAATTTTTTCAGGGAAGAAAAAAATTACCAAAAGGGAGAAATATGATTGCTACTTTATATTTAAATAACTTTAGTGGTACTTTTATGTTATTTGCAAGCCGAAAATTATGACAGTAGCATTAAACAGTACTGAATGAAATAAGGAATCGTAAAAGGGACATTATGGTACTTTTTCTTGATTTTAATGGTACTTTTTTATATTTCAATATTAACAACCTCAGAACTACGAGAGTGAGCTCAAACGATTCAGGTCAAAGTGAAAAATCATTAGAGCAAAAATGGTACTTTTTATAAAATATTATGGTACTTTTTGGCTTTTTAATGAAAACGAAACTAGAAGTACAAGGTTAGGCTCAAACGGTTCAGAGCAAAATGAAAACCATTAGAGGGACAAAATGATACTTTTCATTATAATAACTTTTATGCTACTTTATGACTTTTTAATAAAAACGAAACTAGAAGTACCAGGTTAGGCTAAAACGGCCCTGAGCAAAGTGACAAATCATTAAATGGACAAATAGTAATTTTTATGGTACTTTTTGATTTTTTAATGAAAACGAACCTAGCAGTACAAGATGAGGCTCAAACGGTTCTGAGCAGAGTGAAAAACGATTAGAGGGACAAAATGGTACTTTTTATTAATTGTTATGGTACTTTTTGACTTTTTAATAAAAACAAAACTAGAAGTAGAAGGTTAGGCTCAAACGGTTCTGACCAACGTGAAAAATCATTAGAGATACCTTTTAATTTTTTTTGTATTAAAAAATTTAGAACTGAGATTAAATAGTCTACAAAGAAATACAAAATTATAATAGCGACAGTATAGTGCTTCGCTGACGAAGTAGCGAGTTAAATGCTAGTTTCTTTATAAAAGAAGAAATTGTGAATAAGTATAAAGCCCAAATATATTTAGCAAATAATAAAATAGAGGAATATAAAAAAATACATGGTAAAAGGATAATTTTCATTACAGAAAGCGATTTCGAAATAATGGGGGAAATATTTAGAAAATATATCACAACAGGAAAGATAGGAATATTTTCTGAATTGTCAGATCATAGTTATAACAAGGTACAAGAAAAGTTAATAGAAATGTTTTCAAACTAAGTGCACTATTAGAGCACAGAATATAGAAACAGAAGTAGAAGCAATTAAACAGATATCATTCTACCATGTAAGGGAGAGTATGCATTCAGGTATAAATGAAACCTATAATCAGATTAAATATAAAATATATTATCCAAAATTAATGGAATTAATTCAAATAGTAATCAACCAATGCGACACATACAAAGAAATTAAATATGATAGGAACCCTATAAAATCAAAATATAAATTGACAGAAACACCTACAGATAAAAATGAAATAATTAATGTAGATACATATGTTATGAAAAATTTTCGTTTTTGAACAGTTATAGATAAATTTTCAAAATTTGGTGCGGCATACCCACTAAACAATAGAAGCCCTATTACCATAATAGAACAATTAGAAGATCACTATGCAAAAATAGGTAAACCAACAAAAATTATAGATGGCAATGAATTTAAAGCAACACGAATTAAAAAGTTTTTAGATCAGAAAGGAATTCAACTACACTTAACAAAGCCTAAGAGCCATACAGGTAATGCATATATAGAAAGAATGCGCAATACAATAGCAGAAAAACTTAGAATAATATACAAATCAGATAAAAATGTACCAATAAAACAAATTATACAAAAAATAATACGCAATTACAATAACAGATATCATTCCACAATTAAAATCACTCCTTTAGATGTTCAAAATGGTAAAGCAGATATAGTAAAAATTAAACAAAATATTCAAGAAAATAAAAAGAGAGTTACAGAAAAATTAAACAGAAATAGAGAACAATATGAGGAAAATAGGAAAGAAGGATATATAAGAAATTATAAAGTGGTTAGACATAAAGAACAACCTAAATACAGAAAAGGATTATTGAAAAACGTACATTCGTGTAATATCAAAAGACCTTATAAATTTACAGATAACGATAATCATACTCTTGATGACAATCTTATGGACACCAATGATTAAGGGAATAATAATTATTAACCCTTAAATGCGCACGGCCGCGTATCTTTATGAAAAAAAATATATGGTGCGCAAATAAGCATTAAATTAATAACTGCGTTTTTATTTTTTTAATTTTTTTGTAATTTTATTGAGGAAAAACTGGTTGTATCTATTAAGATACACTGCGCACTCCACATACTAAGAGAAACGCACAAACAATATAAGATTGTTTGTCATTCACATAAGTGAAGTTTATTTTTAGTAAGCAAAACTTATTAAAAATAGTTGTGATTATGTAAAATTCATTAAGTTAAATTAAAATTAGTAAAATTGGGGTTTTTATTTTTTTTTTTTAATTCTAAAGAAATCTTATATTTTAAAGTTAATAATATGAAATACAAAAAGTTTAAATAAGAAGTACATATTCTACAATTATCGTACATATATATTGGTTATGATATTCAAGAATACAATTTCTTTCAAATGTCAAACATAAACTTAGCTTTTATTTGCTGCAATACATCTATGTTTGTCCTGTGCAACCTGGCATTTTGCATCTTCCTTTTTTGCTGACCACGGTCCAGTGCTGGGTGACATCTAATCTCACATCTTTGGGTGGGGGAGTCTGTGAACTTGGTTTATGCCTCTTCTGTTCTATTTTAGTTTCAAGGCTCGGACGTCCACGTAACAAGGCATTTCTGGATGTATTCTTATAGCCGAAAAGTGAATCGGCCACTTCGAGTTTAAAATCGATCAGTCTTTGATTTTTTATAACTGGACAGTCCTTGTTAATTTTTTTGAAAAGAACCCAGGCGTTTATGCAAGTCATATCTAATAAATAGTAAAACAGTCTATTTGTCCATTTTCTACTCTTCATGGTTATTTTATTTCGACTCATAGAGCTATCCATTAGATCAACACCTCCCATATTGGCATTGTAGTTTTTTAGAATCTGTGGGCATGGTACAGTTCTAACTTTGTTCTGTAATTTATCAAATCTTCTCACAGTTATATTTTCATCTGCTTCATTTCCGTGTAGTACCTACTTTGTTCCAACATACTCGAGTGTCTTTCCAAGAAGAGGTTATATCAATTCCGTACACACTGGCTATAAATTCCTTGCTAGTTCAGCGCTCAAACTTCATCATAGTTTTTTCTTCAGGAAGTTTACAATTTTTAATTCTACTTCGACGAATGGTACCGACAGAAAGAACTCCCTGAGCTCTAAGATATACAAGCAAAGGAATAGTAGTGTAATAATTATCAAAGTAAATAATATAATTTTTAAATCTAGGAACTTCCCGAACTAGCCTTACTACAATATTTGCAGACGCTTGAAGATTCGGCTCTTCTGGACGAATGTTTTCATTAGCTTCTGTATAAATTTCAAATTTATAAGCATAACCTTTAGTGTCACACAAAACAAAAAATTTAAACCCCACTTTTTCGGTTTATTTGGCAGATATTGTCTCATGTAGCTGAGCATTTTAGTAGAACACATTTGCTCATCTATAGATAATCTCGCTATTTTTGGTATAGCTCCAAATGTACTATTAAGTGTATCTACAATGGGCCTAATAAGATAAAGTCTATCACGCTTCGGATCGTCCCTCAATGGCTGTTTTTCTTTGTCGTTGAAGTGCAGATATTGTCTAATTTTTTCAAATTGCTTTTGTGACATTTGCTTTGTGATAACGTTTACTGACCTATCACTATTATTTGACCAATAGTCTCTCGAGTTTGTAAGGTTGAGATATGTCATGTCATATAAAATACCAATGAATTTTCGCAATTCTAAAACATTGAAAGAAAATCTTTCATCTATTCCATCATAAAGTAAAGTTTCCTCAACTATAAAATTTTCCAAACTCTCGGGAAATAGGTAACACCAAACTTGATACGGAGTAGATAATCACCCTTATTGTGTTTGGCGTAGTAGAAAAACGACAACTGTCGTAGTTGCTGTCGAATTTATAATCTTATGGTACCGTGTAATATTTTCGACAAGCAAAATTTTGTAAATGAATTATATTGTAAAAGATTGTGATAAATAAAATTATTATGAAACACCCGGTTAAATATCTGTCAAAACTTTCATAAATAACAAAAGAAAATTTCAAAAAATAAAACTTCTCCGTGCAATAATTTTGTTATAAATTTTTTGTGAAATTAATTTGTGTGAAAATGTTGAGCGTAGCTTTTTATTCATCCTCTGACGATGACGAGACAATCAGCATACAGGAAATAAATGCCATAAAGAAGTTAAGACAACAAGCGGATATATTTAAACTCCCTACCAAAAAGTTAGTTAAAATTTTTAACTTAAAAATAATAAATAAAATATTTTAAGTATAATTGTGTTAATATATATTGCGTTTTAGATTTATTAGTTATTTTAGAATAAATAAAGATGCTTTCAAATACGTTTTAAATAAAATTTCACCAAAACTGCGGGAACCGAAAAGAAGTACAGGCATATCACAGGTAATTAAAATTACGGCAACAATGAGATTACTTGCTGAGGGCAGTTACCAAAAAGGTGCTGGCAATGATCACTATGTTAACCTTTGCCAAACAACAGTAAGCGAGTCCTTTCATGAATGCATAGAAGCCATGTACAGCGAACTTTGATTTTAAGTCATCGGGCAGAGAGCTATTACCTTTAAACTCTACTTCCTTTTTGACAAATTGAATACTACCCTGTTTCTATATTCACCCCTATCGTGAATATTTTTTCCCTCGAAATATCTCCTTTTTCCCTAAATTTGCAATCGTGAATTATTTTCATGGGAAAAAATTCGCATGTTCGAAAAAAAAATTGGTATCGCCGATTTTTATTCCCGTGAGTTTTTTCCCAAAAGTATTGTGACATTTTTCACAAACATTTTGTTTGGGAATAAAATTTAGAATTGTTGCAGCGGCAAATAAAATTAGAGAAACTGAAAATCAAGCAATCTAATAGCAATGATGGACTGTAAACATGTAAGAATTTGATAATTTTTTAGTTTTAAAAACGTATATTAATTATGAATTAGAATTTTTTTTGCCTTTTTATTAAAATTTTTTTATGTGATACATGAAGTACAACCAAAAATAACACAAATGTGATTTATTGTTTTTTAGATTTAAGATTTCGTATCTTTCTAAAGAATATTTCTTTTTTAATTTTTTGTATCCTATAAAAACACAACACGACGAATTTCTAGTAGGCAGTTCTGGTTCAATATATCTAAAAGGAATTTAAAAGCTGCTTTGTTAGCTAGAACATGTTATTAGAACCAGTAAAGAATTTATTTATATGTACATATAGTATGTACATAATGTTAACAATTCTTCATGTTTTCACTTACATTGTTTCTGGTAAGCACAATGGATTTGATGCATCTCTTAAATCCCGTCTTTTTATTTGCTCCAGTAATTTGTTCTCTTTTTCTAATAACATAAATCGGAGCAAAATATTATGCATTTTATTGAATAACAATTTATTAAGAAAATTAAAAAAAACAAGTAATCAATTAAATTACATCAATTCACAATAGTATGTTCGACTTGCCACATATGTTTCGAAAATATATTTTATTCCCTAACAATTGGCGATACCAAATTATTGTTCATGGGAATAAACAAATTATTCCTTTGAGATTCGCGATAAGGGTGATTATTTTTTCAAATGCAGAAGATTTTGGATCAAAGGATACATTTTGATAATTTGAGGAAAATAAATCCAATGGCATTCGACTTGATGATAAGTCTCTTGAGTGAGTTGGGCACTGATCAGTTGACGACTCTTGTAACCCCACAACGATGGACGACGAAGACAGACAAAATATACAAAAAAACGTCTTTCTGACAATGAAGAATTGAAATAAAATAATAATCAACAAATTGTAATAAATAATTACTTTAATAATACTTTAAATCATTAAAAATCATTAATAAAAAATAACAGACAGACAATAGAAAGGAGATTTAATTCAATAAATAAATTCATAGAAACAGAAAATAGGAGAGGAAAATAAAAGGTATCCGAACAAGAACGCAAGATTTAAATTTATCGCCATTCGAAGTGTCATTGTTTGACATTTGAACAATTGTTATTGTTTGTTAGTAGAAGGTACGAGGTTAGTAAAAAATGACCATGGATAGCGAAGGGAAGCAAATGCATCCTCAACGTGTCACTGTTTGGTGTGGTTTTTGGGCTGGAGGAATCATTGAACCTTTTTTTTATGAAAATGAGGCAGGTCTAGCGCAAACAGTCAATGGTGTTCGGTATCGTGAAATGATAACCAGTTTTTTCTTGCCTAGAATTGAAGAAATGAATGTGGAGGGCTTGTGGTTTCAACAAGACGGCGCCACATGTCATACAGCCAGAGAAACAATTCAATTGCTGCATCAGTCATTTATTTAAAATTTAAATCTTGCGTACTTGTTGGGACACCCTTTATTTAGAACAGTTGACAAATATACAGTTAATTAAGGATAAAATTGAACATTTACAGGAAAATGTTATTTCAGGAAAATGGTATTATTCATCCAAGTATTCTAACCAATAATGAAATAAAAAAATATGATATTGATTATAATAAACTTAAATACGAGTATATACAATTTGGTACAGCATTCGTAAATGATTCATGTTTAATTTTTGGAGTAAAAATACCAAAAACATTTATAACCGTGAAATTAAGAACCTTTATTCCACTACCAAATGATCACAGTAATGAAATAGATTATGTAATAGATAAAATTTTTGAATATGAAAATAAAATTTATGAATTTGAAAAAGATAAACATTTTAAAGATTTAAAGTTAAGTAATCATTGTATAATAAAAAATAATTGTCAATTAATAAAAAATAATGACTTCGAAATTGTACCACTAGATATAGATTCAATTATAGTTAAGAATGCAAACAATATTGCTATTAATCAGACTTGTAATATAAAAAGACACGTTTTAAAAGGAAATTATTTGATCAATTTTAATAACTGTTCAATAAGAATTAAAGACTACTATATTTCAAATGTTATTGAAAACATAAAAGAAAAACATGTAGTTATGTATGTTAATATAAAAAACATTCAATTTCCAAAATAAAACGACCTAATTGCAGTTTATTAAACTTCTGGTTAAAAACTTGTTTATTGCAAATTGCTGACACATTTGGCAGACGGTCAATAACCAATATTATTGCATACGGTAATAAAGCATGTCATAATTAATTACTAAGCATATTTTAATATAGAATTTAAGCTGTAATTAATTTTGTAAAATAGTTATAAGTTCAGTTGTATTTTTAAAGTGAAAAAATAAAGTTCAATTTTTTTTTAACTAAAAATTTATAAATAAATAATTGGCGCCCAACGTTAAAAAAAAGGGATCCATAAAATCAAGAAGCACCCCATAGGCTGCAGATTTAAGGACTCCCAATAAAAAGCACCCCATAGGCTGCAACCCAAGAAGGATCATCTACAAAATAAGGACATTTTGAGTGGAGAACATAGTGTGAGACGCGGGTACCCCAGTACTAAGAAGAAAAAGGAACAATACCCCACTACCAGCTCCATAAGGATGATCACCATTTTTATGTAAGAATAGAATTAAGTTATTTTTTAGCTAAAATTTAAAAAGTGAAAGCAATACAAATCTCAAAGAAAAATAAGGATAAAATACAAGTTTAAAAGTCAATTAAAAAGTTTAATTTTCAAAGAAGAATTTATAAAATACAAAATAGAAAGTGAATATTTTTTTGAGGAAGAACGTAATGAAAATCTCAAAAAAGAATAAAATAATAGAATCCACTTAAATTATAAATTTTATGGAAAAGTGAAATAAGTCAACAGTAAATTTGACAAGCAAATTTTGGACAATTAAATTTAGAAAAATATTGCAAAAAAAAATGTATCACCTCGAAAAGTGAAAACAATTAAAACTAAACTTAGAAGTTAAAATTTAAAGAATCAAAATTTAGAAAATTTTGCTGAAACGTGAATCAACATAAAAATTGTATCTCCTTTAAAATTCTATGAAAAAGTGAAAACTATTAAATCTAATAAGTAAATTTCCGATTTAAAAAAAATTTTTTTTGCTTTAAAAGTGAATCAATTTGAACATTTTAATATCTCTGTAAGATTAAACAAATATTACATTTTAGAACCACTGTTGCGATTCCTATGGGACCCTGCAATAGAAATAAGAAAAATTTTAACACAAATATAATTTTTACGAATATAAAAAATAATGGCTAATCCTAATAACTTGGTCAGGCCTCCAGTCCTGAATGTAAATGTTTCAAATCCAGCTTTCAATAATGAAAATAATAGAAACATGGAGGAAATGATAGCTAGAATTTGCGCACAGCAATGTCAGATAGCAATTAATCAGATACTAGATCCCAACGCAAACAGGAGGTATAGATCAGGCAATAGAAGAAAGATATAGAAACGACTTAGCTGATTTAGATAAAGTCCCTGACGTTGTTAGGAATATAAGGGAAATCTCCGGAAACCCCTCAGAATTTAGCTCTTGGAAAAAGAGCATAGACAGAATCCTCGGACTATACGACTCTAAGAAGGGAACCCCAAAATATTTGGCAATACTAAATACGATTCGAAATAAAATCGTCGGTTGTGCAGACGCGGCACTAGAAGCCTACAACACTCCTTTGAATTGGGAGTGCATAACAAAATGTCTTGCATTGCATTATGCAGACAAAAGGGATTTGACCACCCTAGAGTACCAAATGAGTACTCTAGTACAAGGCAATAGTAAAGTCCAAGACTTTTATCAAGGTGTATATTCTTATCTGTCACTCATTATGAACAAATTATCCTGCATGGACGTAAGTAGAGAAGCGCTCGACCTGCTCGTTTTCATTAGAGGCTTAAAGGGCAATATGTCACTACATCTCGGTATGAAAGAACCTAAAGATCTCCCACAAGCACTTCACTTATGCTTGAAAATGGAGAACCAATTCGTGCGAACTCAATTTGTAAACTCAAATAAGAATAAAAACCACAAGCCTATATCACAACCACTAAATAGAGTACAATATCAGGATAAACAGCAAAGAAACTTTTACCCTCAACTGGCTCATATGTCACAACCATCTCACAATTTTCAACAATTCAGACCAGCTCTTCCTATGAGATACTACAACAATCAGAATCAAACACCATATGTACAAAGGTACCCAAACCCAAATTTTGGTCCACCACGGCCAAACGCCCCAAAGCCCCAACCACGTCCCGAGCCTATGGATGTGAATAGTTCCATGAGGTCAAAGGCTGTAAACTATATGAACAGGCCAGCTCAGAATAGTCAATTTTTCGGCAAAAGACCAACCGCTCAGCCCGAACACTTTCGAAGCCCACAGAAGATGCAAAGAAACTTCCATTTACAAACAAAAAGAGATGCAAATTTTAACGACAATCAGTACGCAGAATTAGAAAATTACGAGAAAGAAGAGGAACTCCCAACATTAGACGACTACCTTCAGAACCAAACAGAGACATTAGAAACAGAAACTCAAGAATTTGTAGACATACATTTTTTAGACCAGTAGATTCGTCCCTACCTTATTTTGAGTGCAGGACGAATACAGGACAAATTTTAAATTTTCTCATCGACACCGGGTCAGACAAAAATTACATTGTGCCTAGCTTAATACGAAATCCTTTGCCAAACCAAAACTGCTTTTTTGCAAACTCAGTAGGTGGAAATAATAAAATCACCCACCACACATTCATTAATCTATTCGGCAAAGACACTGGCAAAATAAAATTTTATCTATTACCAACGCTAAATACTTTCCATGGTATCTTAGGAAATGATACTTTAAAAGAACTATCAGCCATTATTTACTTAGCAGATAATTGCATGCTGATCAATAAAAATCTAAAAGTTCGAATAAAACAAAAGATTTCGCAATCAGTAAACAACATTAATATCAGGACAGATCATTTAACACAAAAACAGAAAGACAAACTACAAGAAGTTATTGGATGTCATAAATCCTTGTTTAGTGAGCCTAATGAGAATCTCACATATACCACAGCCGTAGTGGCTGATATTTAAACAAAAACCAATGAACCTATATATTCTAGACACTATCCTTATCCTGTACAACTAAAAGACGAGGTTGAAAAACAAATACAAGACCTCTTGAAACAAGGTATCATCCGACCCTCTAGGTCAGCTTACAACTCGCCTATTTGGATAGTGCCCAAGAAAGCCGATGCCTCGGGTCAGAAAAAGTATAGAATGGTAATCGACTATAGGAAATTAAATGAACAGACATTACCGGACAAATATCCCATTGCAGAAATCAATGGCGTTCTCCCACAATTGGGACAAAACAAATTCTTCTCAGTGCTAGACCTCAAAAGCGGGTTTCACCAAATACCGCTAAGGGAAGCCGATAGACAAAAGACAGCATTTTCAGTCAACAATGGTAAATACGAGTTTACCAGATTACCGTTTGGCTTAAAAAATGCGCCGTCTATATTTCAGCGAACACTGGACGATATACTGAGGAAATGGATAGGAAAAATTTGTTTTGTTTACATGGACGATATCATAATATTCTCCAAAAGTGAAGAAGACCATTATAGAAATATAGATACCATTTTCGGAACTCTCAGACTTTCAAACATGAAAGTTCAGTTAGATAAATGCGAGTTCTTAAAAAGACAAGTGGAATTTTTGGGATTCATCATTTCAGATAAAGGAATAAAAACCAACCCCAAAAAAGTAGAAGCAATCCTAAATTTCCCAACACCCAAAACACTAAAATATCTAAGATCATTTTTGGGATTGTCAAACTATTATAGGGATTATGCTAAAATTGCAAAGCCCCTGTCAATGCTTTTGAGAGGGGAGGCAGGACGTTCGTCTAAATATATGTCAAAAAAAAATAACAATTGATTTAGATCAAAAAGCAATGGATGCATTTATAAAACTAAAGACCATATTAACTTCTGACGATGTTATGCTAGTATATCCAGACTTTAATAAATAATTTACCCTCACGACAGACGCCTCTAACTATGCACTGGGAGCAGTGCTATCCCAAGAAAATAGACCTTGTATTTCTATCAAGAACCCTTAGCAAAGCGGAGGAGCACTATGCTAGAAACGAGAGAGAATTGCTTGCTATCGTATGGGCGTTAAAGTCGCTAAGGAATTACCTTTATGGCTCCGCAAAGTTAAAGATATTTACAGACCATCTTCCTCTGACTTACGCTTTAAATAACAAAAATTCGAATTTTAAACTTAAAAGATGGAAAGCATTTCTGGAGGATTTCAATTATGAACTGCAGTATAAACCAGGCAGCACTAATGTAGTTGCCGACGCCTTATCCAGGCCTTCGCATGAGAACACTCCTATAAACACTCTAACTCCAACTCAACACAGTGATGAAAGTTCATCCCAAAATTTAATACAATATACTGATGCTCCCATAAACGCCTTCAAGAATCAAATATTCATTTCAAATGAAGGAAGCCAACCGTTTTATAACTTTGAAATTGTTTTCCCTACCTTTCACAGACATAGAATTAACGAACTTGATATTACACCAGAGTCCCTGACTCAGACATTAAAAAATTATCTGAATCCCTCAGTAACTAACTGCATACACACATCGGATGAAATATTAGGAATGTTACAAGAAATTTATAGAAATAATTTCACCCAATACAGGGTAAAATATTCTAGGAAAATAGTCACAGATTTGAAAAACGACGAAGAACAGGAAACCGAAATACTTAAAGAACACAATCGCGCTCACAGGAACAGTATTGAGAATAAGAAACAACTTTTAACAAAATTTTACTTTCCGCATATGCATTCGAAAATAAAAAAACTCATTAGCCCTTGTAAAGTGTGTAAAGAAAACAAGTATGAAAGGCATCCTAACAAAATCGCAATCCAAGAGACGCCAATACCACAATTCCCTGGACAAATCGTCCACATAGATATTTTTATGACAGGAAAAAAGGCAATACTAACCGCTATAGACAAATTTTCAAAATTCGCGCAAGCCAGAATTCTAAAATCTCGGTCCGTTGAAGATGTTAAGGAACCCCTAAGAGAAATGGTACTTTCATTCGGTATGCCAGAGATAATTGTCATGGACAATGAGAAATCATTCAATTCCATTTTCATGTTTGAAAATCAATATAACATAAAGGTATTTAGGATTCCACCTTACAGCAGTAGCGTCAATGGACAAATAGAAAGATTTCACTACACACTTTCAGAAGTTATGCGTTGTCTGAAAGCCGGAAATGGACAGTGGACTTTCTCTGAACTATTATATACAGCAATATATGAATACAATAATTCAGTACAATTAACCATAACAAGGAAACCCATAGAAACATTATTTTTGGGGAGAGTTACTACTAATCCTCTAGAAAAAGTTAAACAAGATACCGTCAAAAGACTTAAGGAAAAACAATTGGAAGACATAACTTATCATAACAAGACAAAGACCGTACCTAGAACTTACGAACCTGGACAAATTATTTACGTAAAGGAAAACAAAAGACTAGGGACAAAACTCAGCAAAACATATAGAAAGGAAATAGTTAGAGAAAATAAGAACACTACCGTTATAACTGAATCAGGAAAAACAATTCACAAAAATAACATAAGGAATTTAAAAAACTTTCATTGTAGATTACTCTTTACCCTCGCTTGGGCTGACATTAAAATAATGGACTACACGAACTCACAATTAGTGACTATAAACTCCGGACAAGCGAAGATACAGACTGGGACCTTCAAACTGATTCATACTATCAATATGGACGAATATCAAGAATTGATCGACAACTTAGAAGAAACATTACTACAAAATCTTAGTCAATCTCACTTCCTCTACCCCTTCCTTAGACATGAGTTAAAAGAGCTTCAGGAGTACCTAGATAGGTTGAAACCAACATCTAAAAGATCCTTGAATTTTTTAGGGACCGCATGGAAATGGATAGCTGGGACCCCTGACCACGACGATTTTGAAATCTTAGAGAAAAAAACAAACAAAATGTTGAGAAATAGCAATAAGCAAGTAGTTATAAACAGATTATCAATTGAAAAATTCAAAGAAATAACTAAAAGAACTAATGAAATAGTAAGAAACATAAATAATAGTAACGCCAACTCCATAAAGGAGCAGGCCATAACAGTCCTAAAATATAAACTAGATATAATAAAAGAAGAGATAATCAATATTCAGTATGCCATGCATTGGGCCAAAATCGGAATAATTAATTCATTTATATTATCCTATACAGAAATAAATGCAGATTTAATACAGTTTGTAAATTTAGAACAGGCATTTGAATTCGCTGAAGTTAAGATTGCATCAAATCATGATTCTATTGTTTATATCATTAGTATACCAACAACAAATGTAAATTCTTGTAATGAAATATTAGTAAAACCTATTAAGTATAAAAAACATGTAAACAAGATTATTTACAATAAAATCCTAATATGCGATAATGTAATATTTGGAATAAAGAATGCATGCAAGGACTACAATAACCTTACCATATGCAATAGAAAAAATTTAGAAAATTTAGACAATGACACTTGCCTAACAAGACTGATTAAAAGTGAACCAGCAAATTGCAGTTTAATAAACAATCGAGACAAGGTGGCGCAAAAGTAATGCTCCTATCAGAAAATGCTTTAAATTTTGCGATTGGCCCCTTATGTCAGTTCTGTTTTGACATTTGTGTAGTAAACACATGCGCAATACACGTTAATAAACAATGTTACGCTACACTGCTCCAGAACGTGGAATATTGGTGACTATTTATTTGACCAATAATCGGTCGGTGACTTTGGCACAACGTGAATTTCGTCGCAGATTTCCTGGCCGTCCAACGCCTACTGGTGAAACACTGCGACGTTTAGCCGCTCGCCTCGAAGAGACTGGCACAACACGAGATGCTGCCAGGCGTGGCAGACCCCGGAGTAGCCGTTATGCAGAGAATATTGCTGCTGTAGCCGAGGATGTCATGGAAGCGCCGTCGACATCGACCAGACGACGTGCCACGCAAATGGGTATCAGTCGACGGTCTTTACAGCGAATTTTGGTACAAGATTTGAAGATGTTTCCGTACAAAGTCCAGACGGTGCATCAGCTGTTAGCTGCTGACCGCCAATCGCGTCTAACATACGCTCAAGCCATCCTTAATCACCACCAAGAGGAAGATGATTTTTCATCAAAAATAATCATGAGTGATGCGGCCCATTTCCATCTTAGCGGGTACGTAAATAAGCAAAATTTAGGCTTCTGGGGCACTGAAAATCCGCGTGTAACCCACGAAGAGCCATTACGCCCGCTCAAAGTCACTGTATGGTGTGCTGTTTTCGCTGGAGGAGTCATCGGAACTTTTTTCTTCGAAGACGTCGCGGGCCAAACGGTTACTGTGAATGGTGAGCGCTACAGAGCATTGATCAACGAGTTCTTTTTGCCGCAACTTGATGAATTGGGATTGGAAAACATGTGGTTCCAACAGGACAGTGCAACGGCACACACTGCACGTGCCACAACCGATATGCTGAAGGATGCATTTCCCGGGCGCCTAATCTCCCGTTTTGGCGATTTGCACTGGGCAGTAAGATCGCTTGATTTGACCGCTGCAGACTTCTTTTTGAGGGGCTTTTTGAAGTCGCGGGTTTATGTTAACAAGCCTCAGACTCTTGCAGCTCTTAAAGACAATATCCGTCAAGAATGTGAGGACCTATCGCCGGAAGTTTTGGCCAAAGTGATGGAAAATGCCATAAAAAGGGCTCAAATGACAATCAACTGTGGCGTCGGCCATTTACATGACATCATATTCTCGACTTAATGCAAAAAAATTAAAAGACCAAATAAAAATAATCCACAAGAAGAATCAAAGTTTTTCATTTTTTTTTTAAATTACAGCCAAAAAACATCGGAAGGTTATTTTTGCGCCACCTTGTAGTAACCGTAGATGAAATTTCACCCGGAACAATTCTTTTAAATAACTTTAATGGAACGATTTTTATTAACAAAGAACCTCGGAATCTTACCGGTACATTTTTAGTGCAATTCCATAACGAGTCCGCTTCAATATTAGATGAAATCTACAGTTCATTTGAGACAGCACAGATGAAGCCATTACCTGCTATTTTACAACCTAGAAATCTAAAGCCAAATATCGAAGAAGAATTTTCATTGGAAATGGTAACAGAAATGCAACTTAATAACACAGAAGCCATAGATCTACTCAATCGGGAAAATGTGCAGAACTCAGGTATCAATCTTGGAATAACCTTAACCGCAATATTCGTATCAATCTTTGTAATAGTTAAAACCGGAGTGTGTAAGAAGGAAAACAAATCATTTGTCGTTCCAACATTGGTAAACAACCAGCCCCAGGTACACGTATATATGCCGGAATTATCGGAATCCAAGGGAAATGAACCCAAAGGTGTAACATACAGTTCTTATGTCCAGCCGAACGATGACAATCGGATTTAAGTGGGGAGGTGTTAATATAAAAAACATTCAATTTCCAAAATAAAACGACCTAATTGCAGTTTATTAAACTTCTGGTTAAAAACTTGTTTATTGCAAATTGCTGACACATTTGGCAGACGGTCAATAACCAATATTATTTCATACGGTAATAAAGCATGTCATAATTAATTACTAAGCATATTTTAATATAGAATTTAAGCTGTAATTAATTTTGTAAAATAGTTATAAGTTCAGTTGTACTTTTAAAGTGAAAAAATAAAGTTCAATTTTTTTTAACTAAAAATTTATAAATAAATAATTTGTATACGAAATTCATTAAAAATTTTACGCATAAATTATCTTTTCAAGAAATAGAAAAAGAACATAATGTAAACAATATTAAAGCATTGAGATATCATGCCAAATTTACTTTCGGTTGTAATATTGGTATGATAGTTGCACTGCTGGTTTTGACTATTATAGTAATAACCAAACACAAGTGTAAAAATAAGATTAAGTAAAAGAGTTCAGGAGAACTCTTATTTAAAGGGAGGAGAAGTTACATATATAAATAGTCAAACCACCACTGATCGAATTGATCAGTTTTTACCAACAATAAAACAAACATAAATAGAACAAGAGTTCAATACACTCTGTGAGTTTGTTTAATAAATTTAGTAATGTAAACAATTCGTATTTATTACACTTTAAGTATGGTTTTGTAAAATCAACAAAACATAAGTGTGTCGTTAAATTAATTGCATTATTAAGTATTTTTAGAACTTAAGTGGGTTAATAAAATTTATTACAATTTTGGATATTTTGTTTCTGTAATTAATAATTTTTGTAAAGCTGTTGCAAGTCAGCGTAAAATTCATTAAAAGTAAAAGAAAAGAGAAAATAGAAATGACTGCTGACATTGCGACAGCTGGTAAAAATATAAAATGTAAAACATAGCAAATAGATTTTTAGTTTTAGTTCCATCCTCTTTGAGTACACATTTAATAAAAAATAAATAAAAACAGTTGTTTTTTTTTTATTAAAAATTAAAAACGACATATATAATTCGTGCTGTTCATTTTCAATCGTAGACGAGCTCGTATTAAAATCATGGACGATACACCACACTGGAGAAAACGACCAAAACGACTCATCTACAAGAGTCTCAAAAGGCTCCTAAATTAGTCGTATTCAGAATCATTTCGTATGAGGCTCATCCATGTTATTCTTATGAGTCATTAGGAGAGTCGTAATAGAATCAAGAAACAACTATTAACATGAAATTCATAAAATGTAAATATTTTATGCTTATTTGGTATAAAAATGCCTTCATTAAGCATAAAATATATTTTATGAATTTAGGTATAACTCTTTTGTACTTATTAATAAACAAATGTTTTTATTGGTTCATTTCTTACAACTTAAATGACTAATTAAATTAAATTATCATAATAAAACATTTTTATTATGTTTTATTATGATTTAAATATTAATTCTCAAGCAATTAAATAAATTCTAGATAATTTTTTTTGTTCTTTTAAAAATTGTCAATGCTATGTACATATGTACACATTATGTACATACAATATGTACACATTTTTCTTGATTTTAATTTTTTCTATATATTTAAATTAAGTGCATCTAAAATACATTTTTAAGATTTTTTATTTTTATGCGTTAAAAAAAAAAGATTAATAAGAAATGTTACAAAGATTACTTTGTTGGATTTTGCTTTTTGAAACTTCGATCGATTCTGTCCTTAGCGTGCATAAAATGTTGTTGCAGCATTCTGTTGATAATAGAGTCGTCGCAATGTATAAATTTTGAATGACACAGATCTATACAAAAATTTAATTAGTTACGGGAGTTTTATTATTTTTTAAATGTTTTTATGTACTTCTCCATGAAAATTCAGTTGCAACTTTATCGGTTATCACTTTTTTTATTGCCGCTCTAACAAAAGATTCTAGATTTCCTGCAGCAGTTTTTTATAATACATATTTCTGGAAATTAAAATAATAATGTGTTTGTAGTGTCTTTAGCAGTTGCCAATTCATGAGTGACCTTTATTCATCATCTCGTCAAAGTTACAATAGACAAAAGTTACAATGAGCAGAATAATAATTAAATGGTTTTGCCGTGGATAACAAAAGTACTTAATATCTAACACGTTTTCCCTTCAGTTTTTTTATACTGGGCTTAAGAAATATTAATTAAAAGTATTAAATACCCGTTTTTTTTATGAAACTTCAATATTTATGAATACAGTATAAAATAAATTTCGTTAGCTATATTTAACATTTTGTTTTTAGTTATACAAAATAATTCAAAAGTGTATTATTGTTTTATAATTTATAATAAATTCATGATTTTAATTAAAATAAAAAAAAAATTAAAAGATAATGTTTTTATATTTTGTACTTTACCATCACCACGTGATCGTAACGTTCTTTCTTTAGTTTCATTTTTATCTAAAACGTTAGATGTTAACTCATCATTATTGCTGGGAACAATCGTTCGACCCATATCTCTCTCTTCTAAGTTGGATGTGGACGGGGCTTTGTCTTTAATTTCTTCCGAAATTTTATTTTCTAACATGTCATCGCCGCACGAATTGTGGGATCGGATTTGATCTAAATGTCTTTTAATTTCTCTATCATTATGAGATATGATACAACGGTACGATCTAGAGCCAATTTTATCTTTAATTTTTGCTAGAGACCAGCTTGGCTTATTTCGATCAGTATAATCGCTAATCAAAACTGATTGTCCCTTGCTAAATTCTACATTACGCTTGCCTCTATAATTTGCTATTGTCTTCTTTTGTTTTTCCAAAATTCTTTCTTTAACTAAAGGAGGTTTTAACATACTAAATCTTGTTTTCAAAGTTCGGCCAAAAAATAGTTTTGCAGGTGTTTCACCAGTAATGCAGTGTGTAGAATATCTATAATCACACAAAAATCTGTTTATGACAGTTTCAACATTAGTATTGTTATTTGCTTCTATGCTGGCATAAAGTGATTTTTTTTATTGGTTTTACAAAATTTTCTGCCTGACCGCTTGATGCAGGGTGTCCAGGTGCTGTCAATAAATGTTTTATGTGGTTATTAGATAGAAATTGAACAAAATCTTCCAAAGTGAACTGTCGACCATTATCACTTACTAATGTGGCAACAAGCCCATACCTACAAAAAAGCTCTCTTATCTTGTTAAAGGTAAATGAAGAAGTTATTTGTTTAGTTACGAATACTTCAACCCATTTAGAATACGAATCTGACTATTAGTAAATATTGATTTTTTATTGGACCAGCGTAGTCTATATGAATTCTACTCCAGACTAGGGAAGTAGGAATCCATGAAATAAGTGAACTCTTTTCAGGCTTTGGTTGACTTTTTTGACAAGGAAGACAATTTTTTACTAAATTTTCAATTTCTTCATGTATTTTCAGCCACCAGACATACGAACGAGCCAGCGCCTTTGTTTTAACTATACCCAAATGAGGTAAATGCAAGTCGCTAAGTACAGCCTTTTGAAACTTTGTTGGGATGACAACCCTATAACCCCATAATATGCAACCACTTTCGACAGTAAGTTCAAGAGATTTACTACGAAAGGCCTTAAATTCATCTCCTTTTAATTGAGAAACAACTTCTTTTGTATTGCCTCACAAGCTTTCTATAAAATTGGGTCACGTCTTGTTTCTATAGCCATATTATTATAACTTAAACTTACAGGCATGTCTTTGTCAATATAATTTAGATAATTGCTGTCTTTAAAATTTTCACAAAATTTATTTTGAAGTTGTGGCATTCTAGATAAGCCATCTGCTTCATTAAAGTTTCCTTTTACATATTTAATTGAATAATCAAAGCCTGACAATATTAGTGCCCATCTTTGCATACGAGCTGCTGCCATAATAGGTAAGCCTTTACCTTCACCAAAAATTGATAACAATGGCTTATGATCTGTTTCAACTTCGTTACAGAAAAAATAATTGCAATTGCTTCTTTCTCAATCGTACTATAATAGAGATCTCGAAACAAAAGCAATCGGTTTTAGGTTATTATTAATTTGGTGAGATAACACACTAGCAATTGCTGTATTTGAGGCATCAGTTGATAAAATTACCGGTAGTTTCGGATTAAACTGTACTAATACTTATTCTTATCTTTTTTTATATTTTCATATGCTTCTTGGCATTTAGAAGACCAAATAAACTCTTTGTTCTTTTGTAATAATGGGTATAGGGATACATTTTGTGTGCAAAATTTTCTATGAATTTTGAGTAATAGTTTACTAGTCCTATGAAGGCTTTAACTTTAGAAATATTTTTAGGAATGGGTGCCTCAATAATGCTTGCAATACGTTCTTTAGTTTTGCTTAAACCGGTTTTGTCTATTACAAAACCCAAGTAAGACATTCTCGATTTAAAAAATTTACATTTAGCTATATTCAATTTGAGAGCAGCACATTTTAATTTATTCAAAACTATTTTAAGAGTATTTATATGTTCACTGAAATTCTGTCCCGTCACTGTTATATCATCTTGGTATACTACTACCTTTCTGATGTCTCTTAACAAACTTTCTATAGTTTTTTGAAAAATTGCCACTGCGGGTTTCACACGAAATGGTAATCTTTTCAATTTAAAAGTACCTACATATATGTGTACTTCATGTACATAATTTTTTAAATTTATCATCAAGCACAAGTTGATTATAAGCGTTTGATAAATCAAGCTTTGTGAACAGTTCATCACCTTGTAAAGAAGAAAACATTTCATCTATACGGGGCAGTGGGTACTTAAAATCAATTAAAAATTTATTTATTGTGACTTTATAGTCACCACAAATACGCATAGTACTAATGGTGCGCCCCATTCTTAACTATCAACTTGTTCTAAAACCCTTTGTTATTAAATTATTTAGTTGTTTTTCTATCTTGTTTTTCCACGCAAGAGGTACTGGGCGCGGCTTAAAAAAAATTGGAGCTACTTTATCACTTATCGGTAGTGAAACTTTGCTTAGTCTATAAGTACCTAATTGCTGATTAAAAACTTCAGAAAATTCATTTTTTAACTCCTCAACAATTATTGAAAAATCTTCATTTCTAATTGAATTTACCTGAGCCAACTCAAAATTAAAAGATCTTAAAAAAGAACGATCCCATAAACAGGGTTTTTATAGTCAGAGACAATTATTTTGATAATTTTAGAAATGCCATTATAACAAACATTTGCATCAAACTCACCCAAAATATTAATTCGATCACCACAATAGCCCACATACGAAATTTCATTGTTAAAGCGGTTTATAACAGTATATTTTTTTATAAAACTCGGCAGAAATTAAATTACAGGGAGCGGCTGTATCACATGTCATTACCGTGTCTACTCCATCAATATTTATCAAAAGAGAGTATAACTCCGACAATTTATCTGCCGTCACGCTATAAATCGGAAACTCAAAATTGTCGTCTACACTATTTTCAATACAATATTCATTTCTATCATTCAAATTAGATACACAATTTATACTTTTTTTTACTTTTGAATGGCAAACACTTGCAAAATGCCCATTCTTTCCACAAGAGTTACATTTGTAATTTTTATATTTACATCAATGTGACTCATGATTGCGCCAACCGCAATACGCACATGCTTGCCTTTTCTTGTTGTTTTTGCTTTGACCGCTAGCAGAATTTTTACTAGCACCACTGCTACTGTCTGATTTACCATTATTCCAACAAACATTTTTTACCTTTAGACATTGCTCCGTTACTTCTAATAAAGTTTACATTCGACTCATTAGATAGTGTTGTTTTTAACGAAAATTTCGTTTCCATAATCATGGCCTTTTTTAAAGCATCATCAATAGTAAGCGTATAACTTTCTTCGCACATTCTTTCAAAAAGTTTTTCATTTATACCCATTACAAACTGATTTAAAATGAATGCATTTAGGTCAGTTCCAAAATTACAATTTAGCGCTAGCTGCTTGACTCTGGCAAACAACAACAGATTCAGTCTCACTTTGACTTGCAGAATGAAATTTTTTGCGTTCACTGAATACTATTACAGGCGGTGTGTAGTGTTTTTGCATTATATCACATAATTCTTTATATGTTTTTAATACGGGTGAAGTTGGGCTACATAGACTGTGCAACAATTTGTATGGCATGCCACCTATCGACTTCAATAAAATTGCCTTTTTAACATTATCTTCTGTGCAATTAATTTCACAAAAATGTGTCCGACCGCTCTTTCCATAAGAACCACGTGTCACGTTCTGGTACAAATTCTGAAACATTCGATGCTACAATTGTTGTTGCAGCTGTTACTACATTATTTTGTGCAGATTGATTTGATGCTATTGCCATTTTATTATTTCCTTTTATAAAATTTAATATGTATTAAATTATATAATTTTTTTACATGTGGGATCTTATGTTGAAATTCAGCAAAAAAAATTCTCGTCGCCAATTTGTAGTGTCTTTAACAGTTGCCAATTCATGAGTGACCTTTATTCATCATCTCGTCAAAGTTACAATAGACATAAGTTACAATAAGCAGAATAATAATTAAATGGTGTTGCATAGATAACAAAAAGTACTTAATATCTAACAGTGTTTATTACCATATGTAATATCAAATATCAACGAAAAAGAAATTATTTTGCTGATATAGTCTGCAAAATTATTGCAAAAAATAGTTTTTATAAATTTAAAATATCAACTTACTTTACACGCGCAAAGTAAAACTATTGAATCGCATTTGAATAGTTTTTGTTTTTAATTGCTGCTGAGTAGCAAAAAATCATGTTTGCTACTAGTAGAAATAAATAAGAATATTTTTAAGACGTTTTACTTTTAAGCCACGGGTGGCTTAACTGTCTAAATATTTTTTATTTTTTATTATTTTTAAAAAATAATGGAAAGAACATTTTAACTTGTACATGTGAATGTAAATAATTGCATGTAATACACTTACTAATTGTTTGGTTATTTCATCGTTTTTAATATTTTCGTTAAATGATTTAAACGACTCAATTTCTTTAATTGGCAACGATGGGAGCAAATCCATAGAAAAATTTTAGGACTTAATTTAAGCTGACGCACTTCATTTCTTAATGTTATTATTTCTTTAGTTAAATTTTCCAGCAATTTTGACGTGTTTTGTTCTGATATTAATATTCGATTGTTTATGTTGCGCAATTCAGCCGTAATGTCATAAGATTGAACTGACGTTGAAAAAGTGGAAAATTATATAAAGAATTTATTATATAAACAAAAGTATATAAAAACATAAACCAAACCTAAAGTGGCATTGTGTAAATCTGTATATTCAGGGGACTGTGGAGAATAAAGATTATTATTTTCGTTTGCTATCTAAATTAGAAGTATGACAGCAAATAGTTTATCTTGAATCAATGCAACTTTTTTGATTGGTTTGTTGTTGTCAAATGGGACTTCTGATGAGTTGCAGACACTGCACAAAATTGGCCACACTTGTTTTTTTGAGCTTTTGCAAAAGGCCAAACCGTCTATATTGAAATCCAGCACAACTATTTGCGAATCACAATTATTAAGCCGAAGGTAGTCTGTTAGAGCATCTCTTACGCTTGGCCACTATATCTCTCGGTGTTTTCTTTAGCGTCTGAGCGTTTTTTGGGAGATCGATATTATAATCTTTTAAAATTAGCAGATCACTTACTGCCGTTGTGCTAAGTGCATGTCTTACTGCCCTTTGAGATAAACTTTGCTTTAGAATATTTGTTTCGATTATAAAAGGTTATTTTATAAGAACTATCGGAAATTAAAAAAAAAAAAACACATAAAATTCAGAAAAATGCATGAAATATTTATTTGGATCGATAGTTGGGTCGATATAATTTAATGTTTGAAGATTATTTCATGCAAATGTTGGCCGCGGCTGCGCCTCAAATGGTCCATCCGCTTAGTCCAATTTTGGCATACTCTTTCCAACATTTCGGCCGGTATCTCACGAATAATGTTGGCAATGTTGGCTTCCAGTGTGTCAATCGAAGCGGGCTTGTCCCTATAGACATTAGCCTTAACATAGCCCCACAAAAAATAGTCTAGAGGCGTTAAATCGCACGATCTGGGTGGCCAATTGACTGGTCCCAAGCGTGAAATAAACTGTTCACCGAACTCGCCTCTCAATTGGTCCATTGTTTCGCGTGCTGTGTGGCATGTGGCACCGTCTTGTTGAAACCACATGTCATGCAAGTCAAGCTCTTCCATTTTGGGCAAAAAAAAGTTTGTTATCATCGCACGGTAGCGCTCACCATTCACAGTAACGTTGTGATTCACATCATCTTTGAAGAAATACGGCCCAATGATGCCGCCAGCCCATAATCCGCACCAAACGGTTGTTTTTTGTGGATGCATTGGTAGCTCTTGCAATGCTTCTGGCTGCTCTTCACTCCAAATACGGCAGTTTTGCTTGTTCACGTATCCATTCAACCAGAAATGAGCCTCGTCGCTGAACACAATTCTTCGATAAAAAAGTGGATCTTCATCTAACTTTTCAAGAGCCCATTCACCAAAAATTTGGCGTTGTGGTAGGTCGTTTGGCTTCAATTCTTGCACCAGTTGTATCTTATAAGGCTTCACACCCAAATCCTTCCGCAAAATTTTCCACGTAGTGGAGTAACAGAGGCCCAATTGCTGCGAACGGCGCCGAATCGATAATTCACGGTCATCACCAACACTGGCCGATACGGCTGCGATATTTTCTTCAGTTCGCACTCTACGTAAGCGTGTTGGTGGTTTAATGTCCAACAATGTAAATTTGGTGCGAAATTTTGTTACAATAGCCCGAATAGAAGCCTCAGTAGGTCGATTAAACTGACCATAAAATGGAAGAAGCGCGCGATGAACTTTCTTAACAGAGCACGCATTTTGGTAATAAAATTCAATAATTTGCAAGCGTTGTTCGTTTGTAAGACGATTCATGATTAAATTATAGACCAAACTGAAGATGTTTGACAGTGACACAAGATACAAAACGTGCGTGAGCTGTCAAAACTAGTGTTGCCAAAAAGATAATAGCAAAAAAATCACTCTTTATTAGCAATGACTCCGTTTGAGCCTAACCTTGTACTTCTAGTTTCGTTTTCATTAAAAAGCCAAAAAGTACCATAAAAATTAATAAAAAGTACCATTTTGTCCCTCTAATGATTTTTCATTTTGCTCAGAAACGTTTTAGCCTTATCTTGTACTTCTAGGATTGTTTTCATTAAAAAGCCAAAAAGTACCATAAAATTTAATAAAACGTACCATTTTGTACCTCCAATGATTTTTCACTTTTCTCAGAACCGTTTGAGCCCACTCTCGTAGTTCTTAGGTTGTTAATATTGAAATATAAAAAAGTACCATTAAAATCAATAAAAAGTACCATAATGTCCCTTTTACGATTCCTTATTTAATTCAGTACTGTTTAATGCTACTGTCATAATTTTCGGTTTGCACATAACATAAAAGTACCTCTAAAGTTATTTAAATATAGAGTAGCAATCATATTTCTCCCTTTTGGTACTTTTTTTCTCCCTTGAAAATTTTTTTTTAAATTTATTTTTATTGGGCATTACAAATTATTAATAGAATGTTCATATGCTGCATCAATTTACATAAAAGTACATATTTAGAAATAGTAGTAAAAAGGGGTACATATTTTACCCCTTATTTGCTCGAATTTTAAAAAAGTGCCAATACACATTGGAGACCTTTTTAAGAAGAGAAGAATACAATTTAGTGTTGTTGCTGTACTTTGAAAGATAAATGGGGTTAAAAAAACGTACCAACATTAGTTTTTACCCCTTTTTTTGCCGCAAATGTACAAATATCGAAAAAGTACCAAATACCTATCCGCTTTTTTTTAGTAGAATATTTTGTATTTTTTGTATATTTTGTATAATTTTCTTATAGAAAGATTCAATAATAATAAATAATAATAAACAAAAAATACAAAATGTTGTAGTTTGAACTTTGGCTCTATCTGTAATAGTTGCGGAGATATAAAAATTTCGATTTTACCCTGTTTAACCCTCTTAATATTCGAATTTCCAAAAATCCCTTCTTATTCGTCCTATACATTGGGATATGTAAGCGCCCAGTCCGTAGCTTTAGCCGTTGGGCTGGGCGATGATGATAACTCAGTCAGTCAGTAACGTTACTCTTTTATATGTATAGATAAAAAAACACAAACTTTCTTGTTTCTGGAATAACTTTAATTTTTATTAAAAAAAAAACTCTTTAAACAATAAAAACACCGACACCTTTGACGAATTTTATTCCAAAATTAAATAAAAGTGTCAACGCAAAACTATGAAAAAATTCATAACTGTAAACGTTAAATCAAAAACAAGTTAAATTCGGCAGTGCCGAGTCTTATATACCCTTCACTGTGTTAGCGAAATATTAATATTTTTCACTTTCAACATTCTTCTATAGTATCAAAACCATTGAAATAATTAAACGAGTGAAGATATATATATACCGCGTTAAATATGCTTTTACGTACCCCATTGTGTTTTGTAGTATTTGTAAATATATTTTCAGTATTAATGGTATATTTATCAAATACGTCTTACGTCATTAAATATTATTATCTATATTTGTAACCTACCTACCAAATATTCAGATATTACTTTGGATATTTAATTTTTTTTTTAAATTTTCATATACTCCAGTAGTGTTGTTTTCAAGGATTTTGGCAGTTTCCGTTTTGCATCATAAAATAAAAACTACGAATTTTTCAGAAAATGTTAAAACACTCCCAGAAAGTTTAGAGCATACAGATTAAATTCCATTTTGATTTTGGCAATTTTCCTGGCTAAAATCGGGAATGGTACCTCAGCAAAATGGGTAATGGTAAAAATCCCTCTGAAGAAAAGTACTGGGGAATGAGGGAATTTAAAAATAATGCAAAGTTTTTTCTGAGTACTTGGACAATAGATTACAAATCTAGACGACCTCTTGTTTAAAATGATATATGTACCAACCTATAATATTCTATGGTTCGTTTGCATTCTCTTAGAGAAATCAACGTACTTATGCAGATTTGTATCTACTCGTATGTATGTACTTATATGTCTCCTAAACATATTTATAATTGTCATACTGAAAAGATATTTACAAATACTTAAAAACATAAGGAATTACGTGAAAACATATTTAACTAACCATATTTATATTCACTCACTTCAATAAATTATGTTAATGAAACACTTAGTTTATTAAGCTTGAGGTCATATTAAATATAAAAATTTTTTTATTTATTATTGGAAAGAAATATCAATAAAAAAAATTAATTTTTATAATACGACTAAAATTAACGAGTTCTAAGAAACAATAGTTTCTGAGAATCTCATTTTTAAAAGAAATAAAATGTCTGCAGGCACTAAATTTTTAAATTAATAAAAAAAGAAATTCCAAGAATAGGAATTCAAAAAAATGTATTTTCATTTAATTTTGCAAATTTTTGTAAAAATTTTTAAGCTAAACATATTTAATTAAATATTTAATTATGGAGAAAGATCTAGTGAACTCTCTTTCATAAAGATGTCTGTATTCGTACTATTAAAATCAAGGCAATAAAAATCACATACACACAGATAGCCTTTTGTATTTTTCGTCTTTGTGTGTACAAAGCATTACGCACATGACAGCTAAAAATTTCCGCAAAAAAAAAAAAATAAAGCAAACGCAAAGCAAAAACAAAACAAAAATTAATGAAAATGTAAAATGCCGGCTGTATTATTGTGTTTTCTGGTCTATTTGTATCCCGATCTTGCTGATTTTTTGCACAGACATTACAAGTGTTATTTGTGATAAAACTGAGTACCACGTTTTTTTGTCCGTCTTGTAGTTTTGACAAATTACGCAAAAAACGCACCAAAAATGGTCAAAAATATAGATAATCGCATTTTTTGACTCATACCTCCGTCATTTATGGATCCATCCAACTGAGTTTGCGTTATGATACTATGAATGTGATGTTTGAAAAAACTGCGTACTACTTTTTTTCAGTTAAATAAAAAACGCGTAAAAACAAAGCCATAATTAATGAAAATCTAAAATTTCGGTTGTATTTTCGAAATTCCTCGGCCATTAGTGAATCAATTGCTTTAATTTTTATACGTCAAACAAAACTGTATACCAGGTTTTTTTCTCCGTTTCTTCGTTTAGACAAAATACGCAGAAATCCTACTCAAAAAATGGTTAAAAATAGAAGTAGTTTCGGTTTTTGACTCATAGCTCCACCATTTATAAACCGATCTGGCTGAATTTCAATAGTAATAGTCTTACAGAAACAACTGACCGTTTGATATGCTATACTTTTCTGTATATTGTCTAGGGACTTCTGAAAGTTGATTTCAACGACTACACGGACAGACAGACAAGCAACGCTTATTAAATTCCGCTATTCATAAGGATTCAGAATATATATATTTTATAGGGTATCCCATGTACGGTATAGAAATTACGGAATCACAAAGTTATATATACCCTTTTTACTTACAGTGAAGGGTATAAAAAAGTGTATATATGTGTGTGTATATTTAATGCCTTTAGTGTAATAGGATTACGAATGCAGATATCTTTATGAAAGCCAATTTTTTCGAGTTTTGTCGTTAATTGTTACGAAAAATCACTCTGTTGAATGACTGTGTTTGATAATTCATAAGAAATGGTATTTATATATGTGTAACTAAATATAACAATTCAGTATTTATGTTAATGCTTCCCATCTAGCCAAGAGGTGTTTAGCAGACGATGCTGATTAATATGAGAACTCTTGAAAGATTCTCATGCCGATTATTTGAAGAGGAACAATATTAGTTTTCGTTAATTTTTATTTTTTCAGTAAGACATTCGAAATCTGTTGTTTTTTAATCTTGCGATGTATGTAAATATAATAAGCAATAGTTACAATAATCGTCAGATGATACTTAGTGTAAAAAAATTTCCATTTTGTATATTATATAATCTGAAAGAAAAAATAAAAAAAAGTTAATAAACAAAAAAGTTATTAAACTTTTACACCGCTTGGTTTCTTTTGGCCCACCCTGTACAACTACACTCGTAGTTTCAGGGTCACATTCCAAATAGGATTAATGGGGAACAGAACAGATCGAAGCCCGGTGCCGGGTATGATACACAGGTGGTTCAAAAACGGTTGAAGGTTTTGGAGCAAGGCTATTTTGTCTAAACGTCAGAAGAAGCTTATGTGTCAGTATGGGTCAAAAGAACTCAGTTTTTCAGGCCGAAATGCATGCCATACTTAAGAGAGAAACTAGAAAGAGACAGTCACATCTATATTCACTCGCACAGTAGAGCGGCATAGCTTGCACTCAATGCCTCAGACTAGCATCTAATAACAGGGCTTACTTGGTATGGGTGACAGGTCATAGTGAATATGTAGGCAATGAGAAGGCAGACGAACTCGGAGTAAAAGAGGTGGCTAATATATTCTGCGGACAGTCTTGAGGCTCTATTAAGCTCAGATTTAGAGAGTGACTGGGAAGAGAATCGCAACAATACTGGCTGGTATCAGGGTAGCGAAAACATTCAAGCTATTCGGATCTCTGAAGAGAACGAAGGAATTACTTAGCTTGACCCGGTCAGAAATTCGCATTGTCACGGGATACCTGACTAAACATTGCAGGGTATTATAACACTTGGCAAATATGAGGATCAGTCAAAATGACCTCTTCAAATTATGTAAAGAAGAAGAAGATACAGCAGAACACATATTGTGTCACTGTAATGGTCTAATTTTATCCGTTTTCGCTACTTATTGTAACATTACCAACTACCGTCGAGCATGGAAGCCAAATCACCCAAATAAGTTTTTGAATTCTTAATGAATACTAAACTCGGGGAGTATTTGTAACTTGAGAGCAGTGTCATAATAGGTCTATTTTGATGGCAGTGACCAGGTGACTTGTTCCGCTCCTCATTCTAATTGTAATGGCCGATTCGACTTAAGTATATTTTCAAAAAATGTTAAAAAGTTACAGCCCTATTTTATATATACGTAATGCTAGTACACAAACACGAAACCAATCAATCGGTCTTACACAAATTTGTGTATGTATGTACGTCTTTTAAATGCCTTGAGTGTAATATCGATACTAATACAGACAACTTACTGAAAGAGAATTTTTTGTTTTTTATTATACATTATACACTGTAAGTTTGTTATTTCTACACCGTGCATGAGACACATTATAAAGTATATATATTCTGGATCCTTATGAAAAGCGGAGTTGATTTAGCGATTTCCGTCTGTCTGTCCGTCAAGTCATTGAAATCAACTTTCTGAAGTCCCTAGGCAACATACAGAAAAGTATAGCATACCAAATTATTTATTTATTTATTTTATTGAGTCCATGGAAGTGTTCCTTACAGACATTTAACTAATAATTGAATTAACAGTATAAACTTATAATTTTACAACCATTCAAAAGAGAAAACAAAGTTACATAAAGTTTGTATGAATGCTATACTGATACATACATTATGAATTCAAAAAATTAATTATTTTATTTTTTATAACATTAGTATTCGCAGAATAATCAATGAATCTATAAAGTTGATTAAAAGTGTTGCACATCCTTCTAATCGGATCGGCAGCAGCATAATTAGATCTATAAACAGTAACCGATAGCGGAATAAAATATCTAGACAATCGTTGTGGTACGTTGAATGAAATTTCATTTATTAGAAATCCAGAACATATGTCGCCTCTAATAACATTAAAAATAAATGTAACATTGAGCATTGTTCTACGACTCATTAATGTTTTCAGTCTAATAAGAGCAAGTCGAGCTGAGTATGAAGGCAAGTTGAAAGGGTTAAATTGTAAACCACGAAGACAAAATAACAAAAACTGTTTCTGACTCAATAGTGTTGGAATGGACTTGATACAATGGGTCCCAAACTATTGAGCTATATTCTAAAATTGTACGAACAAGTGATGTAGTATATTGATCATTAAATTCGTTTGAGCAGCGCCTTATGAAGCCTAGTCAGATCCTAGCTTTATTGACTGCACTTGTGATGTGGGGTGTAAAATTTAATTTTATATCAAATAATATACCAAGATCCAGAAAAGTGTCAACCACATTCACTTTATCGCTGCCCAGAAAGTAGTTCACATCAGTTGAATTTTGTCTTGCAAATCGCATATGCTTACACTTTTTTATAAAGGGTGTTTTTTATAGACGTATAGAACTTTAAATTGCAATAAAACAACGATGGATCTCATGATGTATTTCTGGAGGAACATTTACTTGTTTGTTTGTTTTTAAAATATTGTTATTCTGTTGAAGCACTGTGCTATTTTTTATAAGAAATGGTATGTATGTATGTATAATAAATATAGCAATTTAGTAATTAAGTTAATGCGGACAATTTTTGAGTGTAATGCTTGTGTGTGAGTTACAAAATAAGATGTGTAGTAAAGGGTGTTTTTTATAGACGTATAGAACTTTAAGTTGCAATAAAACAACGATGGATTATTTGATTGACATGAATTTTATTTATCCCAAAGATAATCTTGTGGCATTACATTTTAAATATTATTTCTGGCATATGACCACCACGGCTGGCTCGGATGTAGTCCAATCTGGACGTCCATTTTTCGATGACTTTTTCCAACATTTGTGGCCGTATATCGGCAATAACACGGCGAATGTTGTCTTCCAAATGGTCAAGCGTTTGTAGCTTATCCGCATAGACCAATGACTTTATATAGCCCCACAGAAAGTAGTCTAGCGGTGTTAAATAACAAGATCTTGGAGGCCAATTCACAGGTCCAAAACAGGTCACCAAACGTGTCTTTCAATAAATCGATTGTGGCATGAGCTGTGTGACATGTTGCGCCGTCTTGTTGGAACCACAGGTCCTGGACATCATGGTTGTTCAATTCAGGACTGAAAAAGTTAGTAATCATGGCTCTATACCGGCGGATAGACTCATTCGGGTCTTCCTCAAAGCTATGCTCTACAGCAGCAATAGCTTCTTCTGTACGCACCGTATGGCATCTCTGGGGATGCGAGCTATCAATAAGAGTAAACGTGGTGCGAAAACTTTCCATGGTTAAGCGAATTAACTGCTCTGATGGACGATTTTTGTGTTAATGGAATGGCTAAAGCATCAGCACAGTTAATTAAAATGTTACTAGGAATTTTATCCGAGCCACACTTATACGGAAATTTTAGCTTCTTGGCTTCCTTTGAAATTGTATGAGTATCAAAAAATTGTAATGCTATAGATTGGTTTTCATGTAAAGGATATGAATAACCCGCTCTATCATCATAAATTAAATTGGAGTATGTGGCAAAAAAGAAGTCAGCAAACATGTCGGCTATGGTTGTATTATCACTAGACTTAGATTGTTTTAATGACATCGTCGGATAGCTACTAGTTTTATTCTTTGAATTAACGAATTTATAAAACAGTCTTGGGTTACGTTTTAACTTGTTCTTGGTATCAATTAAAAAGCGGTCGTAACACTGTCTATTTATTCTAGTATATTCCGCACGGCTCACCGAATATCTGATATAATCAACAGCAGATCCCGTAAATTTATACTTTTTTTTAAATTTGTTTTTTTTTTTGTTTTTTGCTTGAGCTAGATGTATTTAAGGTACTTAATTAGATAAGGATTAATGCTGTATTGCTTAAAATCGCTTTGTAAATAAGCCATTATTTCACGTAAAAAGTAAAAATTGGTTATTGTGGGTTATCCCTAAGAGATAAACATATACTATCGCGGACTTTCTTGTAGACCTTTTTAAGGTATACAATTGTTTGCGCGCCAGGCATAAAATATGAAATAAAAAATATCAGGTTTAATTAGTTTTAATAAAATTGTGTTTTTATTCGATTTTAAAATATTACCTTTAAAAAACTTCTGGTGTTGTGACCTTTATTGTTGCGTAGCTTTCACACAAGTACGTTATGTATATTTGTTTTACACAAAAAACCAAAAGCAAACATACATAGACCGTAAGCGGTTAACTTTGTCGAAATCCAAATAAACAACAAATATAATTCATAAACAAAGGGAAATTTGGACTTCAGCAAAGTTTCCAGACGAATTGAAATAAATATATTATGAAACAAGAATCTGGCTTAAACACAATAATACATTATTTTGATCTATCTCGTAGAGTTCAGCCAGCGTTTGCAATGTGTTTATTTACGAATTCACATTAGAAATCGTAAAATTATCAGTGGTTCTCTAATATATTAAGCATGTTATTATACATATAAACCTTCCTCTTGAATCACTCTATCTTTTAAAAAAAACTGCATCAAAATACGTTGTGTAGTTTTAAAGATCTAAGCATACAGACATAGGGACAGACGCGGGAAGCGACTTTGCTTTATACTACGTAGTGATAACAACTCAAATTTGTATTATTATTTAAGTGAATTCAAAAATTTTGGTCGTTATGAATTAATTTTCATTTATTTTCTGTGAACAAATTTTGTTTTGTGTGTTTGGCTTAACCAACCTTTTATCAAATACTATTAAACTAAGAAGATGTTCTACGTAGTGTAAGTTTTTTCTGGTGCTAAATTTGTTGATTTATATTGCTAGTTATATCCACGAGAGCGCGAGAATTTAAAAGAGAGTAATATAACATGCAAGAGAATAATATTCAATGCAAGAATTTACACAACTTCACTTTTCAGTACATCCATATACAAACTGTTTATGTATGTGTAGCAAATTTTAATGAAAAAGTTGTTTTCTTTTTATAGCTCTACTAACATTACCGTTTTTGTTAATGTAGGTAAATACATACATTTTATTGTTGTAATACATACAGTATATGAATTCATACCGAATTTAAATTTCGTTACTGGCCGCAATGGAATTACAGAAGGTCAATAAAAATTTTAATATTTTATTTTGATCAACATTTCGTTAATTAGTTGCTTAACTTCTTAACTATTTTGAAATAATTTTAAATATAAATATCCTGAAGAAGCTAAGCAGCGAATTAACGCAATAATAATGAAAGTAAAATTTTGAAATTGTTATTTATCTTAAGCTTAAAAAACTAGCATGTGAATTATCATAATAGTAATTTAAAATTTTTTCGAAATATAAAAAAGTTTCGGTAAAAAATTAAGCAAAGCAATTTAAGTGTACAGGGCTGTCATATAATCCAATGTTGTCGGTATTGGATTTGAAACCGACAAAAAAATTACTATGGTGTCATGAAATCCAATGTTGTTCATTTTCGAACTAGAAATAATGTCGGTTTTAGGTGTCACAGAAACCAATGTTATCGGTTTTGCTTTTGGATTGAAACCAATCAGTTGACAGTTGTTGGCTTGTTTAATTTCAAATAAAGCAAGTGACTAAAACGGACTTTTGTCAATAAAAATTCACATGCAGTTAAATATTTAATAAAAATTTAAGTAAATTAATAGTAATTCTACAACAGTAAATTTTTACTCATACAAAAAAATAGCACTTAAAATTCAATAATTATGCATTTTATAGAAAAATATCCTGACATTGCGAAGGGATTTACAGAAATTGATAGGCCAACTGTATGATCTCTTTGACAACAGTTGGCTGAATCAATAAAAGGCGCATGCTCACGGCAAAAAAAAGGAAAAGGAAAGCTTCTTTATTTAACCGCTATTTTATGAATATTCTTTTTACTTTCTGTGAGCGTTCTTCTTTTAATAACAAAAATCCTACAACAGCAAAAGTCATTTTATTTCACTACTTATTTCACTGACACAAATTATATATTTTACACTAAAAATTTTCAATAAAAAACACGTTTTTATTTTTATTAAAACGAAAACACTACGATTTTTCAAATTTGTTATCAAACATTTACATAAAAAATTTCATACAAATAAACTAATGTATAGAACAACTGATTCGAACATCGTTTTTAGTTGTCTTCGAAAATGACAAAAACGACTTGGTTTCATGACACCAAATGAAACCAACATTGGTTTGCAAAACCGACTTGGATTCTATGACAGCCCTGGTACTTAAATATTAATAGTATTGTCTACTTTTATCTTATACATTAACCATTGAGTTTTTTTTTTTACTTTATATTTATTTTATTAAAGGAAAACAGTTACTTTTAATTTTTATTTTTCAAAAGTTAGAAATAAACCATAATAAAACACTTATTTGGAACGAGTTTACGTCATCCCGCGTCAAATTTGGTTCTTTAACAGACCGGTTTCGGCAATTTGCCATCTTCAGTGTTTTATTTCAATGAGATACAAAAAATGGGAATAATAATAAAAATGTTTTAATTGATTAATATTTATATTGATTACGACTCAATATTTATTTTACATTTTACTGTAAATACGTATTGAATTTTTATTATTTTTATTTTTGTATTTTGAATATTTTTCTTACATATTAGCTTAGGTTTCCGAACTGGAATCTCTTATGTAGAAAATATTGAAGATAATAAAATATTTTTAAATGCTTACTAAGTTTCTACAAAAGTTTTAATTTTTAAACTTTTTACTTAGCCAAATTGAAATTCTTATTTGGTTTGATAAGTATTAAACGTATAAGTTCAAAACTTTTTATGAAAAGTATTGTAGAGTATACTGATGATATGCCTAAATGAAATCGCTATATAGATAGCTATCCATCAATGGTAGAACATTTAAAGCACATCAGTTCTGGTTGAGACATAAGACTGTAAACAAAGTGTGTCAAAAATAATAAAGTGTGTTTCTAAAACAAGTGTTGAAAAAAGAGAACTAATTGTGTTTTTATTTTATAGGGGTGCTAGACGATCATTCATTCACCGCCAATCATGAGGGTGTGTGCGTATTTTTAAACATGGCAGTCACACGTATACGTTGTGTGTGATTTTGACAAAAATCAAAACTAGTTTGATTTTTGGCCAAAAGTTGCTGACTCTTTTCCAAACATTATGCAGTATCAGGGTATTGAATCTGATGATGATCTGTCAATTTGTAATTTATTTGCTGACTTTTTTTCGTCTACGTACTCTCATTCTATTTTCGATGATTCTAGTTCTTTGCCTCTACCTGATCTATCGTATCCACCGGTATCAATTCCATTGTTTGATAAATTAACAGTGGTTAATGGCTTGAAAACACTGAAATTTTCATTTAACTGTGGGCCGGATAAAATTCCGAGCTGTTTGCTAATTAGATGTGCCGAGGCCCTAGCAACCCCACTTACTATTATTTTCAATGAGTCAATCAGATATGGTTATTTTCCCGATATGTGGAAAGATTCCTGCATTATTCCATTATATAAAACCGGTATGAAACGCAATATCGAAAATTATAGAGGCATTGCTAAACTGAGCACCATTCCGAAGTTTTTTGAGAAAATAATAACTGAGCATCTTAGTCATCAATTATCATCTGTACTATCTCCTTTTCAACATGGTTTTCGCAAAGGCTGTTCTACAACCACAAATCTTATGCAGCTAACATCACTTGTCCATCGGGGATTTTTTCAACAAAAACAAACTTATGTAATTTACACCGATTTAGTAAGGCGATTGCTAATAAAGAAACTTGACTTAATGGTTTTTACACCTAGATGTTTAATGTGGATTACATCATACTTAATAAATAGAAGGCAAAAAGTTCATTTCAAAACCTTCTCTTCCAAGCCGATTGCTGTCTTATCAGGTGTACCGCAGGGTAGCCATCTTGGCCCACTGCTATTTTCTTTGTTTATAAATGATTTACCGGAAATAATAAAATTTTCTCATGTCTTAATGTTTGCTGATGACGTTAAAATTTTCCTGAGCTATAATCGATTTGCAGATCACCTTTACGTACAGAATGATCTAAATGCATTTAGCGCCTGGTGTGATCTTAATTTAATGGAATTGAATCACAAAAAATGTAAATATATGTGTTTCTACCGTGGTCAGCAGTCATGTGTAAACTATGCTTTAAACGGTCAGCAGCTTGAAAAAGTAACTATTATTTCTGATCTTGGAATTTTACTTGATGTAAAGTTGAATTTTATTCAACACATTTCTTCAACTGTTGCAAAAGCACGCAGTCTGCTTGGTTTCATAAAACGCTGGGCTAAAGAGTTTTCTGACCCGTATATAACAAAACAATTGTATACATCTTTAGTAAGACCTATGGCTCGATTATTTGGGATCCGACTTATATGGTTCATGTCAACAATATTGAATCTGTTCAAAAACAGTTTTTGCTATTTTGCCTACGTGGTTTACATTTTGATCCATTAAACTTGCCACCTTACACCAGTCGACTTGCTCTCATTAAACTGCCAACTTTAAAAAGTCGTAGAATTATGTTAAATGTTACTTTTGTTTTAAATTTGTTAAAAGGAAATGTTTGTTCTGATTTTTTGATAAGTAATATCTAAGATTTACACGTCATTATAATCCTCTATCTGTAAAAGTATTCCGAGCTAATTATGCCAATTCTGATCCTTTTTTGAGAATTTGTAATCAATTTATAAACATGTTGATTATTCATCAAATATTGATACTGTAAAAACTAAGTTAATTGTATTTTTAAATAATTAATTGTATTATGCTACAGTCTGTAAGGATCTTCAATCCATAGACATTAATTGAATAAATAAATAAACTGTAAAATTTGCTGGTCTGGCACCACTTCTGTAATCATCATTTGTTTTTGGGTAACCCCCCGTTTCCACATGCAAGTGCAAGTTCGAAAAACTCTATACACTCTCACTTTTTCACTAACACACTCATATTTTTCGAACTTGCAGCTGAAGTGGCAACCAAATTCTTTTGCAAGTAAATTTTTGACACTTGCAGCAAGTAAATTGACAAATGAGAAACAGTGCTACCGCGTATGAGTTTTAAATTAATGTATTAGTCTGTGGAAAAATAGAAGTTACGTTAGTAATTGATATTTAGCATATTTAACAAAATTAATAAATAAAAAAAGAACATAATGACCCACCAACACATTTAAAAGTTAAATTTAATTTTCAATTTCATATATTTGACTTAAAAAATACTAACAACAAAATTTTTAGTTGGTATTCACGGTGTTTGCGACACGGCAACACTTCATTCATATATTTTTATTCTCTATATCAATGGCGCAGCCATTTTTTCATTAGAAGTGAAGCCGTTGCCGATATTTTAAAAATGAACTTGCACTGTTCTGTATAGACACTCAAACAATTTGCAAGACTTTCGACTTTTTTTTCGGCTTTTTCGTAGTTAATATGTATACTCAACTTGCAAGCAATTACTTGTATGTGGAAACGGGGGGTAAGGTTGAGTGCACAACGCGAAAATTTTAGAAATAAAAATGGGAGAAAAAATTTTTTTCATTTATTTCTTACAGACCTTCCAAAATTTTTTTTTTTATTGCTAGTACCAATGTAATAGCAATAAAAAAATTTTTGTGACATAATCTTATTTTTTTTCTTTATGTACACACGCAAAGATTTATGATTGCTTCTAACCATATATTTTTAAATCAAAGATATTAAAAATAGCTTTCAACTGCATATGTCCCGGTTCAACCCCCGGTCAGGGCAAGAAATTTTTTTTAATTTAACAATCTCAGCACTGCCTTATATACTGTTCACTTTAGCAAAATGTAACGGATATTTCAAATCTATAGTTTAGCCGAGAACCGTCTACAAGCTTCTAGAAATTTCAGAACAAAAAATTAAATGAAAATGTTTAATCTAACAAATTTAAGGACGTGATAGCTGTCATAAAGCTTATGCACTAACCCAGACATATATAACACACATCTCACGCACGAAACACCGAATTGCTACATTTAGACATACATAAATACAATTTCTTATGAATAATAAAACACAGTCATTCAATAGAGTGATTTTCCTAACAAGAGTTTAAATGTTCTAATACATTTGCTAAATTAAGAATTTTCATTTACCATTTTTGTGCTATACTTGATATACCTAGAAATATGCAGTAATGTTTAGATGTTTGTAGACGGTTTAAGACTAAGGTGCGAATTTACCGTTACAATAAATCATTGTTGCTACACGAATCTAGATGGCTCTAGTTTTAAGTGAAACAGTATATAAATAAGGCAATGCTGAGAATGCCAGATAAGTTCAGTTCTGGTTGAGACATTAGACTGTACACAATGTGTGTCAAAAAGAATAAAGTGTCGTTGTGACGGTTATAAATAAATTGTGTTTCTACAAAAAGTGTTGAGAAAAGAGAACCAATTGTGTTTTTATTTTACAGCAAAGAACCCTAATAAACTTAACGTTTTTATGGTAGTGTAAAAACGTAACAATATGTTTGGCTTAAATAATTTTCACAAATGGTTGCAAAATTAAATTAAATTATATATAATTTGTACTGGATATCTTCCTCAGAATTTCTATTTTTATTAATTTAAAAATTGAGTGCCTGCAAATATTTTATTGCTTGTAAAAATGAGGTTCTCAGAAAAGATTGTTTCTTAAAACTCGTTAATTTTAGTTTCTTCAATTGAAATTAATTATTTATTTCAAATTAATAAAAAATAGGTATTCAAAGAAAAAATTTTTTATCAATATTTTTTTTGTGGTCTTAAAAAATTTTTATTTGTAGGTTTATTTGACCTTTTTTTTATTGAAACGGCTAGTTTAATATGCCTTATATAGGGTGGGCTAAAAGAAACCAAGGGGTGTAAAAGTTTAATAACTTTTTTGTTTATTAATTTTTTTTTATTTTTTCTTTCAGATTATATAGACAACACTTGGAGAATTTATAATGGAGAGGTTCACAACTGAAAAGAGAACCAGAACAATAGAATTTTATTATTTAAACCAGATATCAACTTTATTGAAAATTTGATTATGAGTGATGAAGCTCATTTTCATTTGAATGGCTTTGTTAACAAGCAGAACTGTAGGTTCTGGGGTTCTCAAAATCCAAGAGCCATTCATCAACACCAATTGCACCCCATCAGGTGTACAGTATGGTGTGGGATCACATCTGAAAATGTCATTGGGCCCTACTTCTTCGAGAATGAAGATGGAAGTGCTGTAACCGTAAATGGAGAGCGGTATCGTTTTATGATAGAAAATTTTTTACGTCCTGCTCTTGAAAACAGACCTATTATGTGGTTTCAGCAGGAAGGAGCCACTGCCCATACTGCCCGAGACACAATGGCACTTTTAAGTAAAATTTTTGGAGAGCGAATAATTTCTCGAAATTCGGAAATTATTTGGCCAGCGCGATCGCCAGATTTGACAGCACCCGACTATTTTCTTTGGGGTTTTTGAAGGAGCGAGTGTATGTGAACAAGCCAGAGACAATCCTTGAACTCAAGGCAAACATTGTTGCAGAAATTCGAACGCTACAGCCACAAGTTTTGAAAGATGTTATGGAAAATGCTCTAAAAAGAGCCCATCAGTGCGAAGCTGAAAATGGTGGTCATTTAAGAGACATCATTTTTCATACTTAGTGTAAAAAAATTTCCATTTTGTATATTATATAATCTGAAAGAAAAAATAAAAAAAAGTTAATAAACAAAAAAGTTATTAAACTTTTACACCCCTTGGTTTCTTTTGGCCCACCCTGTATTTGTATCGATATTTCGCTCCAATAAGAAATAAATAAATTTTTATAATACGACATCAAGTTTAAGAAACCAGCCGTTTCAATTATATAATTTTTTATTTTTAGAAGATTGTGTACAGTGAAAAATATGAATATTTGGCTACTACAGTGAAGGGTATATAAAACTCGGTACAACCAAATTTAATTTGGAATTTTTTTTATTCTTACCTGATATCAATGAAAACTTCGTTTCGGCTATTTGTGAACCAAATGCTCTAATTTTTTTTTTGCTCAAATATAACGACAAAACTGCGTACCACGTTTTCTTAGTCCGTTTCGTATTTTGGACAAAATACACAAAAACCCACTCAGAAAATAATAAAAAATAGAGGTAGTCTCGGTTTTTGACCTATAGCTCCCCCAGTGATGGACCGATCCAGATGAATTTCAATAGCAATGGAAAGGCAGAAGCATATTGGTATGCCAAACTTTTCTATAGGCCTTCTAAACTAGATGATTTTGCCTGGTCTCTTCCGCTACGGTTCTTTATTAGGTGAGTCGGTATCTTTAGAGAGGGCAGAAGAAATTTTTAAAGAAAACTATTGACAAGCAAAATTTCAATTGTTAAAAAATCCATCCAAATAAATACAGCCATTCACAGCTTTATAAAGTGGCTCATGCTTCTGCTAGTATTACTATCATTATCTGAGGCGAAAACCAAAGTGGTAAATAAAATATTTCAAAGCATAATTTCAGTCTTAAGTTAAGTACGGTCACACATCTTTTTTAACAGTAGCAAGTGAAAATCGTTGAAATGTGAGCGTAAAAATTTGTGTAATTAGTCCAAAGGTATATGGAGAGCTTCCTTGGAGCTTGGAGAATATATATATATAATACCAAATTTCAGACAAATTTTTTGGAAAATAAAAATTTTTATAGCGAACAAACAAACAGAATATGAATATTATTTATATAGGAGATGGATAGAAGATAAGTTAAATGCTGGCAATTGTAAGAACAAGATTTAAGTAGAACATATTTTTAGGAGCTATAAATAAATCTCTTTCAATGCTTTATCAAAAAAATTATTTGCTATCAAAATAAATTTAAATTTAATTTGAACTTAAATTTTATTGTTGATTTTAAATTTGTAAATTTATATAGAGCGCTAAAATTGCATAGTATATCGAATGCACTAACTGATAAAAAAAATCATTTTTTTTACGCAAATGTATGTCGTGTGTATATTTTCTATACAAGCTTTTCTATCTGTGAAAAAATTGCATTTAGGGGTGATGAAGTGTTGGTGTTATGTTATTGTGTAGCATATGAAGTGGCAGGGTTGTTGTTTGGTAATTTGACAGTCATATTGCTAGTTTGTTTAAAAGGTTACATAACTGTTTTTATTTAAGTTTTTTTGTGATTTGATTATATGAGTGTTTTTATGTTGGTGGTATTTAGTCGGTGGTTGTAAATTGTAAGCAAGAACGAATAAAAACAAAAAAATTCATGTTGTTGCGCGCAGCAAAGGAATTGCCAACTTAGTTGTAATTTAGTATGAATTGTGTCAATTACTAGCTGTGTTAAAAGGAATAAAAATACACAAACATAAAATAATAACAAAAAACTTTGTCAGTGATGTGTTCAAGAATTGAATATTTAAAAGAAATTTATTAAATAGAAAACTACGCTTCAATAAGCATAAGGATCAAGTAATACAAAATGTAACATTATAATGGTTTGCGTAAAATATCCAAGTGATTTTTAAATTTATTAAAAGTGAAGTAATTAGTTAGTTTGTCGCATAAAAGGAAGGATAGTTACCAAATATTTTTCTTCGTCTTTTGTTTTTATATACTCACATATACATATACATATACATCTATGTATGTATATATATACATATGAATGAACCTGCATACCTACTATGTATGTGTGTATGGGGATAAACTGTCCATGACTTAAGAAATTTATTAATGACAAAAAATAAATTAATTAAATATATTGAATAAATAAGGACATATGTACATACATTATCAATTCTGCTACTTATTATTTTAGAAATCTATTTGGGCTTCTACAGATATGATTTTTTTGAGAATTATGTGTACATGTGTACATAAATACATACTTAAGTATGTCTGTATGAAAACTGAACTCATACGTTTCAGTTATAATTTCTTTTAGATTTTACAAATAGGTATAATATGTCTTTATTTACATTCTTTAACTACCTGTCACATCTGCATGGCAGCATTGTTCCAATCATTGTTATAATATAACAGTTTAAAAAAAGTTTGGCAACGACATAATTTTGCTCCCTCTTTACAAAACTACCCTTACAAAACCGTTAGAAAATAAAGGTTTTTTATTGCCTTTTAGTTTCTTTTGCACACGAACGTTTTAAAACTAAAAATTACATGAAATATATGTATGTATACTTTGAACAAAATATATTCAAAATTTTTTATTACTTCTAAAACAATAAAAAAATTTATAAAAATTTTCCTTGTTTAGTGTTTGATACACTTCAACTAATGCCTGTTTTATTTTAATTGTGTAACTTGTGTTTACAAATTTCATTCGAGCAGCTCGTCTGTAATTTAGTTTTGAATATGGGTGCCAGCTAGTATCGTGTGAATTGCAATTATTTTCAAAGTTAGTAAATTGAAATAAGCCAAAATAAATTTAAATGTGATACATAAAGTATAATAAAGTTACTATAATACGACTTACATACTTTATTATATATCAAAACACTTTCTTGAATCATGCTACACAAGCATATGTATGTGTGTATGTACATATGTGTTTGTGTGTGTGTTTTTTTAAAATACATGCTTGTGTATACTACAGCACTGCACAAGCTTAATTGAAAGCCACTCATCACTACAAACACATGTAATAGCTTGTGCATTTTGCTCTAGTCTATACGTTGTTTTGCAATGTAAGATAAGTATCCTGCTTTTAACAGGTTGATTTGCGCATGTCCCTACTATTAATTGTACCTAACTATATACAGAATTTACCCCCATTTTAAATTATTTTATTGTGCTTAATAAACAAAACAAGATTACAATAATTACAATATATTAACTGATATTAAAACAAAAACAGTAACATTCTTTTTTGGAATTTTAATGCATACAAAAAAAAAAGAGATATTAAAAAATTAAGTGATATAAAAAAGTAAAAATTTGTTTTAAAATTTATTAAATATTACGTTTGAGAAACTAAAATTAAACTTGCAAGAGATAGTATGCAGCTTTTCATACATCACACAGTTATTATTAGGTGAGTTTGTGACATTTTTGTTGTCCAAATGGGGCTGCGGTGAAATGAAAACAGATAATAACATTCTTTCTTTCCACGTACTTACACATACATTCACATATGAATATATACATACATATAATGTACTATATATGTATTTACATATATATACTACTTATGTGTGTAGGTAGGAATAACCCAACGTACACTAATGTGTATTAAAAAACAAATAAATAAATCAACAACAATTAAAAGTAAACTTTATAATTAAGTCTAGCGAGAAAATATATTTTATTTTTCACCAGCAATGTAAATTAATTTAAAACCCTTGGCAATGATATGGCTTCTAGTACAATGATTCTATCTTTAAAAATATTAGCGGAGTTTACGCTTCAGTGTCAAGTCCTTGTTCGAGTGTATAAACATATCTAAAAATAAAATAAATGTAGAATTTTTTTTACACACAACAACAAAATGCATACACTATCCTACTATTTTCTACAACACTTCAGAAATACAATTTGAAAACACAATGTAAGTACGTTCTACAATTGTATAGAACAGCTGTCGCCAAATGATGCCAACTTTTAGTTTAAGATAAAACATGTTGTTTACGTTTTAAGTGATGAAAACAAGCTTATCTACTTAGAAAATTGTGTATGTTAACATTACAGTTGCTTACTTTTTATTAGTTTATAATTATTAGAAAAAAGTCGCTCACGCTTTGTAGATAAAATTTCCCGTAATTATACATAATATTGTAAAAATACTTTAAAGCGTTAATACATTGTATGTATGTACTTATATTTATATGTAGTGCATAAGTAGATACCCCTACGTAAGTGGGAAATTATGAAATGAACATCTTCTTAATTTATTTAAATAATTGTTTGTTGGGTTAATATGGCCCCCGTGTAAGTGTGCGCTTATGTGTGTAAATATTATGTTTTATATATTAATGGTGACAACTCTTCTTTCTTGACGTACTATATCCCCCAACCAAAATTTTCACCAGGAAATTAAAAGAGAAGAAATTTAAAAATACAAAGAAGCAAAATGATTAATAGTTATAAGCCTTATGTGCCAACTAAAACTAAAAACTTTACATAGAGACTAAAAGAAATAAAAAGTTATAAAAATACCTTAAAAATAAAATAGTATATGTAGCTATAACCCTTATTTTTCTATAAAATATTTGAGTGAAATATGCATACTTATTTACGTCCATACGTAATAAGTAAATAAATGTTGTAATAAAAACAAGTAAACTTAAAAAAAAAATTTTGTTTTATTCTAAAACAAATAAAGAGAACAAGAAAGCAAAAAATTGCCATTAAAGCTTCTTTACGAGTGCTGACAACTAACTCTGTATTGAACTCATAATTCGGCATACAGTTATGAAAATGTTTTCAAATGCATATAAAAATAAAAAACAACAAATAAAATTAACTAAAGTTAAAATACAGTTACAGTTATAAAAAAAAACTTTTTAATGGGTAAAACTTCTTGTGTAACAAATTTTGTTAATATTAAACAATAATAGTAATAATATAAATAACAGAAACAAATCACTTTAATTCGGCCTTGCCGCATTATTTATGCCCTTAAATATAGTAGCCAAATTTTGCACAACATGTAAATTCAGGCAAACGTTCTTTTTTTACTATAAAATTCGCACATTTTTGTCAAATTAAAAAAAAATATTAATGCTCAATATAAAAGAAAATAATGTTTAAAATATAACTTATGAAAAAAAAAACAGCAACAAAGCTGAAATAATTATTTAATTTAAAATCAAAAACATCAAATTCAATTCGCCAAATGGTATCAAATTAAAATAAAAGTAAGAGGTGAAACAAATTGTTGTTCATAGTAGAGACTCAAGCCTTTTGTATGTGTCAACACAGAATGGTTTCAATTGTTGTAAAACTTTTCGTATCCTGTAACTTTTGTAAATGTTAACCTATTTGAAAGAGTTTTGTTGGTGATAATCAAGGAGAATACAATGTTATAGTTTTTGAGTAATTTTACTAAAAAAAAATTTTTTCCTTTTTTTTTTTGGTTTTTAATCCACGGTTTTATTAAAATGTTATCAAAAATATTTTTTAAATCGGCTTTAGAAATTCCTTAAGTTGGTTGTTGTGAAGAATTTTCCATGACAACACTTGTCAATTTTCGGTAATTATATTCCTAAATAAGAGCACAAAAAAAAAGATTTTTAGCAAAATGTCTATTCGTATGTGTCGGCATAGTTGGTTGCGTTTGCAGGGTTTTTTATACCCTTCACTGTAAGTAAGAAGGGTATATATAACTTTGTGATTCCGTAATTTCTACACCGTACATGGGACACCCTATAAAGTATATATATTCTGAATCCTTATGAATAGCGGAGTTTAATAAGACTTTTTCGTCTATCCGTCTGTCTGTCCGTGTAGTCCTAGACAACATACAGAAAAGTATAGCATATTAAACTGTCAGTTGTTTCTGTAAGACTATTACTATTGAAATTCAGCCAGATCGGTCTATAAATGGTGCAGCTATGAGTCAAAAACCGAAACTACCTCTAGTTTTGACCATTTTTTGAGTAGGTTTTTTGCGTGGTATGCAGTTTTGTTTGAAATATAAGTCGTAATACCTGTGCTAAAAATGAAAGCAATTGATTCACTAATGGCCGAGGAATATCGAAAATACAACCGAAATTTTAGATTTTCATTAATTATGGCTTTGTTTTTACGCGTTTTTTATTTAACTGAAAAAAAGTAGTACGCAGTTTTTTCAAACATCACATTCATAGTATCGTAACGAAAACTCAGTGGGATGGATCCATATATGACGGAGGTATGAGTCAAAAATTGCGATTACCTATATTTTTGACCATTTTTGGTGCGTTTTTTGCGTAATTTGTCAAAACTACAAGACGGACAAAAAAACGTGGTACGCAGTTTTATCACAAATAACACTTGTAATGTCTGTGCAAAAAATCAGCAAGATCGGGATACAAATAGACCAGAAAACACAATAATACAGCCGGCATTTTACACTTTCATTAATTTTTGTTTTGTTTTTGCTTTGCTTTTGCTTTATTTTTTTTTGCGGAAACTTTTAGCGGTCATGTGCGTAATGCTTTGTACACACAAAGACGAAAAATACAAAAGTCTATCTGTGTGTGTGTGATTTTTATTGCCTTGATTTTAATAGTACGAATACAGACATCTTTATGAAAGAGAGTTCACTAGATCTTTCTCCATAATTAAATATTTAATTAAATATGTTTGGCTTAAAAATTTTTACAAAAATTTGCAAAATTAAATGAAAATACATTTTTTTGAATTCCTATTCTTGGAATTTCTTTTTTTATTAATTTAAAAATTTAGTGCTCTGCAGACATTTTATTGCTTTAAAAATGAGATTCTCAGAAAGGATTGTTTCTTAGAACTCGTTAATTTTAGTCGTATTATAAAAATTAATTTTTTTTTTGATATATCTTTCCAATAATAAATAAAAAAATTTTTATATTTAATATGACCTCCAGCTTAATAAACTAAGTGTTTCAGTTACATAATTTATTGAAGTGAGTGAAGATAAATATGGTTAGTTAAATTAGTTTTCACGTAATTCCTTATGTTTTTAAGTATTTGTAAATATCTTTTCAGTATGACAATTATAAATATGTTTAGGAGACATATAAATACATACATACGAGTAGATACAAATCTGCATAAGTACGTTGATTTCTCTAAGAGAATGCAAACGAACCATAGAATATTATGGGTTAGTACACATATCATTTTAAACAAGAGGTCGTCTAGATTTGTAATCTATTGTCCAAGTACTCAGAAAAAACTTTGCATTATTTTTAAATTCCCTCATTCCCCAGTACTTTTCTTCTGAGGGATTTTTACCATTCCCCACTTTGCTGAGGTACCATTGCCGAGTTCGCAACAGAAACATACTGAAACTAAACTAGAATGAAATTTGTAAGTTCTACGCTTTCTGGAAATGCTTTAATATTTACGGGAAATTTCGTAGTTTTTATTTTGTGATGCAAAACGGAAATAGCCAAAACCCTTCAGAACAACAGCATTGGAGTATATGAAAATTAAAAAAAAAAAATTTTTAAATTATCCAAAGTAATTTCTGAGTATTTATATTATAGGTTGCAAATGTAGACGATCTCCCCTTTAAAATGATGTGTGTCTCATCGCGAAATAATTCAAAAAAAATTTCAAATATGCAAAGTAATATCTGAATATTTGGTTGGTAGGTTAGAAATATAAAAGATCTCCGCTTAGCTACTACTAAAACCACTTAATATTTAATGACGTAAGACGTATTTGATAAATATGCCATTAATACTGAAAATATATATAGTTACAAATACTAAAAAACGTAATGGGGTACTTTAAAAAATATTTAACGCGGCATATTTATCTTCACTCAATTAATTTTTTCTATGGTTTTGATATTATAGAAAAATGTGGAAAGTGAAAAATATTAATATTTCGCATACACAGTGAAGGGTATATAAGACTCGGTACAGCCGAATTTAACTTGTTCATTATTAACTAGCATTTAACTCGTTACTTCGTCAGTGAAGTACCATTCTGTCGCTAATATAATTTATGTAAGTGAAGATAAATCTGCCGAGTTAAATATGTTTTAAAGGAGCCCGTTTAGTATTTGTAAATATCATTTTAGTATTTATAGCATTTTTATAAATATGTTTAGGAGAAATATAAGAAATATATGCATAAATACGTTGACTGCTCACAAAGATTACACGATGGGACATACTCCAGTACTCTTGTTCTCAAGGATTTTGCCAGTTTACGTTTTGCATTATAAAATAAAAACTAAAAAGTTATACGAAAATTTTAAAATACTTCCAGAAAGTTTAGAACCTACAAATTAAATTGCTTTTAGATTTTATTAATTTTCATGCCCAAAATCGGGAATGATACCTCGGCAAAGTGGGGAATGGCAAAAATCCCTCACAGCAATAGCTCTAAAGTAAATAGTGTTTTTTATAGACGTATAGAACTTTAAGTTGGCATTACTGTTCAAGATGGCGACCGATTTAACAGCTGTCAAGTGATTTATTCTCAGTTTGGCTTGGCAATTCATCATGAATAGACTCACGCCTGAACAACGCTTGCGTAGATTCGTCGAATCTGTCCAAAACGAAATTGCCGTTGTTCCCGATTTTCATAAGCGAATTTTGTTTAGCGATCAAGCGCACTTCTGGTTGAATGGCTACGTCAACAAACAAAACTGTCGCATTTGGAGTGAAGCTAATCCTCAAGTGCATGTCGAAACACCGTTACATCCAGAAAAACTGACTGTTTGGTGCGCTTTATGGGCTGGTGGAATCTTTGGTCCGTACTTCTTCAAAAACGATGATGGCCAGAACGTTACAGTTAATGGTGATCAGTATAGAGCCATGATTACTAACTTTTTCATTCCTGAATTGAACAACCATGATGTCCAGGAGCTGTGGTTCCAACAAGACGGCGCAACATGTCACACAGCTCGTGCCACAATCGATTTATTGAAAGACACGTTTGGTGACCGCCAAATTTCACGTTTTGGATCTGTGAATTGGCCTCCAAGATTTTGTGATTTAACACCGCTAGACTACTTTCTGTGGGGCTATGTAAAGTCATTGGTCTATGCGGATAAGCCGCAAACGCTTGACCATTTGGAAGACAACATTCGCTGTTTCATTGCCGATATACGGCCACAAATGTTGGAAAAAGTCATCGAAAATAGGACGTCCAGATTGGACTACATCCGAGCCAGCCGTGGAGGTCATATGCCAGAAATCATATTTAAAATGTAATGCCACAAGATTATCTTTCGGATAAATAAAATTCATGTCAATCGAATAATCCATCTTTTATTGCAATTTAAAGTTCTATACGTCTATAAAAATTTTAATATATATGGAAATTTAAAAAATTTTTAAAAATAGTCCAAAGTAACTGCTGAGTATTTGGGCAGAAGATTACAAATCTAGACGACCTCCCCTTTAGAATGATATGTATCTCATCTCGCAATCTTCTATAGTTCGTTCAGAAGTTACTTTGGATTATTTTGAAATTTCCATTTACCCCAGTGCTGATGCAACTTCCCAACGAACCTATAAAAATTGTGGAATGGGACATATATAATATATAGACCTCGCTTCAAAATTTTTTTTCGAATTTTGCATTTGGGGATTGGTTAAATGTGCGATTTGATGTAAAAATTCATGTGGTAAAATTTAAAGTCGATCAGAGTGTGCCAACTCCTGCCACAATGAGGTCAAAATTCAAAATATTTAGAAAACAATCCTTTTTTCATTGATATTAAAAGTTAGGAATTTTTTTTAACAAAATTTTTTCTTTTTATGTATTTTTTTCTTATCTACATGTAAAACAACTCTCACAAGTTGAGTAAGTCACAACACAACGAAGTTAAATTCCACGTTCTTATATTCTAAGAAAACTAACGGTATAGTACATTGTGACATTCTGCCACCAATTTCGTTTAGGTTTTATATTTTGATTTTAGTATTTTCCCATTGCGAAATTGAGTGCGGTTGTGAAAAGTTGTTTATTAAAAGAATTAAAAATAGTACAATCAGTACAGAATTTTTATTAGGTTGCTAAATAAATCTCTAAATCTTAGATCTGCTGACATATACGTGCATTTGATAGGAAAATGCGAAAAAAAAATAGTTGGATGCAAATTACATTCAAAACTACAAGTGTTACAATGCTTTTTTTATTATGTGCGGTGTGAAAAAAAGACAATTAAAGAGAGTTCTGTATTAGCGTTAGAAGAAATATTGCCCTTCTGGGAAAGAGCTCGTATTCCAACGTTACACAAAAGAACATGTGTTGAAAAATTAAACAAATTATATGATGAGTGGAGAAAGGTGCAAAAAGTTTATAAATCTAAATTTGCAAGTCATAGAGAAATGGAAGAAGATTTCAAAGAACATTTGAAAAATTTATTCGATATTGCACATGTTGATGCCTTAGAAATAATTTCTATTCAGGAGGATAGAGATTTCTTAATTAAACAAAGGGAACAAGGTTGTGTTGGCATAATGACTTCAATAGATCAAAACCTAACAAATAAAGAAAAGCGTAAGGCGGAAAGAGAAGAAAAGGAAAATCGACGCAAAGAAAAGCATCAAAGAATTGAAAGCTCTGAAGGTTATATTAAAGTCAGCATGAGTAATTTTTTTCTTTCAACTTAGTTTGTTCATAAATTTTTACTTTAGTCTTGACTGTACAATTTGATACAAGTAATGAAAGTGAATATGAATCTGAAAAGTCTGCAGATTCGCCGACAATTGAACCAAAAAACATTAACCCGACAGAGAATTATGTTAAGAAAAACTTCATAAAGGGTCCGCCATCGAACGTTTTTTTTTTTTTTTTCAACTAGTGCTTATTTCGTGAATGGTAACACTTAGCTCATGTCTGATTTGACAGATAATTAGTTTTATCCTTCCGCTGAAAGAATATGGTTGTGTTTTCGCTTCGCTAAGTGGGCCTGCGATCGACTTACAGAAGATGCCGATTTTGCCAAAAAAAATCATCTTTTCAGATGTAGCTCATTTTGATCTTGGCGAGTATGTAAACAAGCAAAATTGTCGCATTTGGGGCACAGAAAACCTGCACGCATACATTGAAAAGCCGACGCACCCAAAACGAGTCACTGTTTGGTGCAGATTTTAGTCCAGAGGCATAATTGGGCCATTTTTCTTCGAAAATGAGCAAGGAGTGGCCGTTATAGTCAATTATCTTCTTCTTTTTTTTAATGAAATGTTTGAATATAAAAAATTGCAAATTAAGAACACATTATATGAATTGCATGTTTTTTTTTATAATAAATAACTTGTTATCAATGAAAAAACTATTGTTTTCTATATATTTTGAACTTTGACCTCATTGTGGCACGGGTTGGCACACTCTGATCGACTTCATATTTTACCACATGAATTTTTACATCAAATCGCATATTTAACAAATCCCCAAACGCAAAATTCGAAAAAAAAATTTTTCCATATAAGTGAGGCGAGGTCTAATATAAATATATATATATATATCATATTAAAGGGGAGACTGTCTAGATTTGTAATCTGCCGCTCAAATATTTAGAAGTTACTTTGAACTATTAAATTTTTTTTAAATTTCCATATACCATAAGTTATGACTTATTTATGTGGTAAAGGTTAAAAATTCAATATTAGTATGTTGAGTGACTTATCGTTTTACGAGGAATATTTTTGTATAAAATTTAAACCCTCTTCACTGTTAACTACAATTGCCGTATTACCAACAGAAACAAAAAAAATTCGTATTCCTCCTGGCAAAACCCTAAAGCAACTATCTGAAGTATACGGATCCCCCACAATCACCTGACCAAGTTTGATCATGACCGAGTACAGCCCCTGGCAATTAAATTGTAGAATCCGCAACCTCTCCATCCTAGTGCCTAGCGTTCGTCCTACAAAATCATCGCTGCATATACCAAGGACGCAGTCGACATCACGAATTGGCTTGTGGGGAGATTCTTGAACGCACCGGACTAGCGTTCAGCTTAACCACACCGGCGACGAGGTGTTCAAAACCTAAGCATCTGAAGCACCCGGAATATCATCCTGCGTACTATCACCAAAATGGAAACACCAACCTCACCTTGCTCCTGTAAATCTCCTCCGCCACCTTCACCTTGAGATTAAACTCTGAGAGTTCTTAAATGAAGTTATCTTCTGCACCATCAACCCAGTCCAAGATTCTCATTTGTCATTTCTTTCCTATATTAGTTTTTAGTTTAATAATCAAGAAGAATGTGGACAGCGAAGGGCTTGAAAGACGCGGCACAGACTTGTTTGTACTTGGCAAGTCGTTTTGTTTCTTTATGTTTTAAGGATGTATTTATGTTTCTTATTTGTGTATGTAAAGGGTGTTTTTTATAGACGTATAGAACTTTAAATTGCAATAAAACAACGATGAATTATTCGATTGACATGAATTTTATTTATCCAAAAGATAATCTTGTGGCATTACATTTTAAATATGATTTCTGGCATATGACCGCCACGGCTGGCTCGGATGTAGTCCAATCTGGACGTCCAATTTTCGATGACTTTCTACAACATTTGTGGCCGTACATCGGCAATAACACAGCGAATGTTGTCTTCCAAATGGTCAAGCGTTTGTGGCTTATCCGCATAGACCAATGACTTTACATAGCCCCACAGAAAGTAGTCTAGCGGTGTTAAATCACAAAATCTTGGAGGCCAATTCACAGATCCAAAACGTGAAATTTGGCGGTCACCAAACGTGTCTTTCAATAAATCGATTGTGGCACGAGCTGTGTGACATGTTGCGCCGTCTTGTTGGAACCACAGCTCCTGGACATCATGGTTGTTCAATTCAGGAATGAAAAAGTTAGTAATCATGGCTCTATACCGATCACCATTGACTGTAACGTTCTGGCCATCATCGTTTTTGAAGAACTACACACCAATGATTCCACCAGCCCATAAAGCGCACCAAAAAGTCAGTTTTTCTGGATGTAACGGTGTTTCGACATACACTTGAGGATTAGCTTCATTCTAAATGCGGCAGTTTTGTTTGTTGACGTATCCATTCAACCAGAAGTGCGCTTCATCGCTTAACAAAATTCGTTTATGAAAATCGGGAACAACGGCAATCTCGTTTTGGACCCATTCGACGAATCTACGCAAGCGTTGTTCAGGCGTGCGTCTATTCATGACGAATTGCCAAACCAAACTGAAAATAAATCACTTGACAGCTGTTAAATTGGTCCATCTTGAACAGTAATGCCAACTTAAAGTTCTATACGTCTATCAAAAACACCCTTTATAAAAAGAAATTCTAACAAAAATATCCAATAGGAATGCAAAATAAATATAATTTAATTTAAAATGTTTATTATTACAACATTTCTTAAACCGAGCAGGTTTAATTAAATATTTAACAAAAAATACAGAATTTTATGTAACGGCAAAAATCAAAAAATTCTCTTTCATTAAGATGTTTGTATTCGTAATGCTATTAAGCGGGAGATACACACATCAATCTATGATATTGTTACGTTTTTACCCTATCATAAAAACGTTTAGTTTATTAGGATTCTTTGTTGTAAAATAACAACACAATAAGTTTTCTTTTCTTAACACTTGTTGCAGAAACACACTTTATTTATAACCGTCACAACGACACTTTATTGTTTTTGACACACCTTGTTTACAGTCTAATGTCTCAACCAGAACTGAACTGCTTTAAGAATCACAGCACTGCCTTATATACTGTTTACTTTAGCAAACTGTAACGGACATTTCAAATCTTTAGTTTAGCCGAGAACCGTCTACAAACTTCTAGAAGTTACTGCATACTTCTAGGTGTATCAAGTATAGAACAACAAGGTAAATGACATGCTTAATCTAGCAAATTCTAGAACTACACTACATTATAAAATTGTACGAATTAACATAAACACTGAATTGCTACATTTACACATATGTAACAAAAACACAGTCATACAATAGAGTGATTTTCGTAACAATATCCAGGTAGGCCCAGCAGTCATAGCCAACATTTTCATCGAGGATGTCTGTAAGACAATTGCTAATTTGTCGCCTATAAAACACATTTGGAAACATATATGATTACAAGGGGGTATAATTTGTCGTGCTTAAAGATAGAGAAAATTGGTATTATAAAGCCATTTTGACGACAGGATGAATAACAACTGCATTCAATATGACGTGTGTACAGTTTTGTTGCCGAGAACAAGAGGAACAATTGCGTCGAAGTTGTCGGGATTTCCTTTATATTAAAGAGTTTAAGTGTCAAATAGAACGTGTTTTTTTATAAAGTTTAGTTCATGTGTACTGAGAAGCATAAGAAAAATACGGGACTTTACCGTTTAAAAAAAATTGAAATAAAAAAAGCAGAAAAAACAATTAAAACTTTTTATTTAGTTAATGTTTGTAAGTCCTTGAGTGCGGAACTAAATAAAAAGTGCGACTAGAAAATTGTAAATAAAAGGTGATTTTATAAGAACTATCGGAAATTAAAAAAAAAAAAACACATAAAATTCAGAAAAATGCATGAAATATTTATTTGGATCGATAGTTGGGTCGATATAATTTAATGTTTGAAGATTATTTCATGCAAATGTTGGCCGCGGCTGCGCCTCAAATGGTCCATCCGCTTAGTCCAATTTTGGCATACTCTTTCCAACATTTCGGCCGGTATCTCACGAATAATGTTGGCAATGTTGGCTTCCAGTGCGTCAATCGAAGCGGGCTTGTCCCTATAGACATTAGCCTTAACATAGCCCCACAAAAAATAGTCTAGAGGCGTTAAATCGCACGATCTGGGCGGCCAATTGACTGGTCCCAAGCGTGAAATAAACTGTTCACCGAACTCGCCTCTCAATTGGTCCACTGTTTCGCGTGCTGTGTGGCATGTGGCACCGTCTTGTTGAAACCACATGTCATGCAAGTCAAGCTCTTCCATTTTGGGCAAAAAAAAGTTTGTTATCATCGCACGGTAGCGCTCACCATTCACAGTAACGTTGTGATTCGCATCATCTTTGAAGAAATACGGCCCAATGATGCCGCCAGCCCATAATCCGCACCAAACGGTTGTTTTTTGTGGATGCATTGGTAGCTCTTGCAATGCTTCTGGCTGCTCTTCACTCCAAATACGGCAGTTTTGCTTGTTCACGTATCCATTCAACCAGAAATGAGCCTCGTCGCTGAACACAATTCTTCGATAAAAAAGTGGATCTTCATCTAACTTTTCAAGAACCCATTCACCAAAAATTTGGCGTTGTGGTAGGTCGTTTGGCTTCAATTCTTGCACCAGTTGTATCTTATAAGGCTTCACACCCAAATCCTTCCGCAAAATTTTCCACGTAGTGGAGTAACAGAGGCCCAATTGCTGCGAACGGCGCCGAATCGATAATTCACGGTCATCACCAACACTGGCCGATACGGCTGCGATATTTTCTTCAGTTCGCACTCTACGTAAGCGTGTTGGTGGTTTAATGTCCAACAATGTAAATTTGGTGCGAAATTTTGTTACAATAGCCCGAATAGAAGCCTCAGTAGGTCGATTAAACTGACCATAAAATGGAAGAAGCGCGCGATGAACTTTCTTAACAGAGCACGCATTTTGGTAATAAAATTCAATAATTTGCAAGCGTTGTTCGTTTGTAAGACGATTCATGATTAAATTATAGACCAAACTGAAGATGTTTGACAGTGACACAAGATACAAAACGTGCGTGAGCTGTCAAAACTAGTGTTGCCAAAAAGATAATAGCAAAAAAATCACTCTTTAGTTTAATTAAGACGGTGTTAAAGGGAAGAAATCTTTAAAGAAATATCTAAATGTGCTAAATGCTATTTATGGTAAGTATTTAAAACAATAACAATAAAATTTTGTTATATTGAATTAATTATTTTATTATAGAATCAACTAGAGTTGAAGGACAAACGTACGAGTTATTCATAAAAGAACTCCGTTTTCAATTTCATCGTATCAAAAACAGATTAAACAAGGCCAGCTTAAGAAAAATGAAACAAAACGAAAGTGTTTTAAATAAGGAAAATTCAAAATCAGTAAGAACTTTTTTTTGAAAAACAAAATGTAATAAAATTAAAATTTTTTAAACTCCTTGGCTTTAATTGAAAAAGTATTATTTGTTTTCTTTAAAAAAAAAATTATATCTTTTTATAATAATATTAAATAACTGAACTATTTATTTTTATTTCGAAAAATAAACGTTTAAACTACATTATTTATATTAAAAAAGTAATTTTTTTATTATTATTTATTATTGTTGAATCTTTCTATAAGAAAATTACAATAAGTATCCTCATCTTAACTGTAAAAAAGATAAAAAAACTTAAATAGTTATTACCAATGTAATAACTAGATACTTGTACTCAAATCTTAAGAATAAAAGAAATATGCTACGTTATAAATAAAAAAAAAAACTTATATGTCTCTTCTCACTAGGCGCCAGGTATCACTTCTCTTAAGCCTCCTGTGTCCCTCGAACTGTAACCGGCCCCTGGCGAGGGCATTTGGATGTGTCGCCAGTTTGTGAACGTACTTAGTACAATAATTTTCAATTTCCTCCCGAACCGTTGGAATTTCTAAATCTCTGTGGATATTCTCATTTCTTATATACCAGGGGGTGCAGACTATTGTTCGTAAAATATTCGACTGTCTTCTTTGTAACTTTTGGATGTTAGATGCACACGCAGTTCCCCAAAGCTGAATGCCATATGTCCAGATTGGTTTAATAATGGCTTTATATAATAGAACTTTATATTTCAAAGATAGTGATGAAAATGGACCTATGAGCCACATGAATCGAGCAGTTTTTAGTTTTATATCTCAGATTTTGGCCTCAATGTGGCGTGACCATGTTAGGCGTCTGTCTAGATGGATTCCTAGATATTTAGTTTGGGTTTCTACCGGAACATTGACGTTATTTATTTTTATTGGCGGACAATTTGCCTTGCTTAGTGTGAAAGTCACATGGGCACATTTTGATCTATTTACTTTGATTTTCCATTTATTTAGCCAACCTTCCAGCTCGTTTATATGAGCTGGTAAGTGCGCAGATGCAGTTCCTGGATCTTTGTTCACACTTAAAAATGCCGTGTCATCTGCGAACGTTGACGTGATTGTTTGTCGATTTGCAGGCATATCGGATGTATAGACGATGTATAATAGCGGGCCAAGTATACTTCCTTGGGGGACGCCTGCAGAAATCGTCTTAACTGGTGAAAATACATTTTTTGACGGTACCTTAAATGTTCTATCAGTCAAGTAACTTTTAATCAGCTTGTGGGTGTTAGCAGGAAGAAGTCGTGTTACAAACTTTATCAAATGCTTGGGAGACATCAATGAACAGGTTTTTCTCGAAGGACGACCTGATAGCAGTAACAATTCTGTGAATCTGCTCTGTAGTTCCATGGCCAGCCCGGAAGCCGAACTGATGTTCTGGAATAATATTTCGCTATGCTAGATGGGGCGGGAGAACCTTTTCGAACAGCTTTGATAGTATAGATAATAAGCTGATAGGTCTATATGACGTAATTTGAGTAGCGTCTTTACATGGTTTTTTAATCATGACAATTTCTGAAATCTTCCAAGAGAACGGGAAAACCCCCACTCTTAAGATGGCGTTAAAAATGAACAATATAATTCTCACAGCGCAATCTGGCAAGTTCATCAGCATTGAACTAGTAGTACGATCAGCGCCGGGCGATTTTTTCGCATTAAGGTTTTTGATTGCCATTTTAATTGAGGGCAACCGTATCCTTATATGATTTTCAATGGAATCGCTGATGTATGGAGGAGTAATATCACTATTTATTTCATGTGGAGTAAAACGTTTTCCAGATGGCTAGCAAAAGCATTTGCTCGTTCAATAGGATTTTTAGCCCAACTAAGGTCCTCAAGTCTTAGAGGAGGCTCGGAGGAAGTAGGACACTTCATATGCTTCACAGCTTTCCATAGGCTGTGGTCGGTTTTTGTTGTCGGATCCAAGTTACTTAAATAATTTGCAAGTGCTGACTCATACTGTAGACGCAGCTTTTCTTTAAGTATTTTTTGACACAAATTCAATTGGGTCTTTAAAGGTGGAGAACGATTTCTCTGCCATTTACTTCTCAATTTTCTTTTTTGTAGGGTGAGGGCTTCAATATCAGCTGATGACTTGAACGGTTTCCTCCTATATGTTTTTCTCATTGGAGTTGCATTTCTAGCTGCGCAAGTAATAACGTCTGTAAGGTGGCTCACAGCACATTGTATATCAGACGAGTTCCTTATAGGGATGTTCTGGGAGAGATGAGAGCTCACATACATATTATACTTTAGCCAGTTCGTGTATCGGTTCGGATGGAACGTAAGAGATACTTCAGAGTTTATAAAACTATTAAGCAGTGTTATTATAGTCGGCGAATGATCAGATGATAAGTCTTCTAGGGAACTAATCAGAAGTTGGTCACGTTTAATATTTAAAAACGTGGTATTCAGTTTTATCAGAAATGACAGTCTGTACAAAAATTCAAAAAAATCATTCTACAATACCAAAAAAAATCATAAATAGCACCCAAGTTAATTTCTGTTTTGTTTTTTTATGGAAATTTTTAACCTGTACATGTACATGTCTTATACAAGTGTATGTAAATGATTTTTCTGCAACAGCATTATAAATACAGAAATCTTAATGAAAGATAGTTTTTGAATTTTGCCGTTAACTTAAATGTATTTATTTTAACAAAATATTAATTTAACAAAATATTAATCTTTATTTGTGCTTAATTCCAGAAATTATGTTGGTTTTAAAATTTATTCTTTTACTCATGATGAGGGATGTTCTGGGAGAGATGAGAGCTCACATACATTTTGTACTTTAGCCAGTTCGTGTATCGGTTCGGATAGAACGTAGGAGATACTTCAGAGTTTATAAAACTATTAAGCAGTGTTATTATAGTCGGCGAATGATCAGATGATAAGTCTTCTAGGGAACTAATCAGAAGTTGGTCACGTGTAATATTTCTAATAACAGTGAAGTCAATAAGGTCTGGCTTTTTCGTACATCTAAGCTATTTTGAGCAATAGCATTGTACAGCTGCCTACCTCTTGGGCTAATAAGTCTAGAACCCCAGTGGGTATGCTTAGCGTTGTAGTCACCTGCCGCCAGGAACTTTTGTCCCAATGTTGCGAAGAAGCTTTTGAAATTTTCGCTATCAATTATGTGTCTTGGAGAACAATATACACATGAAATTGTGATATGAAAATCAGTAATAATAAAAAAAAAAAAAAAAAAAAATTAATTGAAACGGCTAGTTTACTGGAGCGAAGTACTGATATAAAAATAAATTTTTATAATACGACCGTAAGATTAATAACCCAATATATAAATAAAAAATAATATGAAAAAATTGATAAAAACAATTTTCTTTGAAAACCACTTTTTTATTTATCCTAAAATAAATAATTAATTTCAGTTCCAGAAACTAAAATCGAAAAAATTCTAAGAAAAAACCTTTCTGAGAACTTTATTTTTAAAAGCAATAAAATGGTTGCAATCACTCAATTTTTAAATTAATGAAAAAAGAAATTCTATTCCAATAGAAATGCAAAATAAATTTCATTTAACTTAAGATGTTTATAAATATTATTTAACATATTTAATTAAATATTTTATATCAAATAAGATTCAATAAGATTTCTGTATTCGTAGTTTTGTAGTGCCATCTATTACTGTGTAGTGACATCACTACATATAGAATACACACATCCATACACACACTTGTATACCTGTTTTTGTGTTTTGTGCACAACATTACGCACATGCGCAGCTTAAAAATTTCCATAAAAAAATTAATGAATATCTAAAATATCGTTGTATTTTTTATATTTCGCGGGCATTTGTGAAACGATTGCTTTCGTTTTTACACAGACAGTACGACTGTCTATTCTAATAAAACTGCATACCACGTTTATTTGTCCGTTTTGTACTCGTATTTTAGACAAATTACGCAAAAAACCCACTCAAAAAATGATAAATAATAGAGACAGTCGGGATTTTTGACTCATAGTTCCGCCGTTTATGAACCGATCCATCTGAATTTCAAAAGCAATTGAAAAACAGAAACAACTGACAGATTGGTATGCGAAACTCTTCTGTCCGTTGCCTAGGGACTTCAGGAATCATTTTGTTTTTTTGTTGGGATAGTGGAGAAGCAAACAGTCAGTTATTCGTCTGAACAGAACGAAGTGTCGGAGAGAGAAAATAAGACGTTAGTTGAAATGGCAAGGTATTTATTATCATCATCAGGATTGCCGCAAATGTTATTTAAAAAATCGTATTGCTACGAAAATTTTAAATACTGTGACATCATATGAGCATTGGATAGGTAAAAAACCATCAGTTTTTCATTTAAAAACATTTGGATGCGAAGCAGTGGTTTTAAACAAAGGGCCAAAGCCAAAAGGAAGTAAATTTTTGCCCGAAGGTAAAATTTGTCGGTTACGAGTAAACAACTAAGTGGTATCAGTTACATAATCCTGTTTCTAGACAAATAATTATTTCTAGAGATATTATTTTTTTTAAACAATCGTTTAATACAAATGTTTAGGAAACAGAAGAAGAAAATAAATATTTTTTTAATATTGTTACGTTTTTACACTACTATAAAAACATTTAGTTTATTAAGGTTCCTTATTGTAAAATAAAACACAAGAAGTTCACTTTTCTCAATACTTATTGGAGAAACACACTTTATTTATAACTGTCATGACAATTTATAGTTTATGGTACACTTTGTTTACTATTTAACGTCTCTACTAGAACTGAACTCGTGGCAGTCTCAGCATGAGACCTTCTAGATTTATCTAGTAACAACACCATACTGTAACGGTCATTTTTATTCTAGTTAATAGTTAATTCTAAAACACTTAAAACTAACATGAAATCTTTACACTAATACAGATACAAATAAAGGGTGTTTTTTTTATAGACGTATAGAACTTTAAGTTGCAATTACTGTTCAAAATGGCGACCGATCTAACAGCTGTCAAATGATTTATTCTCAGTTTGGATTGGCAATTCATCATGAATAGACTCACGCCTGAACAACGCTTGCAAATAGTGCAATTTTATTTCGAAAATAATGGTTCTGTGCGGAATACGTATTTTACGAATTTTGTTTAGCGATGAAGCGCACTTCTGGTTGAATGGCTACGTCAACAAACAAAACTCCCGCATTTGGAGTGAAGCTAATCCTCAAGTGTTTGTCGAAACACCGTTACATCCAGAAAAACTGAATGTTTGGTGCGCTTTAGGGGCTTCTTCAAAAACGATGATGGCCAGAACGTTACAGTCATTGGTGATCGGTATAGAGCCATGATTACTAACTTTTTCATTCCTGAATTGAACAACCATGATGTCCAGGAGCTGTGGTTCCAAGAAGACGGCGCAACATGTCACACAGCTCGTGTCACAATCGATTTATTGAAAGACACGTTTGGTGACCGCCTAATTTCACGTTTTGGACCTGTGAATTGGCCTCCAAGATCTTGTGACTACTTTCTGTGGGGCTATGTAAAGTCATTGGTCTATTCGAATAAGCCGCCAATGCTTGACCATTTGGAAGATAACATTCGCCATGTTATTGCCGATATACGGCCACAAATGTTGGAAAAAGTCATCGAAAATCGAACGTCCAGATTGGACTATATCCGAGCCAGCCGTGGTGGTCATATGCCAGAAATTATATTTAAAATGTAATGCCACAAGATTATCTTTCGGATAAATAAAATTCATGTCAATCGAATAATCCATCGTTGTTTTATTGCAATTTAAAATTCTATAAGTCTATAATAAACACCCTTTACTACACATCTTACTTATCACACACAAGCATTACACTCAAAAATTGTCCGCATTAACTTAATTACTAAATTGCTATATTTATTATACATACATAAATACCATTTCTTATAAAAAATAGCACAGTGCTTCAACAGAATAACAATATTTTAAAAACAAACAAACAAGTAAATGTTAATCCAGAAATACATCATGAGAACACTAAATTATTTGAAGATGAAGAAAATCATATTAATAGTGAAGAAACTGATATAGATCAATCAATAATTGTCAGATATAAGAGAAAACGTGGCATGCCAAAAATAAGTAAAACTGGTATAAAAGTATACTGTTCTGAAAATGGTATTGTTATGTTGAATTTAATTATTGAAAGCGCTAAGAATGCAGCTAAAGCTTTCAATCCTAAAGATTCTTTAACCCTTTCGGGACGGTGTTTTATTTTAAAAACCAAACCATATTTGGTAAAAAATTTTACATATTCTAAGAGCTGTGGCTAATAAAATATGTTCTGCATACTCAGAAATCCTAAAAACATCCTTTTATCTTGGGACATATAATCCCAATAAGCATTTTTCGTGGGATATATGATCCCACCAAACATTTTACATCGGACATAAGATCCCAATAAGTGTTATTGGTAGATGATTTGAGTAAACTTATTATAGAAAAAATTGGAAGATTAATAAATTTTTTTTATAAAAATTTACATTTATTTGTCTTAGTTATGAGTAAATATCATTATGAAATTATAATCAAGAATTTAGTTTGTGAAATGGTGCAAAACATTTGAAACACAAAGCGTTATTACAGCCTGAGCATATCATCTTTGTGTGCCTTTCTATACCAAGTGAAGTACAGCGGACACATCGGCAGCGCTTCTCTTGCTCTATTGGCAAGTGAGGTCCAACTTTGAGGCTATCAGTTTTTGGACGTTTGGGAGTTCTTCCGCCCTGGCGACGAGAAATTGTATGCTGTCTTTTTCGTCCTTCAGAAATCATACCTTCAGCAAGAGGGACCAAAAACTCTTTTAACGATAATTTTTGCTTCTTGTGTTCCGTATAGACAATCCACGAATTTACCACGCTAACCATCAGTAGTTTATAGAAAACTTTCTTCCACCATTTTTGTGACTTGCGGTTAAAATCATAAACGGTCGTCTTCTGGTCGGATATGTCGACTCCTCCCATAATTTTATTATAGTCGCTTACACTCTCAGGACACTTGATTTTCTTCTTTGAGCCGTATTTTTGTTTTCTATCAATGTCTACAAGCGATGGCGAATGACAATTAGAAGCTAAAAGAACATCTTTTGAATCCATAAATCGAGCTGCCATAATACCATCGTTATTAATTTGTAGCTGGCTTTCTCCTCTGGTTAGCTTTCCGATAAATTTTGGTGTATTTTTTCTGTTTTGCATATAAGTTCCAAGTGCAGGATATGCGATTGTTTCCAATAGGTTTATTGAAGTAAAAAAGCGGTCAAACGCTAAACACACATCTTTCTCACGAATAGATGAAACCAATTTTGATACAACTTTTTCGCCAAGAGTGGCCATTTTCGATTGCACAGTATTTTCTTCCTTTCCAGTATAAACATTGAAATCGTAAGTATACCCTGTCTTTGAATCACATCGCATCCAAATTTTTATTCCACGTTTTATTGGTTTCATGGGCATATACTGCTTTATGCTTGATCTGCCTTTGAATTTTACCATACATGTGGATTTTAGACAGTCAACAACATCGGAGATGTAATAGTCCTTAGAAACGTTTGTGGGCTTTTCACAGTCGTTGAAATATAGCTTTGATGATAGTAGTAAATACCGATCTCGTGATATTGAGTTTTTTATAACTGTATTGCCCATAATCTTTCAGAGATGACAACTTATTATAATGCATAATCAACGAAACACCTAGAAAAACAAGGATTTCATTCGGGTCGGTTAAGTTTCGTTTTGAATGTGCACGTCGATTTAAAATTGTTAAACGCTGATTAGTGCATTCAGCAATTCGAATACACAAACTGTAGGGAAATATGTGGGAAAAGACTTTATACTCGTTGCACTCCTCAGTAAGATTTAGAAGGCCTTTGCAGTCCCGATCAGTCGGGAACTCGTACTTTGACTTGAAATCCTGCCGGTCATCGGGGCTAACATTTATCCACTGGCAGACTGGCTCTAATGTGACGTTGTTTGCACGGAGTTCACAGGGATCATTAGGATTATGGTCAGATTCTGTGGCAGATTCGGTATCATTAGAACTTTCAGTTAAATATTCACTTCCAGAGTCTTCAAAGTCGACATCAGAGTCTGATTCCTCGCATACAATACGCTCAAGATCCTCAAGAGAAAGCTTCTTTTTTGGCATCTAAAATGTGGTATGGGACTATTAATCCCATGTAAAAAACGTATTGGGACTATATATCCCAACTCTACAAAATCATCTATAACTTACCTTTTTTTATAATAAAATACTACCAATCAATTTAATTAACAAATAAAACACTTTCCTATACAAAACTATACTGTTTTAATGAAATTATACTCTTTTTCATGAGTTTTTAGCAAATTTTCGATCAGAACTGCTCAAATTTCGCAGATGTTATGAAATAGATCGTCAGTTAGCGTGAGTATGCTAACATTTACCGTTATTTTTTTGTTTACACTTCATAAAACACACTTTAACCTGTGTTTGGGTCTATTTAGACAAGCAATTTAATTAAAATTATAAGAAATACAAACGTTTGAAAGTTGGTGGGATGTATTGTCCCGGTAGTCCCGAAAGGGTTAAGATGGGAAGAAGCTATGAAGTTAGAATTTAACTCCTTAATTAAAAATAGAACATGGAATCTTGTGGAAAAACTAAAGGCAAAAAATATATTTTGGCTACAAGTGGGTATTTGCTTTAAAGCGTAAACAAGATGTTTAAGTGGAGAAATACAAGGCAATACTTGTTGCTCCAGGTTGTTCCCAAAAACAAAACATTGATTATAAAGAAACAATAAGATTAATATTGGCGTTAGCTGCTAAATTTAAAGTATTAGTAAACCATGTAGATATTGTTGCAGCATATACAAATGGAAATATTGAAGGAGATTTTTATATGATACAGCCGCCAATGTTTGAAGATTGCAATAGTCCTAACAAAATTTTCAAATTAAATAAATTTTTATACAGTTTAAACAAGCAGGACGTGAATAGATCAAAAAAGTTAATGATATTTTTTTGAAATTAGGTTTTACTCGGTGAAAATCAGATATTTGTGTTTATATTCGGGAAAATTAATCAAGTTTAATTATTATAGCAATTTATGTAGATTACATGTTGCTCGTATGTTCAAATGAGATGGATATGAAGAACATAATTTTGATTTTAACAAGCTGTACATCGCGGACCAATATCATTTTATTTGGGAGAAGAAATAGAACGATAAAATTTAAGAGGAGAATGACTATACATCAAAACAAAATTTACTCACGAAATTTTATAACAGTAAAATATGGCAAATTGTAAGTCTGCGCTTACACCATGCGCAAGTGCACTAGTGCTGGACAAATGTAAGAAAAGCTGTAAAGATTTGAATGATACAAACTATCAAAGTTTAATTAGTGATTTGATGTATCTTGCCGTAATAACAAGACCGGATTTAATTTGTTCAAAGTTATTTCCATATAACTGCCATCCATATGAGGAAAATATATGATATCTTATAAATAATCTTGGTAGAAACATAACATATTCTTCTAATTATAATAAATTTGAATGTTTCACAGATGCTGACTGGGGATGTGAATTAACAGATCGAAAATCTTATTCTGGTCATGTAGTATTTATCAGTGGAGGTCCAATTGCTTGGGAGTCTCGAAAGCAATCAATTGTAGCTCTGAGTACAATATAAGCTGAATACGTTGCTTTCTCTCAAGAAACGAAAGATATAATTTTTCACAGAAATCTTCTAAAAGAACTAAAAGTGGATAATTTGTTGACAAGTCCAACAGCAATTTTTTGCGACAATAAAAGTGCTAATTTTATGGTAAAAAATCCTGCTTTACATAAAAGAAGTAAACATATTGATATTAGATATCATTACATCCGTGATCAGTATGAGAGAAAACTGTTAACGTTGAATATATTTCTTCAGAAGAAAATGTAGCGGATATTTTAACAAAAGTTTTAATCAAAAACAAACATTTCATTGGGTGTAATTTTTTAAAATTAAAATTGTAATTTTCTTCTATTAATTATCACCAAACTTGTTTCATTTTGGTTACCATTGCACATTTTACATTATTTGTAAAAATAGCTAGCAAAAATAAAACGCGAAATATTAAAATTTTGAACTCGAAAATTTTAATGCTATTTCATAAATTTTATCCTACAACTGTTTTGTGACTTTGTGTTCTATATTCTAATAATTGCGCTCGGTTATTTCATTTATAGCTTTTCAATCAATATAAAAATTTCTAATCACTGCGTTCGATATAGGTTAGGTTAACAGGTCGCCCGAAAGAAATAAAAACAAGAGCTGGGCTCACTTGGGTCCTCTGACGTGGTCCCTTTGTGATACCTGTATAGAGGAAAATGAAGAAGAGGAGGGATAGTAATCGCAGAGTGAAGGGGAGGAAAGAAGATAGTGAAAGAAAGAAAGAAAGTGAGTGAGACCGTCACACAAACCATAGATATTTATCGAATTTTTTTCATTTTGTATCACAATTTGAGATGATGGCTTTCGATAGCAAGTCTTCGATCGAGTGTAATCTTAGTAAACATCATTCGATAGTAAAGTATTTATCACTAAATAAAATATTATTGAAAGAATCCTTTTAAATTTCTTCATTGTACAAAAATTCTTCGTGCAAAATTGTTGCCTAAATTCATGCTATACCTTCTGTTTTTACATTTGGCAAATATATAGTTGTGTATAAATCTGTTACAATTTAGAAACAATTACGGCTCGATAGATATCGTATAAGATGATTTGCTTGCTCAACACGTATATAAATATCTATTATTCGATACGATAGACTACTTGCTATCGAATGCGTCTAATCATCGCATTCGATAAACAAATAAAAATAAAAAAATATATATATATAATTTCTGAATAAACATATCCTTTTATTTCATTAAGATGAATAGAAAAATATAATTAGGACCTAAAATGAGATGTTGCCCGATAAAGAGTACAGATATTATAATTTTTTTTTAATAAAATAAGGATATTTTTTTTTGGCTTAATTTAAAATTAATTATTATTTACATTGTAGTCTATAAAAGTTAAAAAATGCTGCATCTATCTATCGAAATATTTGAAGACAAACTAAAAAATATTGAAAAAAAATTATTTTACTTTGAACAATTTTTGTTTAATTTCAATATACATAAAATTAAGAGGTAAAATATTTTTAAAACGATATATCTGTGGCACTATGGAATAACCGCTTATGTCTCATTAAGTAATTTTGGACTACAACTTAAAAAAAGGCTAAATGGTTTTCTTATGAAATTATTTATATTCTAGCAAACGGCATTATTTTCATTGTCATCTCGTTAAATGTTGAATATATATCCCTATCCCTGAATCACAATCATGAAGTTATTGAGTTAATTGCGACAATAACTAAATTTTCATTTAAGTCGACTTTAGCGATTTTTTCTTATTGGCACAGATATAACAATATACATACTCAAACATTGCAAGTTACGCCAAAAAGGCTATTTTCCAATATTTGTAAATTTAATTCACGTACCTCTTACGATTTCTTGTCATCTATGTGATTATAAAGAAAAATTAGAAATTCGAAAAATGTATAATTTCTAAGCTTGTAGTGATCATGTACGGCCTATTTCAAATGAACGATTCAGTAATTTGAACAATTTGGACGCTTCAATGTTTATAAATTATTTAGTTCATCGTTCACTCACTTTTACTGTTAACAAAGAAACTATACTTATGCAAACGTTTCGTTTTCAAAGTTTTGAAAAGAAACTGGAGGAATACGAATGGTTTTAATAGTAAAGATGTAAGCTTTTGTGTGGATAAACGATTTTATTTATTTTTTAAATATACAAACAAAATGTTAAGATTTGAAACATTTACTGCGTTGCAAGAAGTGGAAAATAGATTGATTCGTCGGGCTTTCCGAGATGTTTCTAATCCCTTGAAGTTACCGCATTAGCTGGAATAGAAATATTTTTTTTCCAAAAAATATTTTAAGTTTATTTAGCGTTACGGGTTAAATGAATGTTGAATGACTCTCTGCTTTGCATTTTATCAATTAAAATTTCACTTTGAGTTTTATTTATTGATCCAGCCCCGATTTAATTTTAAGAAGAAAACCAAATTAATACTTACATTTTGTTATTAGTTCGACAGAAAAAGTAACGGGACAGATTTAGTAAACAAAAAAAATTATTTATAATACCATGAAGGGAATTGGCAGAGAATTCATTCATGGTTGATATCACAGTGAAAGGGAACAAAATTCAAATGAAATGATATTCATAATAAGGGTGACTTATGAAAAAGATTGCAATCGAATATTAACAAACTCCAAGGTAACAAATTTAATTATTTTCGTAAAATATAATAGTGACTCACACAAAATATAGTGACAAATCCTTTCAAAAAGATCATGCAAGAGATCAATGTAAAAATTATAAGTTACGTGGAAAGAGCGTATATAATTAAATAGATCTACTATTAGGCGCAATACAAGTTTTAGAAAATGACCTACTTTCCAAACAATTTTTTCTATTTCTCCATTAGCTGGCTAGTGTAGAAAGAAATACCATTTTAATGTTTAATTTTTTAACGCTATAGAGTCAGTGCCAAAACACTTTTTGTCATTCTACCTGCGAGCTTTACATTTTAACCCTCTCAACTTGCCATCGTACTCTGCCCGACTTGCTCTTATTAAGCTGCCAACATTAACGAGTCGTAAAACAATGCTGACTGCCATATTTATATTTAACTAGTAAAAAGGCGTTCATGTCAAATAATTTGAAAAATCTCGATGTAAATAAAGTGCTATTGCTAACAACATGTTTGCTAAATATAAAAAGGTAGATGAGACAAATAAATTACCCATAAGCGCAAGCAAATCATATGAAAAAAACAAAAGAATATATCATGAAACGCTTATAAATAAATGTTGACAAAGTAAAAGGTAGGTTAGGTTAGGTCGCCCGAAAGAAATAAAACAAGAGCTGGGCTTACTTGGGTCCTCTGACGTGGTCCCTTTGTGATACCTGTAAAGAGGAAAATAAAGAAGAGGAAGGATAGTAACAGAAGAGTGAAGCGGAGGAAAGAATATAGAGAAAGAAAGTGAGTGAGTCCGTCACAAAAATCAACGGCTGCTTCTAATGAAGCCATATAGCATGTCGACACTTGCATTCGACAACGCAGTGAGACCCTGCAGACGTCGCTCACAGAAGTGGATCATGCGCTGCTCTTCCAGTGCCGGACACTGGCAGAGAAGATGTTCCACAGTTTCCTCCCCCTCCTCGTCCTGACAACTTCTACATTAGTCATTATAACGCAATCCCATTATCCTAGCATGGTTGCCAAAATTGCAGTGTCCCGTTACTACAGCCACCACATTTCTCAATCGGGCTCTTTGGAGGCCCAATAAATCCCTACTGCGACTGCTATCCAGCCTAGGCCAGATCATCCTCGCCGTATTACACGTCCATTCGTCACTCCATCTGGACTGTGCCTTTCGCAAGCATATGCTATCGATCTCTTTTTTGCAGACCGATAAAGGGATGTCACAGGGTGCATTGGCATCTTGCTCTGGCAGCCTCGACCCCTCCCTTACCAGGTTATCCGCCCTGCAGTTCCCCATTGAAGTCCCATGTCCACGCACCCAAATGAGGGTGATCACCGAATGCTCTGCCATTCTATTTAAAGATGTGCGGCATTCTTTCACCAGTTGGGATGTCGAATAGACACCCGCTAAGGATCTGATTGCAATCCGACTGTCGGTATAAATGCGAATATTCCTGCCAAATACTCCATGATACCACAGCCAGCCTGCTGCTTGCTTTATAGCCATCACTTCAGCTTGTAGAGTGCTGCATTGATTAGGGAGTCTGAAGGATATACTAGTCCCAGACTCCTTAATACAGACTCCACCTCCAACTCCATGACTATTCTTGGAGCCATCGGTAAAGACATTCAGATCTTCTCCTGTATGAGAAGATCACATTGAGATTCCCGTTTCGTCCAAAATCGTGAATCCAAAGTTCCTCTGTAGGAATGGTCTTGGAGTGACATAGTCAATGAGGTTGGGAATATCCCCCAAGTACCAATTATACCCGAGTGTCCCCATGGTCTATGGTTCCACTCCCGCGCCGCATGCAATCGCACGGATGCAAATAGTGCCAATTTCTCAGCTTGTAGATCAACTGGCAGCCAATTTAGCATCGTAAAGAGTGCCTTATTTGGCGTTGATCTCATGGCTCCTGTAATCAAGGTGGCCATGCATCTGAAAATCCTCTCAAATCGGGATCGGTTCGTAGTCGTGTTCAGTGCTTTCCACCACACCACGACTCCATAAAACAAGATGGGCTGAATCACCATCTTGAATAGCCAGTGAACGTTGCGAGGATTTAAGCCCCATTTCGTCCCTATGGCAATCCTGCAGGCGTATATTGCCGCATTTGCCTTCGAGGCCCTTGCTTCCACATTCTCCTTCCATAAGAGTTTCCTATCCAAAATCACTCCCAGGTATTTTGCACTGGCAGAAAGGCTCAATTCCGAGCCGTTTAGCCTTGGCAATCTGAATGCAGAAACCTTGTATTTTCCCGTGAATAATACAAGTTCTGTCTTTGTCGGATTGACGTTTAGTCCCACTGACTTACTCCAGTTAGTGATGATTCTAAGCGCCATCTCCATTCTCAGGGATAATGTGTCCAGACAGATTCCTGATATCGCCACTGCGACATCGTCTGCATATGCCACAGTTTTGAAACCCATGGAATCCATCCTCCTGAGAATTGCATTTATGGTTATGTTCCATAAAAGCGGTAATAGGACCCCTCCTTGAGGTGTGCCCCTTACAGCCGATCTGGTTATCCCAGCCGTACCCCGCGAGGATTCTATAATCCTCCCCGAAAGTACTCTTCTTACGAATCCACTAATCACAGGATCAATGCCAACATCCACCATAGCATCCACGATGGCTGCTGGCCTGATATTGTTAAAAGCACCTTCTATATCCACAAAGGCCGTCAAAGTGAAGTTCTTGAACTCCAATAACCTCTCTATGTAGCCCACGAGAGTGTGCAATGCCGTTTCAACCGACTTGCCCTTCGTGTAGGCATGCTGAGAGGTTGACAGCAGGCAATCGTCAATCGACATCCGAATTCTGATGTCGATGAGCCTCTCCAGCGTCTTTAGCAAGAAGGATGTCAGACAGATTAGCCTAAAGTCCTTCGCAGTTACGCAAGACGTTTTCCAACCTTTAGGGATGAAAATCACCTTGCTCTTTCTCCAGCCCACTGGGATATATGACCATGCAAGGTATGCATTATATATTCCCAGCAGACATTACCATAAAGTTCCTCTGTAGATCGGCAGGTATAATACCGTCCGGTCCAGGGGATTTATAAGGCTGAAAACTATAAATGAACCATTTTAAGGAATCATCTCTATTCTCATAGAGGAGGAAGCCCTACAGTACTGAGCGTCATCGCTCATTTTACCTGAAAGCGTAGAACATCCCGGAAAGTGGGTGTCCATCAACACTTCTAACGCCTCATGACTACTAGTAGTCCACTCCCCATTAGTTCTCCGCATATACCCAGGTACCGTTGGAGATTTGGAGAGAATCTTGCGTAGTCGACAAGTCTCTGAAGAACTCTTAATGTTCTCACAAAAGTCTCTCCAGGACTTAAACTTTGCATTTCTCACTTATTTTTTGAAACTGTTTACAGAAGCTTTATAGAGTGACCAGTTGGCTGTTCTCTTAGCCTCGTTGAACAGTTTCCTGCATCTCCTCCTAGACGCTGGTGGGGGACCACCACGGTGGTCTGTCCCTTTCCCTGTGTACGGAAAGTCTGCATGACCTTGTAGTGGCCTCTTTGAAAGCCTCCGACAGCTGTGCTATAGCGCTATCTATGTCCTAAACGCCGCTCAAGGGTTGAGGCCCGGTGAGAAACTGGCTAAGGGTGTTTCTCTGAGATTCCCAGTCAGTTTTCCCTCTATTAATGAAAGAAGTTACCGGTGTTCCCATAGTACGTATACCGAATTCGATATAGCGATGATCGCAGAATGAACAGTCGCCCGACACCTTCCAGTTCTCCACAAAATGCGCATAATCTGCGCTCATCAATGTAATATCCAGCACCTCCTGTCTGTTAGTGACCACTAAGGTGGGCTCCGAGCCTCTATTTACTTCCACTAAATTCTGGTCTAAAATAAAGTCAAAATGCACTCACCTCTAGTGTTGACGTCTCCACTGCCCCACACTGTGTGATGCGCATTTGCATCGGCACCAATTATCAATGGGATACCTTTCTCCTCGCCAGCTGTACCATGCCTCTCGTCAAGTTGTTTGGCGGAAGGTCAGCATGGTCATGCGTCATATAGCACGACTGGATCCAGATGGTTGTTCCATCCTTCTCCCATGCCGCGCTCATTGTGTCTTCATCACTATAATCAGAGAGAATGAAGATATTAAGATGCTTTTTAGCCAAGATGCAGGCTCGAATTCTACCTGTACAGCGGTTGTTGCCTTGCAGTGATGCAAATTAATTTGCGTCACTGTCGCCAACCGGGTCGTAGTTGATGGTAACGTCGACATCCTCTGGGTCTGAACCAGATCCCAGAAGCTTGTCTCCGTCCTGCGCAACATGCAGAATCCTCCTTGTCATCACCACGATAAATGCTTAGCTTGATACTTCCGAAGCCGTAAAATACCTTGCTTTACATCTGTAGTAGTGGAGCCAAGGTTGCGCTCGCTTTGACTTTTTAGACGCCAGCTGAGTAGCCGCCTCCTCCTCCGATCGCTGTCGCTTCAGGAGCTGAGAGGAGGGAAGCGTCCAGTTCAGCTAGACGCTTTTTCGCCCATATCAAGGAGGCCTTTTGCTCGGTAGTTAGCGATTTGATAGGTTTGCTGCCATGCTTATTTGTAATATGCATGGCAGCTCTCCTTTCTGCAAGAGCCCTCCTTTGCGATTGTGCTTCTAAGGCATTGGTGGATGTACACGACCCTGATGTTGTGGGTCGGTCCTCACCAACTACTCCAGGAGCAGTTTCCTTTCTGGCAGCCTTGGAAGTTCTCGACGCTGGCTTTGGTACTTCCATTGCGTCAGATCCACCTTTATTGACGGAGGTTGCCACGCCAATATTGGTGGTATGCAACCCGCTTGTTACAGCGGGTGCTCTGCAATCGGCCAACTTGGTTTTCCCTTGTTGGCTTTTTGCGTTGCTTTTGTTTTGTTTTTTTATTATTGGTTTCCATACAAATCCCACGAGTATGCCCGTAATGGTAAGGACCATCCATGCAGTGACGGCATACATGGACTAAGCAACTAAGGTTACAACCGGCCCGTGCCCTAGCACCGGAGGGGAGCTGTTAGCGACTAGTTCTCTTTTACCACTTACTAGCCATTCATGTTCTGGGCACTGCTACCAACCACCTAAACATTACAAGTGGGGGATCAAGATGTGGGGGATGGGAAAGGAAAATAATAGGTATTGGATATTAGGATTAGGGTTGTATATTTTGGTCCGGGAGTGTCTGCGTCAGATGGTCGGTCAGGGGCCACGGATGATACATCGCGTTAGATTATGTCATGCGTGACTCCTATCCTTCCTATGAAGCGGACACCACCCCCAACGATCTGTGTGACCCTGTTATAGTAGTCAACAAACCGACCAGAGGATCCCCTATCCGTCACCTGGGGACGCGCCCAATGTCAGATATACAACTCCACACGGGAAGTAAAAGGTAGAAAATTAAAAAAAAGTTGTGAGAAGTAAGGTACTGAAAAATTCTCAAAAATTGCGTTTCATACAAAATAAGATTTATGTGTGGCAACCAAAGGCCTTTAAATTCTCTAAATATTTTAAAGACGACATGTTTTTTAAATGTAGTTTTTAACCCATCTTGTACCACTACCTGACTTCGTGTAGATATCTACTTGAATTCGTATCGGTAATTTTTTTTTTTGTAATTTTTTAATCGGGTTATGTGTTTACTCGTGGAGGATTGTTGCAAATTATATTTAATAATTTCGAATAAAAAATCATTAATTTTTATTTTTAAATATATTATAATATATAAATTTTTAAAAATATACACATGCATATTATTGAAGCTAATTTTATTTTCTTTTTATAATAATTATTTTGAATTTTTAAGTGGTAAGTTTCAAAGCATTTTGGGTATAATGTAATATTAAATTTTTTACAATAGAAAATGATTTGTGAATAGCATTCCATTTCTGCATCCATTTTATCTGGAAATAGCAATAATTTTGTTGTTATTTCACCTTTAAAGTTAATTCATTCTTTAGATTTTGTATCTACATCTGTAAAAAAAAAAACGCTAACACAACTTTTTCCCACGAACTGCAATTCTGTAATTTAAAACATCATTGTGGTATAGATCGGCACCATCCATGTCTATGTTGTAATAATTGATGAGCTTGGTAGTGTTAATTTCTAGAAGAGCTCTTGCAAAATTTGACACTGTTAAATTTAAAAGAAAAAGCAAACAATCAATTTGGCGATCAGTAAATAACTAAAATATAATTCTTTATTGAAACAATAATAAAAGATATAATGTAGAAGTACATAAGAGAAAGAAAACCGTAATATGTTACATACATACATATCTTAATATCACAGTGTAATGAATTACAATATGTACATATTCATATACAAACATACAACTTGTGTAACTGAGCTTCACAGTGGGTAAAGATAAAAAAGATTAAACAAAATATTTCAACACTCCCACTTTTGTTAAACCTTTTTTTTTTTTTTTTGTTTTTTTTTTTATATATATATATAAAAAAGAACTATAATTAAAAAAATTCATTTGCTATTTCTATTGTTCAGATCTTGAATTATAATAAAGAGTGATTTTTTTGCTATTATCTTTTTGGCAACACTAGTTTTGACAGCTCACGCACGTTTTGTATCTTGTGTCACTGTCAAACATCTTCAGTTTGGTCTATAATTTAATCATGAATCGTCTTACAAACGAACAACGCTTGCAAATTATTGAATTTTATTACCAAAATGCGTGCTCTGTTAAGAAAGTTCATCGCGCGCTTCTTCCATTTTATGGTCAGTTTAATCGACCTACTGAGGCTTCTATTCGGGCTATTGTAACAAAATTTCGCACCAAATTTACATTGTTGGACATTAAACCACCAACACGCTTACGTAGAGTGCGAACTGAAGAAAATATCGCAGCCGTATCGGCCAGTGTTGGTGATGACCGTGAATTATCGATTCGGCGCCGTTCGCAGCAATTGGGCCTCTGTTACTCCACTACGTGGAAAATTTTGCGGAAGGATTTGGGTGTGAAGCCTTATAAGATACAACTGGTGCAAGAATTGAAGCCAAACGACCTACCACAACGCCAAATTTTTGGTGAATGGGCTCTTGAAAAGTTAGATGAAGATCCACTTTTTTATCGAAGAATTGTGTTCAGCAACGAGGCTCATTTCTGGTTGAATGGATACGTGAACAAGCAAAACTGCCGTATTTGGAGTGAAGAGCAGCCAGAAGCATTGCAAGAGCTACCAATGCATCCACAAAAAACAACCGTTTGGTGCGGATTATGGGCTGGCGGCATCATTGGGCCGTATTTCTTCAAAGATGATGCGAATCACAACGTTACTGTGAATGGTGAGCGCTACCGTGCGATGATAACAAACTTTTTTTTGCCCAAAATGGAAGAGCTTGACTTGCATGACATGTGGTTTCAACAAGACGGTGCCACATGCCACACAGCACGCGAAACAATGGACCAATTGAGAGGCGAGTTCGGTTAACAGTTTATTTCACGCTTGGGATCAGTCAATTGGCCGCCCAGATCGTGCGATTTAACGCCTCTAGACTATTTTTTGTTGGGCTATGTTAAGGCTAATGTCTATAGGGACAAGCCCGCTTCGATTGACGCACTGGAAGCCAACATTGCCAACATTATTCGTGAGATACCGGCCGAAATGTTGAAAAGAGTATGCCAAAATTGGACTAAGCGGATGGACCATTTGAGGCGCAGCCGCGGCCAACATTTGCATGAAATAATCTTCAAACATTAAATTATATCGACCCAACTATCGATCCAAATAAATATTTCATGCATTTTTCTGAATTTTATGTGTTTTTTTTTTAAATTTCCGATAGTTCTTATAAAATCACCTTTTATATATTCAATTTTTACACATTTTATAATTCATTTAATATGCCATTATATTTACATATATATTTCAAGGTTTAAATTAAAAAAAAAAAAATTATTTATAATTCAAAATATTCATTAAATTTCGAAAACGTACAAATTTTTCTTTTGAAAGCGCTTTAGTAAATATATCTGCAATTTGTTGATTTGTGGATACATAATTAATTTCAAACATATTTTGTTCATATTTTTGTCTTATAAATTGATATTTAACGTCTATATGTTTACTACGTTTATGAAATTCTGGATTTTTAATTAAACGAATAGCGCTTTGGTTATCAATGTGCAATCAAATTGTAATTTCAATATGATTTGGTAACAACTCAGAGAGTATTTGCTGAATCCAAATCAGCTCCTTTACAGCATGGCAACTGGCAACGAATTCTGATTCGGTGGTGGACAACGCAACACATTTTTGCCTTTGAGATGACCAGGAAATACACGAAGATCCCATCATTATGACAAAACCGCTTGTCGATTTTCTAGTCTCTATGTCACCAGCGTAATCAGCATCACTAAAACAGTTGTTCGCAGAAAAATTTAAACCATATACCTTGGTACCTTGTAAATATTTAAAAATTCTTTTGACTGTATTGACATGAACAGTTGACGGGTTTTCAAGAAATCTACTAACATAACTGATTGCAAAACTTATATCGGGTCTCGTGGCCAGCATTAAGTACATTAAACTACCAACTGCTTGTCTATAAGGATAGTTTTTGACTTCTGTACTTTGATTTGAACTAATGTTGTTTACCGCAATGTCACATGGTGTGCTTATGGGATTAGACTCAGACATGTTAAAAGTTCTTAACAATTTCTCAACGTAGCTCAATTGATTCACATGTAGACTGCCGTCGTTTAAGCGTCGTAGTTCTAAGCCCAAAAAATGTTTTGCATCAAAAACTTTTACACTGAAGCTTTGTTTCAAGAACAATTAGAGATCTTCAATATCTTTCTCCTCTTTTGCTGCAATTAAACCGTCATCAATATAAATCGCTACTATCATTCGTTTACTGACATCATTGTTAATAAAAACACAATTATCAGCTTTACTTTCTTGAAGATTAAATTTTTTTAATAGTGTTGAAAAAGTTTGGTTCCAGCATCTTGAGGCTTGTTTCAGGCCATATAAGCTTTTTAAGAATTTACACACTCTGCCCGTATTATCAGAATAACCTTCAGGTTGCTTGACGTAAACATCTTCCTTTATAGACCCATTTAAAAAGGCGGTTTTTATATCAAACTGTTTCAATTTAAGATTTTCTGATGCAGTTATACTCAACATCATTCTTATCGATGTGAATTTGGCTACAGGGCTAAACGTTTCAAAATAATCTACACCGTATTCTTGATTGAAGCCCCGAGCCACCAATCTTGCTTTGTAACGCTCAGATTCATTTTCAGTGGGTCCTTTTATGGTGTATACCCACTTTGTGCTTACCACTTTGCACCCTTTTGGTAAATAAACTAGAATCCATGTATTACTTTCTTTTAGAGAATTCATTTCGTTGTCCATAGCCTTTTTCCATTTATTTGACAACTTTGCCTCATTATAATTTGCTGGACAATTAGCTACAAAAGCATGCCCTTCTTCAATTACTTCTTCATTCTGATGTCTAACTTTGCTACGTAAGCGGTCACTTACAAAACTTCTTCTTTTAACAACTTCTTTTTCTACAGAAACATCTGCTTCTTCAAATATTTCATCAGATATAATTTCTGAGTCAAAATTTACAATATTTTGATTATCTTCTGTTTTCTGTTACTTGTACTGAAGAATTATTTTTGCTTATTTTAGTTGGTCTAACAGCTGAGATATTTGCATTTATTTCTGAAAAGAGATTATTACAGTTGTTGCTAATTTCATTTGGAGAATTATTAAGTGGGATCAATACATCATTATTTGTTTCAGTTAAATGAGTATTTTCATATAAAGTGGATGTATTATCACAATTTTTGATAGTTGCTTTACAGTTTCCGGAATTCCAAAATTTTATATCCCTTGCAATCTCAACCTTATTTCTATCCGGTAGATATACCCGCAAGCCAGTAGAATCTTCCGAATAACCAACAAAAATTCCTCTTTGAGATTTTTTATCCCACTTCAATCGATTTTGCGTTGGTACATGTATGTACACTACACAACCAAACTCTTGTAAATTTTCAATATTGGGTTTTCTCCCAAACCATAGTTCAAATGGTGTTTTATCTTTTTGTGTACTGGTTCCACTTCGATTAAGTACATATACAACCGAGTTTACTGCTTCTGCCCAAAATTTCTTACTCAAATTTTTGGCATGGAGTGCTGTTCTTGCTGCTTCTACAATAGTCCGATTTTCTCTCTCTGCTGACCCATTTTGTTCGGGGTTATATGGAACTGTTTTTTGGTGTAACACACTATTTCTGCGGAGCAATAGTTCGACATTTTTGTTCACAAATTCTTTTCCATTGTCCGACCTAATCACTTTCACGCTGTTACCAGTTTCAGTTTTAACATCATAAAGGTATTTTTCAAGAAAATTGCAGACTTCATTCTTTTCTTTCAAAAAGAAAACTTTTTTATGGGACCGCATAAGTCAACATGAACAAGTTCTGCTACTTTTGTGGTTTTATTTTCTCTATTGGGAAACGGTGAACGACAGTGTTTTCCATAAACACATGCATCACAAAATATTTCTTCTTCATCCCTAAATGGAATATTAAAATTTTTTAAGAAATTCTTGCAATGGACTATATTTTGATGCGCTAGCTTACAATGCCACTCTGTTAAAGACATTTGTTTCGACTCTGTAACATAAGAAAAATTATTATTTTGCTGTGATGGTAAATTTACTTTTATCAATAATTTAAACAATTTTTGAGTGCGAACTCCCACTAAAAGAGGTATATTATTCTTTGAAAATTCGCAGCGTTGATAATCTGATGACATTTTCAAACCTTTTTCTAAGGCACTAGTAGTAGAAAATAAGTTTAAGCGAATATCGGGTACATAAAGTACATTGGCTAAATGATTTTCACTCCACTTGTTGTTGCTATATGAATAAATGTTAATAGCACCGCTCCCATATGCCTTAATAATATTTCCATCTCCAAGTCGAATTTCCATTGGAGTTGCCAATTCAGTATATTTCACAAACCACTCTCTTTTACTTGTCATGTGATCACTTGCTCCTGAATCAACAAACCACTCATTTCCTTTATCAATACTGTTCGCTGCCTCTCTTTCACACACAAACGCATTTCCCTTTATGTCATCATCTTTTTGTTTATTATTTGCTTTATTTAAATAGCACTCACGTTTCCAGTGTCCAGGCTTTTTACATATAAAACATTTTCCACTTTTTCCCTTAGCTTTGTTATTACCTTTTATTTTCTGTTTCGCTACAAAAGCTTCACCAGTACTGGAACTGACACCAGATGAATTTAACCTTGCTTCTTCCATTACAAGTCTAGCTGTTAAATTTTCTATTGTTTGCTGGTCAGCTGACGTTGACTCCCATGCACTGTAAAAATGAGAAAAACTCGGCGGAAGTGTCATTAAAATTTTTGTTATTACCATTGTAGTAGAAATATTTTCACCAACGTCTTTTAGTTGCGACACCAATGTTTCTAGTTTTGATATATGCATAGCTATGTCATCCTGAGGATCCTTTTGAAAACTATAAAATTTTTGTTGCAATCTGTGCACATTCGCTGTAGATTTAAATTCGTATATGCTTTTCAGCTTGCACCACATTTCTCTTGCTGTTTTACAATTCATAACATGCATTAACGTTTGCTGCCCTAGTGCCATAACAATAATTTTTTGAGCCTTACTGTCACCTCTAAGCCAATCCGTAACACTTTTTCGTTCACTTATTTGAACGCCTGCTGCAGCAACACTAGCAGAACTTCCACCTTGAGCCCCAACACTACCACTTGCAGCTGCACCACTTGCAACATCCCCATTATCAGTAATGTAATGAAGTAAGTCACTGGCATTCAGTATCACTCTAATTTGAAATCGCCACATATTCCACTGATCTGCCCTCTCCAGTTTTTCAATTTTTGCATATTCAGCATCCATTATTCCCACGAATAAAAACTAAATATATCCGCAAAAATATTTCAAAAAAAACTTGCCCTTACAATAATTATTAAGTAAAACTGTATTCAAAAAAATTTGCCTGGGCCCATAACCTGTTAAATTTAAAAGAAAAAGCAAACAATCAATTTGGCGATCAGTAAATAACTAAAATATAATTCTTTATTGAAACAATAATAAAAGATATAATGTAGAAGTACATAAGAGAAAGAAAACCGTAATATGTTACATACATACATATCTTAATATCACAGTGTAATGAATTACAATATGTACATATTCATATGAATATACAAACATACAACTTGTGTAACGATAAAAAGATAAAAAAGATTAAACAAAATATTTCAACAGACACAATTGTAACTTCTGAATTATCCTTAGCTACTAATATTTTTTTAATTTTTTTGGATGCAATGGTCTTATTAATGTTGTTTTTAGAGAACGACCAGAAGCAAGGATATCATTAACACCTCTCAGACGGTTCGACCTAACTGTTCCTTTGTCCAGAAACGTACGTTCACTCAACAAACAGATCCAGTAGTAGACGGGAAGAACTTAGCCAAGTATATATCATGATATTCTGAATTGAAAACATTCTGAAGTAACTTTAATACTACAGAAGTGCCCAAACCGATGCTTTTATTATGACAGTGATCCTGCATAAAATAATAATCAGTATTAGAACAGTGTCACCAATGTTTTAATCCAAATAGTATTGGCCTACCGTTTATAAACATTTTAGACAAATTTGTCGTAAATTTTCCAAATTGCTGGTACTTTCTATTTAAGCATCAATCAATGGACGTAGTTTAGCGAACCTTTCAGAAGCGTTTATTTCATTGCTGTTCATCAAATGAAATACAGTTTTTCTTTTTTTGGAACACTTGACGAGGTAGAGTCTGTTTTACAATTGACACACTTAAAGTAATTGGGAGGACTAGTAATATTGGATAGAGGGTACAGTATGATAACCTGAAGAAATGAGTATTCACATTCAGCGGTATAAATGTTCTGTAATTTTTACTTTTACATTTTTTTTGAGAATAAATATTAAAATATTTCAAAACCAAATCCAAGATATCCACGGGTGATTTACCATCTAAATCATTCAAGAATAATCATACAAAGCAATGTTAAACAAGTCAAATCAGAAACCGACAAAGTCAAAATAGCCTAAACAAAAATCAAGAGGCATGCTCAAATGAAACTAGGTTGACAAGCAATGTGTTTTAGTGCTACAGTGGTAGACATTCGTTTGGATGCACAATGTTTTTCTTTTTTAATTTTTAAGAAAATGAAACAAATTAGAGTTTTTCCTTATTACAGTGATTTATTGATGTAATACTTTAAAAAAAAGACAAATTTAAAAAATATTTCCCTTGAGACTAAAAGCATTGAAATTATGATAAATCAATATGACACATTCGTTTGAACGCACGTTAGAATTTTTGTTTCAAAAAGCTAACTTTGTTTAACAGAGTTATATCTTTCTTTTTCTTAATACTTCGTGGAACCACCGTCAATGCGTATTACAGAAAATATTCTGTTTGTCATTGAATTAACCAAGTTTTGGAGCGTTTGGATGCCAATGTTAGCCCAGCATTCTTTGATTTTATTTTCAAGTTCATTAAAGTTGAAAACTGCTTTCCTTTTTCATAAACTTTTGACGCGAGAATTCCCCACAAGTTTTCAATGGGATTCAAATCCGGACTGCAAACCACTCCTTACATTGCTTAGAAACATGTATGGCTGCATTATCCTGCTGGAAAATGTATTCATCATCAGAATATTCATCCAATTTCGTAATGAGAACATCTTCCAGAAGCTCTTAGATCTAACGAAATTTTATTTTGGCCAAATCATGCCAATAGCAGCTGTATCAGTCTGGACCATCTAAGTTGAATTTTTTTTCGTCTAAAAAAATCAAATTTTTCCATTCGTTGGAACACGACATGTGTATTTTCCCAAACATGAGTCGTTTTTCTTTGTGAACATTTGTTAATCGGAGCTTAGACTTCATTTTTTTCCACCTAATGGATTTAGTTGCGTTTAGTACACGGACAATAGTTCGCGAGGTAACTGGAAGATTATGTTTCTCCTTTATTTCCCGACAAGTAAGGTGATTTTTCGTCGCTTCAAACTAAATCTGACCCTTTTGACGGGCTGTAAATTTTGTAGATCCCTTTGTTGCGGGTTTAATGCCATATTTATTGCCCAGTTTTAAAAAGTTTCTTACCACTTTTTCAGACCTGTCTGTCAATTTGGCAACTTTTCTATGTGAATTTCCATCTTTTTTTAAATTTCGTATTAAATTTCTTTCCGTTTCATTTAATCGCTTTCCAGAACCCATATTTTAAATTTTAACAAAAAACTTGTTCACGCTTTCATACTTTTTGTGAAAATGATCTCTTTCTTAACTGCGTTCAAACGTATTTCTCATTGAAAAAAGCAATACTTTTACAAAAGTATGCATATTTTCTCTTTGAGAACCGTTAGTTTAGTTATTGTTTTTGTTCTGTCTACTTTAATTATCGATGTAAAAAAAAAAAACAAAAAAAAATTCACTATACAGAGAAAACAGCAACAACAGAAAATTAAAAATCAAGTGCGGCCAAAGGAATTCGCCTGTGCCGAGTCTTATATATACTGTGTTAGCGAAATATTAATATTTTTCACTTTCCACATTTTTCTATAATATCAAAACCATAGAAAAAATTAATTGAGTGAAGATAAATATGCCGCGTTAAATATTTTTTAAAGTACCCCATTACGTTTTTTAGTATTTGTAACTATATATATTTTCAGTATTAATGGCATATTTATCAAATACGTCTTACGTCATTAAATATTAAGTGGTTTTAGTAGTAGCTAAGCGGAGATCTTTTATATTTCTAACCTACCAACCAAATATTCAGATATTACTTTGCATATTTGAATTTTTTTTTTTAAATTTTCATATACCGCAGTGCTGTTGCTCTGAGGTATTTTAGCAACTTCCTGTAGAACCAAAAATTATTTCGCGATGAGACACACATGATTTTAAAGGGGAGATCGTCTACATTTGCAACCTATAATATAAATACTCAGAAATTACTTTGGATAATTTAAAATTTTTTTTTTTAATTTTCATATACTCCAATGCTGTTGCTCTGAAGGGTTTTGGAAATTTCAGTTTTGCATCATAAAATAAAAACTAAGAAATTTCCCGTAAATGTTAAAGCATTTCCAGAAAGCGTAGAACTTACTAATTTCATTCCAGTTTTGTTTCAGTATGTTTCTGTTGCGAACTCGGGAATGGTACCTCGATTTTGGACTCATAGCTCCGCCATTTATGGACCCATCCAACTGAGTTTTCGTTACGATACTATGAATGTGATGTTTGAAAAAACTGCGTACTACTTTTTTTCAGTTTAAATAAAAAACGCATAAAAACAAAGCCATAATTAATGAAAATCTAAAATTTCGGTTGTATTTTCGATATTCCTCGGCCATTAGTGAATCAATTGCTTTCATTTTTAGCACAGGTATTATGACTTATACTTCAAACAAAACTGCATACCTCGTTTTTTTCCGTTTCTTCGTTTAGACAAAATACGCAGAAAACCTACTCAATAAATGGGTTTTGACTCATAGCTCCGCCATTTATAGACCGATCAAGCTGAATTTCAATAGTAATAGTCTTACAATAACAACTGACCGTTGATATGCTATACTTTTCTGTATGTTGTCTAGGGACTTCTGAAAGTTGATTTCAACGACTACAAGGACAGAAAGACGGACAACGCTTATTAAACTCCGCTATTCATAAGGATTTAGAAAATATATACTTTATAGGGTGTCCCATGTACGGTGTAAAAATTACAGAATCACAAAGTTATATATACCCTTCTTGCTTACAGTGAAGGGTATAAAAAAGTGATTTGTATGCAATGGGCCACTGTTGCGTTTCCACAACAGTTAATTTTAAGTTTTCAAAAAGGAAAAAGATAGTTAATAATTTTTTTTTTAATTTTTTATCTATGCATTTTTGAAGGTTTTTTAAATTGATATATGAAATTAAAAATATAAATTGTTTTATGTTGTCATCTTTAGACAGTTTTTACAGAAGCACTGTTTTTGGATCAAATTTGAAATTAAAAAAAAGTTATTAAAAACTAAAGCTAATAATTTCTTTTTTTCAGTAAGAGGATAGATAAAGCTTTTAAATAATTGTAGAAAGAAAAAATGTTTGAGTTCTATAGTCTTAGGTTTTATTAAAAAGACACGAACATGGCGTTGCGAAAACGCAACACTGACACAAAATGTGTTAACTTTAAAATACACATGTTTTCCCTATGTCTGGCAAAATTTTTTACTTTATAAAATATTTATAATTTTTGGTCACAAACAACATGTATAAAAAAGTGTAAGCATATGCGATTTGCAACACAAAATTCAACTGATGTGAACATAGACGCTGTTTGTTTATAACAGCTTATTAATTTTTTAAGAGTTTGTGTTTTAATAAAATAAAATAAAATAGATAAAAAAACAATAAACAATATTTATTTCTTCTTATTTCTGTGTTTTTCTTGTTTACAAAAATATTTTTCATTCCGATTATTTACGTATATGTAAATGTAGCAATTAGGTGTTTATGTTAATTCGTAGAATTTTATAGTATAATGCTTGTGTGTGAGCTGTGTGTCATTTATATATGTGTTAGTATATAAGCTTTATGAAAGCTTTAGTTCTAGAATTTGTTAGATTAAGCATTTTCATTTACCTTGTTGTTCTATACATGATACACCTAGAAGTATGCAGTAATGTCTAGATGTTTGTAGACGGTTCTAGACTAAGGTGTGGATTGACCGTTACAACGAATCATTGTTGCTACACGAATCCAGATATCTCTAGTTTTAAGTGAAACAGTATATAAGGCAATGCTAAGACTGCCAGATGAGTTAAGTTCAGTTCTGGTTGAGACATTAGACTGTAAACAAGGTGTGTCAAAAAGAATATAGTGTCGTTGTGACGGTTATAAATAAAGTGTGTTTCTACAACAAGTGTTGAGAAAAGAGAACTAATTGTGTAAAAACGTAACAATATTCGAATTTTTGATAAATGAAATCTAATTCAATTTGCCACAGCGCTCATTTCGATATTTTGTACCGCCATCGACTTGGGTTTATAAAGCTAACTATGCCCATGTCGATCTGCTTATGTGTGTTTTATATTATAATACAAATCTTTAAGGTTTTCAGTGTATTTTCTGAGTTATTTTGTTATTTCTTTGTTCGTATACAAAAATTCAGCATAAGCGTTTAGAAAATTTTCTAAAAATGATGAGAGCCATACGACTGTCAACTTTTTATTCGAAATTTTTGATTTATTGTTTTCACACTATTCTACTTTTTCATTTAATTTCAATTTTTGACAAGTTGTTTTACTCAGTATTATAGTGTAAAACCCACATTAGAAGGATGTGCAACATGTTTAACCACATTACTTGATTATTCTGCAAATCCTAAGATTATAAAAAAAATATATAAATAATTGATTTTCTGTATTCATAATGTATCAGTTTGGTATTCACAAATAAAATTAGTTCTACAAGGTGGGGTAAAAGTCCCGCTACCATTTTGATTCAGTGCCATCTTGGTTATGTGACGTTTATCTCCGTTTAGCTTTAACAATTGTGTTGTGTAGACGTCCACATTTTATTTTGGAAAAATATATGCCACAAGAACGACCAGAAATAAATAGTGACAATATTTATTGAAAATAATCGTTCCATTATTATCACTCAGCAAAAATTTCGTCAAAAATATCCTAATTATACAATGCCTCACAAAACCACAATTTGTCGTTTACATGCGAATTTTCTAAAGAATGGTATGACAGCAGACAGGCTTTGTTTTGGAAGACAACAGACGTCTCGTAACGCTGAAAATGTGGGTCTGGTGGCCGATATTGTTTCAAAGTCTCAAGAAACATCAATACGGAGACGTCGGTCCCAGTTACACATTTTTGCACGAATCCTAAGGCTGTCTGGTGAAATTGAAGAGTTTTCGTCTAATTTGATAATGAGAGATAAAACCAATTTTTTTCATAGTGGCCACGTCAATAGACAGAACAGTCGGTTTTGGGGAACACCGAATCCTCAATTAATCCATGAAACAGTATTACATTCACTAAAAACAACTGTCTGGTGTGGTAATCATACTGAAAACATGAAAAATTCATTAAAAGAACCTGAAAGTTGCATAGAAAATCACGGTCACCATTTAGCCGATATTATTTTAAAATTATGACGAAAAAAAATGTAAAGACCAAATAAACTTTTTATGAAAACCAAACTTACTTATCTTTTCTTTGAGCAAAGTTTTAGGCAATAAAAATTGTAGCGGGACTTTAGTCCCACCTGTTATTATATTAATATCAGTGTGCAACTAATGGTTTGATTTGCTTTTTTATTAACACTTACTGCCAGGCTCCTTATTTCGATGCGAAACGAAAGTGAAAGAATATTCGTCACTAACTTTGACTTCTCGTTCGTTTGGCTGTATGTTTTTTAATGGATGTTAATAAATAGTGAAATTTAGAATAATATTTTTTTTAAAAAGGTTTTGATTAATAAATGATCTGTAACTTCAAAGAATAATAGCTCATCTATTGGCTTATTATGACTAACAGACATTAATTGTTTTGAGGACAATTATAGCCTTCGATTTTCTAGCTCTTATCAAAATTTCATGCTTTTCATGACCTTTGTCATTCACCCCTATCGTGACTAAAAATTAAATTCTTGTTTCTATGAATTTTTCATTCAACTGGAATTGCAAATATTGATTAAAATAATTCTCTTTTAATAGTAATTCTTTTGTTAATTATAAATTACTAATTCACTTAAGTTCAGCAAAAAATCCTTTTTAAAAGCAATAAAATATCTATAGGTTCTTATTTTTTATATATAAAAAATAAATTTGAAGAAAGAAATCCCATAAAAATTCAAAATAAATTAAATTAAATTTAAAATATTTGAAATCGAGAGTATATTTTTGCGCAAAGTATAGTCCAGATGGAGAGACGAACAGACGTGCAATAAAGCGAAGATGATCTAGCCTAAACTGGATAGCAAATCGCAGCAGGTATTTAATAGGACTCAAGAGAGCCCAGTTGAGAAATGTGGTAGCACCGATAACAAGCGACTGTAGTTTTGGAAACCATGCTAGGAGAATGGGTTTTTCATCAAATGACATTGTTGAAGTTGTCAACACGAGAAAGAGCATCAAACTGTGGAAAATCTCCTCTGCCTATGACCTGCCCTGGCAGCGCAAGCTCTATCTTGGGGAGCGCCACTTGCAGGTTCCCACCGCCCTGTCAGATATAGGGGATTTTATCAGAAGCAGTAATTGGATTAGGTAACGGAGTTATCTTCTTCTTTTCTTACTATCTTCTTACATCCTTTTACTTCGCTATCTCTATTACTGTTCTTCTTCACTTTCCTCTTATACAGGTTGAATATTTCCGTAAAAATATTAAAAAATGGGCTGGGTGATTTCTAGATTATTTATTTAAAATTAAATAAAATTATGAGACAAATTTAAATAATGATAGCAATTTTATCTTTAGTAAATTTCAAGTTATACAATATTAAAAAAAAATATCACTTTGTTCATGCACGATTAAAAGATTAGTACAATAGAATCGGGGTTGAGAGAACATATTTTTTGCACCCCAGACTGTTCCCCTCAATTGAAGTTCAAATTTGTAGAACTGAATATAAAACAAAATATTGTGTTATATTTAAATAATATCTACAGTTATTGTTTTTACAGTTAAGTTACATATTTTATTTTTTATTTATTATTATTAATAATATTTGCTCCAGAACACAGCAAATATCATTAATGGGTTTTATTGAGCGGGAGAAGAAATATGGGTTTTAGAACCTCAGAGATAAGTTTGGAAATTTATTTGCTGAATACTTACAAGGGTAAGTATATTTTGTGACAAATCTTATTAACACTTCAACCCAATATTTTCCTCCGTCTCCCAATATGACAGGTTATATGATTCACAATTAGATTAATTTCAACTTCTCAGCGGTTGAAATTTAAATTTAATTAACAAAGTCAATAAATGTACATATAACGTTTGGTTTATTTTATTTTTACACAATTTAATTGATGCAATTAAATTCAATTTAATACAAAGGTAATGATTACTTTAGAGTATTAGCAAGTTTCAATAAAAACTAATTAAAAAGAGAAGCAAGCAAGCAAACACTAAGAAGTTAAGAAAAAAAGTGAGTAAAGCTTAAGATAAAGATGAGAAAAAATTCTTTATCTCAATTCCATTTCGTAAGGCTAAACTCTCAACTTCTCAGATTATACCACTACATATCGACATGTAGCTTATAATTATTTATAGTTGCATGCTTATAAAGTAATGATTTCATAAAAGGAGTTTAATGAATTTAAGAAAAACTATTTTTGATTGTTTGGCCAAAGCAAATTTGGACAAGTTTTAAGTGTTAAAAATTTCTAAGCTTTCGTAGTAAAATACCAAAAAAGAAACTTAATTTCACCCAACGACACAACCGCTTTATGTAAGATACGAACGTAAACTAAATTGCTCTTGTTTTAGGCAAAGAAAACAAGAGTACTTTATTCTTTTTTCCGTGGAAAAACTGTAATAAAACTAATTTAGATTTTAAATAAATAAATATTTTTAAGCTTTTAGGTCTTTTTATATACATATTTTTATTTATTATTAAATTGGTTTCCAATATTTCGACACGCTTTCGTGTGTCTTTCTCAAGGAAAATAATTTTATAATGTAATGAAAATTTTTTTGAAATGTAATTTTTATAATTATGATACTAAAAACTTTTTTTTTCAAATTTTCAAAAAAACGTATACAAAAAACAATAACAACATTAATAACAATTTTATACAAAACACAATTTAACAAAAACATATCTATATGGACCATTTCGTTAGACGCTACTCTGATTCCTCAGTAGATTTTTATATTTTACAATATAAAGGTTCTAATGTTTGCATGAAACGTTGACAGTAATCTACTGAGGAATCAGAGTAGCGTCTGACGAAATGGTCCATATAGATATGCTATCCCCTTCAGTACTTATTGTACTGAATAAATAACACATGAGAATATCATGAATAAAAGAATAAATTTTAAAACCAACACAATTTCTGGAATTATTATTTTTTGGTACTTTTTGACTTTTTAATGAAAACGAACCTAGATGTACAAGGTTAGGATCAAACGGTCTTGAGCAAAGTAAAAATCGTTAAGGGGCAAAATAATAAATCCATAACTACGAAATTAAATAAAAAAACTTTATTTTTTATTAATAGCATTTTTAAAGTGTATCAAAGCACATCCGCTAACGAAGTAGCGGATTAAATGCTAGTTCGTTAATATAAAAAAATAAAAAAATACCATTAAGATGTATGAAAAGTTGAATTTTTTCTCTATATGATTTTTTATTTTGCTCAGAAGCGTTTGAGCCTAGTCTAATACTTCTAAGGTTGTTAGTATTGAAAATTGGAAAAGTATCATTAGAATCAATAAAAAGTACCATTTTGTTCCATTTATATTTTTGCTTCAGGCCGTTTGAGAGAAAGTTAGTACTTCTAGGTTCGTTAATATAGAAAACCAAAAACTACCATTACAATTTATAAGAGTACCATTCTTTTCTTTAATGATTTGTCACTTTTATCTGAATGGTTTGAGCCCAATTTCGTAGTGCTAGGGTTGTTAAAATTAAAAAATAAAAAATTACCATTAAAATCAATAAAAAGTACTATAATGTGTTTTTTACTTATTCTTATTTCATTCAGTACGGTTAAATGTAAAGTACCATTGATATTTCTCCTTTTTGATACTCTTTTTCTCCCTTAAAATTCTTTTTTAAAATTTGATTTCAGTTGGTTGTTACAAACTAGTGGTTTTAATTATTTATTCCGTTCCGCGATTGTGGAAAGCATTTTTTATGCGGAAGTAAAATTTTGCAATTATTCATTCCGTTGTTGCGGTATTCTTCCGCAATTACCGTATCCATATTGGCATATTATTCATTCCTCAATATATGTATAGGGTCCGCCAAATAACTTCTTTTTTTTTTGAAAATGCTACAAAAACATCGAGTGTAGCTTCGGCTGTGTGGTACGTAGCGCCGTCCTGTTGAAACCAAATGTTGCCAATATCCTCCTCTTCAATTTTTGTGATCAAAAATTCGTTCAACATGGCCCGATAACGATCGCCATTGACTAACGGCCACTCCTTGCTCATTTTCGAAGAAAAATGGCCCAATTATGCCTCTGGACCAAAATCCGCACCAAACAGTGACTCGCTTTTTGGTGCGGGTTTTCTGTGCCCCAAATGTGACAATTTTGCTTATTTACATACCCGCCAAGATCAAAATGAGCTTCATCTGAAAAGATGATTTTTTTTTGGCAAAATCGGCAACTTCTGTAAGTCGATCGCAGGCCCACTTGGCGAAGCGAAAACACAACCATATTCTTTCAGCGGAAGGATAAAACTAATTATCTGTCAAATAAGACATGAGCTAAGTGTTACCATTCACGAAATAAGCACTAGTTGAAAAAAAAAGTTCGATGGCGGACCCTTTAGATTAATTTCTACATTTTGCTTAGGCTTCAATTTTCGCAGGGAAAGCAAACGGAAAGATTACAATTGTAAAAAAATGCACAATTTCTCAAAAATAAAATGATTTTTAGATTAATTTGTTTTATTAGTTTAATTTCATTTTTGTTTATTTAAAATGTATTTTGATGTAAAAAAAACATTTTTTTTCTTATGATCAACAGCTGACAATACACAACTTCTTAATTCACAATTAAATGAAACAATTCAAAATAATAAGATAATTCCGCAGGAATGAATGCCAATAATTTTGCATATTATTCGATATTTCCTCGCGCTAAATTTTCCTTTTCGTGCGGAATCAAAAATAAGACCCAATAATAAATTGTTTATGCATCGGGGGTATTGTGAGCCGGTAGCACTGATTTTGGTGTTTGCAAGCAAAAATTTAAAAAAAGTTAGAAAGAACACTCGACCTATTTCAATATGCTCAGCATATTCGTAAAATTAAATTTTGCATTAAGAGCGTCGTGAATACCCTTATTAATTTACTATTTTTTTAAACTATTGTTGGAATTTTTCGGAAAAACGTAAAATAAATTTTTTTTAAACTGTCTACTTACACTTTAATGTGAATAAAATCAGTATTTACTCACGCATTTTGGTGTTTTATAGTTTAATTTATCTCCTATATATGCAACTTTACACAATAAATAAAAAAACCGGTTATTAATGTCATTTTCAGTATCAAAAATTTCCTAATGTTTTTAAAAAATACAACATATTAAATTATTTGGAATTATAAAGTTTAACAAAATTTAGTCTGTATTCGTGCCTAAATCCAAATTAAGTTGGTGTGCAAAATGCATTATTTTCCATGATATTTTCAATGAAAATTTCAAAACATTGTTTTTTTTTCCATGAGAATAACACAAACAAAATTTGGAATTAAGTACGAATAAGAATAAAATTTTTTTTTAAATATTTATTTTTATACCCTCTACAAGTGAAAATTGTATATATAAGTTTGTAATTACGTGTGTAGTTTCTACAGCGTACATGGGAGACCCTATAAAATATTAATATTCTGGATACTTATAAAAAGCGGAGTCGATTTAGCGATGTCTGTCTGTGCGCGTGGATGTTGAAATCAACTTTCTGAAGTCCCTAGAAAACATAAAGAAAAGTTTATTGTAAAAATTTATTGGAAGTTCTTGTCTTCCGCTTGCTATTAAAATTCAGCCGAATCGGTCCATAAATGACTGAGGTAGGAGCTCTGAAGTGCAACTACCTCTTTTTACCATTTTTTGAAGAAACGAACAAATAAATGTTATATGCAGTTCAATCAGAAATTATAGTCTGCAAAAAAATCAGAACAATCGGTCCACAAATATCAAAGATTCAACCGAAAATTTAGAATTTAGCTTTGTTTTTTTATTTTTTATATTCTATCAAACATAGTATCTGGACCAAAACTCCGCTAAATAGGTCAATAAATGACGGAGCTAAAAGTAAAAAATTGCGACTACTACTATTTTTTTATCATTTTTGATGCGTTTTTTTTTTGCGTAATTTCTGAAGAATACAAAACGGAGAAAAAAATTTATTGATATATTTGTCGTAATGTCTGTGCAAAAAACGAGAGCAATCGGTTAGCAAAAAACAGAGAAATATCAAAAATACAACCAACAATTCAGATTTTCATTATTATATTCTTCACAAAAAGTGAAAATTATATACCATATGGCTGGTGTTTAACAATATCAGCTGACACACAACGCAAAGAGAAATCCACCCTGATAGTGGCATCCGTGGAGTTGATTATGCTTAAGTACCTTGCGACCCGATGCTAATGCCCACTATCACGTCCCCAATGAATATTTATTATGATCATGCGTGTTGCATGCTGAAATAGAATATGCTAAAATGCCGGAAGTAGAAAAAAAATACATATGGTTGCATACCGTTGTAAGACTGGCAATGCTTCAAACACACGGAGTGGCATTTAAAGTAGGGTATTGTAGGAAAAGGACGAAGGATTTCCAGGCGTAGTTGTTTTTGGAAGGTATTTGTGAAAAGGGAAAGGAACCGAAAAATTTGGAAAGTTTAGCGGTTAAAATAGAAAAACGGTTAACCCTGGAAAGAAAAGAAAGTATAAAAGCGCAAGCGGAGGAAGAAACGGGGGATTCTCTTGGTACATTTAGAGTTTTGAACATTAAATTTTTGTACTTAACTTTGTTCAGAAAAAAAAAAATATTTTAAGTAAAAGAAAGAAATTATGTCATAAGAACAAAAGAAGAAGAACGAGAAAGAATTTTCATGAGACTGGGAACAGAATCACGCAACACCCTACCACCTCAAGAAAGTCCTGCCCAGTAAGAAGGAGCTAAGAAGGAAGTGGATGAGACAAAGCGTTATCATTCGAAGAGTCTCGATGTATCAGAGTCATCCGAACATAAGTAAAAACAAAAAAAAATAAAATAGAATATAATTTAGATATATATATAAATTTTGATAAGGTGTCATATAATAAGCACAAGCGCGGAATAAAAAAAAAGGAAAAAGAAAATACTTTGTGTAAGTGCCTTTATGTAAAATGGATAAAAAAAAAAACCCCCAGACCTATATCCTTTTGGAAAGGAGACTATCTTGAGTAAAGGAGTGAGCCATATAGTTAGAGTGATCAGGGAATAAAGTGTCTGACACGATAAAAAGAACCATTTAAGAGAGCTCTTTTAGATAGGTGAAAAGAGTAGAAAGTGTTCAGGATTGAACAGGCTATGTAAGAAGTACCTTTCCAAAGGAAGGGATTCAGAAAAAAGGACAGGAAAAATTAATGGCACATTAGGAGCAGTATATAATAATGTTTTTTTTTCTACGTTTAATGTAATAAGTTTTATGTTAGTTTTCGTAACCGTTAAGAAACCGGAAAGAAAAATTAACGATGTTAAGAAAAAAAAAAACTTTTTTTTATTACAATCACTAAGTAATAAGTAGAAAAGGAATCAATTATAAAATAAGTCAAAACTGTTAATTTTAAGATTTATGTATTCGAATAAAATCATACAAATTTTTTTATAACGTTTTAAAAACATAAAATATGTGTTGATAAATCTTTTAATGAGGGTTCGAGTGAGGTTGAATGAGAGGATAGTGGAACCCTGAGTACATGAGTATAGTGGGGACACTTTGGAATCATAAATTGGACGACGGGTGTCCATGGAAGGGCGGGCAAAGGAGTGTAACACCATCTCATCCTCCTACCTCTCTAGGTTGTCTTCCAAAAAAATATTGCTTGTGCGTTTTCTTTTTTGTTTTAGTTATTTTTTTTTAGCCTTTTATGTAACTTTATTGTGCCCACTGGTGTCGGTGTTCGAGGGATGGAACCTACCCTGAAGAGCACACTGACATGAGCAGCTGAGAGCCAAGAACACCAGGCAGCAATAAGTGTAGGTAACAATAAATGGCGCCCAAGCAAACTAGAGATTTCAAAATATGTAGTACATATAATACCTACATGTACTACGCAATAGTACTAAAATGTAAGCAATAGGCCAGTAGTATAGGGACTGAATTTTGTGAGGTGATGGTGAAGGAAATTGATAATATATGTGTGTTAATCTCATAGGCCTGTAAATCCTTAAAAAAAAAAAACAATAAGTATAGGGATCTGCTGTGCAGTTTTCGACCCATTAGCTATAAATTTTATCCGTATACGAAACATAATAACCGCTGCACGTCAGACTACTGCGTGGGAGTCCATTGTGTCTTAGGTGTAGTTTTTTTTTGAGTAAAGTAGTTTCAGTGCACTGTTGTGTGTGAAGGTCTACTGCTTAGCAGGATAGTCGCCCTGGAGATTAAAGACTAGGGGACTGTTGTATTCTGGAGGCAAGAGGTTTTACACCCAATGGGGGATTTTAGGAGCTTTAGTTAGCTCAACCTCAATTTCAATAATAACATTAAAATATTTTAAATTAAATATTACAATACCGATAACCGCTTTAATTTTAATAATTAGAGGTCTGTCTTATTGGGGCTGTGTTAAAAGTAGTAGTATTTGGTTTAAGTAAGGGTTTAGAAGCCTTACGACCGAAACCAATAACTACGAAATGCAATTTGTATATATATATGTTTGAACGGACATAGCATAGACAACCAAAGGAGAGATCAGTAATTTAAAGAAACAGGAAACCAGGTAAACCACTATCCTCAAAACTCAGCAACCAAACTGGAACTAATTATGTATTGTATTGTAATTTTTGTAGTAGTAATATTGAATTTAAGTTAATCCATTGTTAGTAGTAAGGTTAGTGTATAATATAAATTTCAATTTAATAGTACTGTCTGATTGTAAGATGTGTAGTAATTGTTAATTTATTAGCTTAGGTATATGAATGTTTATGTATGAGTGAACTGAATAATTATTACGTCTTGTTTGCGTTTAACCAACAGATGTGAATGATAATAGTTAACCCATATTTTTTTATAGAAACAACTCTGCAAAATAAGAAAAAATAGTAAGATTCATTGGTTTTTGTTTTGAGTCATAAAAATAATTAGGAGAATATTTACCCATTTAATAATAATATTAATCTAGAGTAGAATACCTGGATCACGTATGGCTGAAGCACCTTCACCAGCTAAAAAGGAGAAACAAGAACAGAAAAAAAGATTATATTTAAAAAGGCATAGGGAGAGAAATTCGTGCTTCGACCTAAACCGATCGACACCCTTGGTCAAGGAAAAATATATTAGGGATAATCAATCCAATGGAATGGAGAATAGACCAGAATTTCATGATTTATCAGAAACTATCAATGTGCCGACAGAAAACCGTGGAGCTATTCCCAAACGGTTAAGTATGGAAGCACAGAAGATGGCTGTGGATGAAGAAATGAATCCGGCGGTTAGACAAATGGTTACCGAAAGCGTCCTTAGCGTAAAGGATAGTTTAGATCAAAATATGAATGAACTGATTCAGACAAAGTTAAAAAGGGAAATGGGCAAGGTTTACGAAAGTGTAAGGCACCTGACCGACGCAGTGCGAGGCTTAGCAAATAGGGAAAATGCCGGATATAACAACAATCGAAACAATCCGAGGTTGCACAGCCGAAACGCACAGGTACAATTCGCGCCTTATCCTGGCCCGCAATATCCACTAAACGATCAGTGGAAAATTCGGGTGGACAAATTCGGGCTGGAATTTAATGGCAGTCAGGGCGGGCGAGACCACTTGTCTGTCGAGGAGTTCATATTTAGGCTAGAACATATGCAAAGACAATATGGTAATCCTTGGGAAGAGATACTTCGAGATTTTCATGCGTTGATATCAGGTCCCGTGCAACAGTGGTATTGGGCCTTACTGCAAACAACCATAATAACTAACTGGAGATGGCTACGTTTGGCTTTGTTGAATAGGTTAGAATAGCTAAGTCGAATTGGGAATTAATGCAGGAATTAGTTGAACGTAAGCAGAGGCCTGGCGAGACTATAGAGGACTTCTTTCACAGTTTAAATGTCTTAAGAGCTAGACTAGAAATCCCGGTGGCAGAAGGGGAAATGATTAAAATAGCAAAAAGAAACTGGAGGGAAAGTATAGCACGCGTAGTGTACCCCATGAAAGTTTCGTCCGTGGAACAACTCCGTCTGAAAAGCGTAAAGGCCAAACGTATATTCTTGCGAAGAGACCAACGTAGTTTTTACCAACAACAACAACAACAACACCTAATAAGAGCTCCCAGATATGTGAGCGAGGCAGTAGTGGATGTCGCGGAAATGGATGAGATGCAAGATGTAAATGACGTTGCAGCATTAAATGCGGAAATTATTTGCTGGAACTGCCGCATAAAAGGACATCGATTTAAAGAGTGTAATTCACAGCATCGATCACTCTTTTGCTACAAATGTGGTAGAGCAAACACAATCACACCAGTGTCCTCAATGTTTATCTACACAGGAAAACGAAAAAAGGAGCGCGGCCAATTCGGGGGAGCCACGATTCCAAACGACAGCACCGAAATAAAATTGAAAGGACCACTAATGTCCACAAACTTTGCACAAATTCGACACCAACTAGCACTAGCAGCGCGACGAAAAAAGTACCAGAATGTAAGAAATCGACTTTCCTGTCAAACGATGAATGATAAAAACAGCCATATAGAATCCTCGCTAGAAAATAAGTCAGAGAATCATAATGACGGCATTCAGGAAGCTCAGATAGTTAGAAAAAGAAGAAATAATAAAAATGAAAGATATATAACTAGAGTAAGACAAAAATTCGCAGAGAGGAAAAGGAATCGCAAATTAATAATTGAAGCCATAAACAGATGCCGAATTGAAAAAGATCCTAGACCATATGCCAGAATATTAATAAAGAGAAAAGGTTTCAACGGACTGTTAGACTCCGGCGCTTCTGTTAGCCTTTTAGAAAAAAATTTCCGAGAAATTATTAGTGAATTGGATGCAAAAATTCAACCAATCACACAGAGTATTGGGTAAATGTCAGCTGGAGGTAGAATATAATAATTGTAGAAAAGAAATTGTATTTTATATGTGCTCTGATTTAGAGCAAGAAATGTACCTAGGTATAAATTTCTGGCAAGCTTTCGAAATCGCTCCCGATATTGTATCCGTAGCAGAGTTACATGTAGATTTAGTGCGAAAAATACATGGTGACGCCGAAAGCGACGACAGCCGCAAAATGAACAAACATATTTTAAGCCAACATCAACAGGAACAATTAGAGAAGGTTATAAAAAGTTTTTCATCTTTCGAAGAAAAAGGTTTAGGGTGCAGTCAACTAGAAAAACATGAGATTAAATTATTTCAGGGCACAAACTCAGTGAAGGATAAACATTATCCCATCTCGCCGGCTGTACAAGCTATAGTGTACGCAGAACTAGACAATATGTTGAATCTAGGAGTTATAGAGGAGAGCAACAGTTCATGGTCAAATAAAACGACAGTAGTACGGAAACCAGGTAAGAATAGATTCTATCTAGACGCAAGGAAACTAAATGCAGTCACGGTGAAAGACGCCTATCCATTGCAGAACATAGATGGCATTCTGAGTCGCATAGATCAAACGCACTACATAACCAGCGTCGACTTGAAATACGCGTTTTGGCAAATCGAGTTGGAGGAAGAGGCAAAGCCATACACTGCCTTCACTGTTCCAGGTCGACCCCTGTATCAATTCCATGTGATGCCATTCGGTCTATGCAACAAAGCCCAACGTTTGTGTCTCCTGATGGATAAGGTGATACCGAATAGACTAAAACAAAATGTACTTATCTACCTAGATGATTTGCTCATAATATCAGACGAGTTTAATAGTCATCTAAAACTACTAGAACAGGTAGCAGAATGCCTAACCAGGACAAACCTAACGAGCTAAGATATTTAGCCGGTATGTTGAGGACTGATAAGGAAAAGGTGACAGCAATACGGAGAATTTCTACACATAGATCACCTCGTAAAGTCAGGAGTTTTTTGGGAACCGTTGAATGATACGATCCAAGCATTTGAAGCACTAAAGACAGCCTTAACAACGGCACCCGTACTACGCCATCCCGACTTTAACAAACAATTTTTCGTAGGCCGTATGTGGAAATGATGAAATTTACAGTCATCACGGATCACGCCAGCCTCAAGTGGTTGATGTCACTTAAGGACCTCAGTGGACGCTTAGCGAGGTGGTCACTGCAGCTGCAGTCATACGGCTTCACAGTGGAACACCGTAAAGGGTCGGAAAATGTGGTGGGGGACATGTTATCACGAATGTCAGTCGAGGCGGCAGAAATAAATGAAGACGATTTTTTTGATTTTGAGACGACCGCATTTGAGTCAGAAGAATACATAGAACTGGCCAACAATATTCCAAAAAATCAGGCAACACTACCAGACCAGGAAAAATATACAAAAGAATGAATTTCGACCGGGCAGAAAATTTAGATAAGCCAATGTGAAAATTATGAGTCCCACAGGACTTAACACATTTGCTGAAAGAAAAAGCGCACGACCCAATCACCGCTGCTCACGGAGGCATCCATAAAACATTAGAGAGACTGAAACGACTCTACTATTGGCCCCGAATGGCAGTACAAGTTAAGCAATTTATTCAAAACTGCCAGAAATGCAAAGAGAGCAAATCCGTGAATCAAAGGACTATGCCAGCTATTGGATCGAAAGTAGTAACTGAGAGGCCTTTCCAGAAAATTTATATAGATTACTTAGGAAAATATCCTAGGTCTAAAAATGGCCATGTATACATCTTTATTGTAGTTGACCACTTCACAAAGTTTGTATTTTTGAAGGCAATGAAGGAAGCTACTACTAAAAATGTTGTACAGTTTCTGGTTCAAGAAGTTTTTCAGAAATTTGGTGTCCCAGAAACACTGCATAGCGACAACGGCCAACAATTTACGTCGAATCAATTTTGCGATATGATTGACTTATACGGCATAAAATATTAAATAACAGCAGTATATTCGCCGCAATCAAACGCCGCGGAAAGGGTTAACCAGTCAGTCATAACAGCAATTCGGACATATTTGAAGGGGGACCATAGAGACTGGGATATATATCTGCCGGAGATCGAGCATGCTCTGCGAGCATCGTCACACGCCGCAAACCGGAGTGCTCTTTTTGGATATCACGTGTACTCTAAAGGTGCAAACTACAGGCTCGCGAGAAAATTGCAATCATTGTCCGAACATCAAATAGAAGACTTAGACACACACGACAAACTATTACTCATACGTCATAAAATAAGGGAAAATTTTAATGATGCATATAACAAAAGCGCCAACCGCTACAATAAAAAAGCCAGAAGAACAAAATTTCAACCAGGTCAGGAAATATACAGAAGAAATTTTGTGTTGTCCGAACTTAGGAAAAATATTAACTGAAAGTTCTGTAATAAATTCGTAAAGTGTTGAGTGGTGAAGCCAATCGGCAACAATTTATATGAGTTAGAGTCCTTGCAAGGGAAATCGATTGCAGTTTTTCATGCAAAGGACCTTAAACCATAATGGAGTGCATACATAACTTTTCTTCTGTGATATTTAGGCTTAGATTTTCTTCTGTGATTTTTAGGTTTAGCTTTTCCACTGTGATATAAGAAATAGATTTAATGTCGTGACTGTCCAGTTTACACCTATCGGACGACTGTTTTTGGGATGTAATTTCGGGCTTTTACAGCTATATATATTAGACCTCGCCTCACTTATATGGAAAATTTTTTTTTCGAATTTTGCATTTGGGGATTGGTTAAATATGCGATTTGATGTAAAAATTCATGTGGTAAAATTTGAAGTCGATCAGAGTGTGCCAATCCGTGCCACAATGAGGTCAAAGTTCAAAATATATAGAAAACAATCGTTTTTTCATTGATGACAAGTTATTTATTATAAAAAAAAACATGCAATTCATATAATGTTTTCTTAATTTGCAATTTTTTATATTCAAACATTTCATTAAAAAAAAGATGAGAATTAATATTATTAAATTATTATAAGAGCGACTATTTAGTATATGATGGGAATTCCTTTCGGTAGTTCTCAACAACATGACTGCTTGTCTTCTTCGCTATGTGTTAAGGACCGGTTAAAATCTGTAATAAGTGTGACTTTTCTCTCAGCAGCATCATTAACAACATTATATTTTTCAGAATTTGAACGCCTTTAATGTATTCTGCTCTTTCATGCCAATTTGAGGGATCAAAGTTTAAAAAATTGGTGTCTATTTCCAAACGTGCAAAAAAGTTTTAGTTTTATGTGTTACAAAGCAACTCAAATCTTCAGATTGAAATTCTTTTAATTCTTCAATACTAGCGCAAACTTTTTTAGGCAGTGAAATTACATTGTCTCCCTCAGTTTCGATCTCAGTTGCAAGTGCCGCAACCATTTTTCTTTTTACGTCAAAGGGTACGTTGCAATCAAAAAACGCAAGAGCAACTAACTCTTCCGATAAATACCATAGGTGGTTTCGGATTTTTGCTAATAATGGTATTGATATGTTTGGGTCAATATAACTTGCAATCTTTATAACCAGGTGTAAATCGTTATTTGGTGCTTCGACAGCATAAGTGGTTCTGAACCAGTACGGAACATACAGGCATAGCAGAAATATACAAATATTTCGCAAAGCATTCAACTGGCTGGAAGACATTTGAAACTGTTTTTGTAAAGCATATATTTTTAAAACATATATGGCTTTCGACATGAATCTTGCATGGGATTTTGCCCCAGGTGCATGAAATGCGAAATTTGGGATGCTGCCACATTTTTTCTAAATGTTTAATACAAAACTCTTTGCTGAAATTACATTCTTCGACACTTACAGCACGTTGCACTTCTTCATCCATAATATCAACTTTGAAATCTTCCAACTTAAAAGTGTTCCATTCCCGTGAAAAACGTTCAAATATACCAACTTCTGGACCACTAGATTTTCCAAAATATACCTCAAAAACAGCTCGCAGTAAGATTTCTGCAATATGATGCCTGCACGGTAACCACATCAAACTCCGATCTAATTTTTTCTGCAGCAACATTGTTGCCCCATTATGTTGACCAGTGTTGGTAGCAGTTGTGTCAAAGCACACCATTGCTAATGAATTTATCATGTTTATTTTTGTTAAATAATCATATATTGATTGTGCGATTGCTGCTCCAGATTCAATTTCAATAATTGGAATGGCAATTAACTTTCAATTTTTTTCTGCAGTTAAAACAATAGCTAGGCGGTCAACTTTTTCTTTTCCAGCCATTGCAGGATGTAGTTTACCATCCCAATATAGAACGAATGTGTCAGGAATCTGAAAAATGTTACGATATTCTTTGCGTTGTCTTCTCAAACTTGTAGAATTAAGAACCAAATCTTCAATATTGTGACCTAAAGCTTTCGCTGTCACAGAAATAAAATGGATTGCGAGTGGAGTCGATATATTACCAGCATCCATGCATGCCAACATTCTGTCATCTATGAATTTTTTCTTAACACGATTCTCTGTCGGGTTAATGTTTTTTGGTTCAATTGTCGGCGAATCTGCAGACGTTTCAGATTCACATTCACTTTCATTACTTGTATCAAATTGTACAGTCAAGACTAAAGTAAAAATTATTGAACAAAATAAGTTGAAAGAAAAAAATTACTCATGCTGACTTTAATATAACCTTCAGAGCTTTCAATTCTTTGATGCTTTTCTTTGCGTCGATTTTCCTTTTCTTCTCTTTCCGCCTTACGCTTTTCTTTATTTGTTAGGTTTTGATCTATTGAAGTCATTATGCCAACACAACCTTGTTCCCTTTGTTTAATTAAGAAATCTCTATCCTCCTGAATAGAAATTATTTCTAAGGCATCAACATGTGCAATATCGAATAAATTTTTCAAATGTTCTTTGAAATCTTCTTCCATTTCTCTATGACTTGCAAATTTAGATTTATAAACTTTTTGCACCTTTCTCCACTCATCATATAATTTGTTTAATTTTTCAACACATGTTCTTTTGTGTAACGTTGGAATACGAGCTCTTTCCCAGAAGGGCAATATTTCTTCTAACGCTAATACAGAACTCTCTTTAATTGTCTTTTTTTCACACCGCACATAATAAAAAAAGCATTGTAGCACTTGTAGTTTTGAATGTAATTTGCATCCAACTATTTTTTTTTCGCATTTTCCTATCAAATGCACGTATATGTCAGCAGATCTAAGATTTAGAGATTTATTTAGCAACCTAATAAAAATTCTGTACTGATTGTACTATTTTTAATTCTTTTAATAAACAACTTTTCACAACCGCACTCAATTTCGCAATGGGAAAATACTAAAATCAAAATATAAAACCTAAACGAAATTGGTGGCAGAATGTCTCAATGTACTATACCGTTAGTTTTCTTAGAATATAAGAACGTGGAATTTAACTTCGTTGTGTTGTGACTTACTCAACTTGTGAGAGTTGTTTTACATGTAGATAAGAAAAAAATACATAAAAAGAAAAAAATTTGTTAAAAAAAATTCCTAACTTTTAATATCAATGAAAAAAGGATTGTTTTCTAAATATTTTGAATTTTGACCTCATTGTGGCAGGAGTTGGCACACTCTGATCGACTTCAAATTTTACCACATGAATTTTTACATCAAATCGCACATTTAACCAATCCCCAAATGCAAAATTCGAAAAAAAATTTTGAAGCGAGGTCTAATATATATATATATATATATATATATATATAAATATATATATATAAATACAAAAAAAAAATGAATAAATTTTGATAAGGTGTCATATAATAAGCACAAGCGCGGAATAATGAGATGATTAGACACTAAGCTCCGCTGGTTCAAAGAAAATATAATAGATAAGTTGAGTGTTCCAGCGAAGTGAAGATTTATTGAAAAAACAAAAAAAACAAAAAACAAAAAAAGAAAATACTTTGTGTATAAAACGGATTAAAAAAAAAACCCCAGACCTATATCCTTTTGGAAAGGAGACTATCTTGAGTAAAGGAGTGAGCCATATAGTTAGAGTGATCAGGGAATAAAGTGTCTGACACGATAAAAAGAACCATTTAAGAGAGCTCTTTTAGATAGGTGAAAAGAGTAGAAAGTGTTCAGGATTGAACAGGCTATGTAAAAAGTACCTTTACAAAGGAAGGGATTCAGAAAAAAGGACATAGGAAAAATTAAGTTTTTGGTAAAATGAACCATTATATGATTGCACATTAGGATGAGTATATAGGCCCCGATTATGATTCACAACACTTAACTATTTTGGTGTTGTGTCTTGTGAATTGTGATTACGGTTTACAACACTTATCTGTTGTGTTGTCTTTTCAATTGTGTATCTAAATTTTCGGCGATTACCGTTCAATACATGTTGTCTTATGTGTTGTAAAAACTGCCAAAAACATACAACTGCTTATTAGCTGTTGTCTTGTTGTAGTGGTCAGTTTATTTTCGAGTTACAAATCAAAATGGAGAAAAATTTGTAAGTATATCTATAACATTTTATTTTTTCAAAAGTAATTGTTACAAAACTTTAAAACATTTTGTAGCAAAAATAACTAATAAGAAGCAAATGGAAAAGCTGGTGGAGTTGATGACGCTTCACCCTGATATTGGCCGCGGTAAGCTACCATTTGGGTGCAACAAAATGATTGTGAAAGAGAAATGGGATGACTTCGCCGTACAATTAAACAGTTTAGGTCCTCCTATTAGAAGCTCAAAAGAATGGCAAAGGGTTCGTAGCAGATATATTCAATAATAATTTATAAAGTATAACTTAAAAATTTAACAATTATAGGTATGGACTCACTACAAAGCGAATTTAAAAAGAAAACTGGCAGCCAACAAAAAAATTTTACAACAACTGGGGGTGGTCCCTCTACTGAAATAAGCTTAAGCCCAATAGAGCAAAGTAATATGTCACTTGTCTCCATGGAGTCACAGATAAATCCAAATGGAGTTGCAATGGGCTTGCAAAGAGAAGAAGATTCCGATTTAGAAGGGGTCGTATTTATTCATGAGAAAACACCACCGATTGCTGGATGTAGCAATCGGCCACATCCTGCCAAAAAACAGCCAATCAAAAAATATAATAGATGAACGTTTGAACATTTTAAAAATTCAAGCCAGAAACCAGGAAGAAATGTTACAAGATATAAAACGCTTGGAAAAAAATTCATATAAAAACTACAAACTAAATAAAAAAATGTACGAATTGAAAAAGAAAAAATATGATATCCAGATTAAATTGATACAAGCCAAACTGGAATTAACAAAGAAGAGAATAGAACAGTTGTCATAAACATAAGTTTGGCTTATATTAATTTAACTTGCATACGAGTTTTTTTTCTTCAATGCGTAAATTTTTTTTTATGTAGTTCATATTTTTACTACATCCAACAAACTGTGAAGTTTCCAAATAAATAATTACGGACTCGTTCACTTCAGAATCTTGTTCTCTTTGTAAACTTATTAAATATTTTTTTAAATAACGTGATAAATATGAATTTTGTGATAATTTTACTAGAATAAGCTTATATGTTTTATTTAATTTTTTCTTATTGAATAAGTTTTTGTTTCCTTTTCTCTTGTTATTATTTTTAAGCTAAATAAAAAGTGAATATATTTACTTTATTTATTTATTCAATTAATTTAAAATGGCATGCATTAAATTATTTCTAATTTGTCGTGCAGACTCTTCTAAGTTTGCTTCTGAACTTTCTGCAACTTCCACTTCTACCGGTAATTGCATATCATCACGAAATTCCGTTTAAAAATGTTGGCTTAAATTGTGCAGAGTGAAACACACATTGGTAATTTTTTCCGCTTTTTCGGGAGCATAGTGCAAACCTCTTGCAGATAGCAAACATCGAAATCTGCTTTTAAGCACCCCAATTGTTCTTTCAATAATATTTCTTGCCTTTGCATGAATTATGTTAAAGCGGCTTTCTTGTGAAGCCTCTGCAGCTGATCGAAATGATGTTATTAGATATGATTTTAATGGGTACCCGGCGTCACCTGAAAATATAAGAAAATGCAATCATATATAGATATTTTTTATTATAAAAACTCTAATAAGTTTCAAACCTAAAATCCAAGTATTTCCCTCCAAATTCTGCTGCAAATATTGTTTCAGCTCACTCATATTCCACACGAAGGAATCATGGATTGAACCGGGGTATCGAGCATCTACGTACCGAATGTTCATCTCACAGTCGCACAACTATAAAGACATATATTTTATATTAACAAATTCAAATGAAAATTTCCATCCTTACTATCACGACATTCAAGCTGTAATATCCTTTCCGATTTAAGTAAAAATGTTGCTATGATTCGCACGTGGGACTTCGGCGGCACACCTCCATCCGATGGTCCAAATTCTCGATGACGCTGAAGCATAATTGAGGTTCAATGCGTTAATGTGCCGAATTATCTCATCCTATAGCTCTTGAATTATTGCTGGCTTATCGACGTACAACTTTTCTTTCAAATAACCCCAAAGAAAGAAGTCCAACGGTGTCAAATCACATGATCTTGGCGGCCAATTGACATCGCCACCACGTGAGATAACACTGCCATTGAATTTGTCGAGCAAAAGAGCGTTTGTTTCGTTACCTGTGTGTCAAGTGGCACCATCCTGTTGAAACCACATATCGTCCACATCTATATATTCCAATTCGAGCCATAAAAAGTTCGTTATCAGCTCACGATAGCGAACACCATTCATAGTAACCGCCTGACCGGCCTTATTTTGGAAAAAATACGGTCCGATGATGCCGCCATCCCATAACCCGTACCAAACAGTCATTCTTTGTGGGTGCATTGGTTTTTCGGCAATCACTCTTGAATTATCATTCGCCCAAATGCGGCAATTCTGCTTATTGACGAATCCACTGAGGTGAAAATGTGCTGAAGATGATTTTCTTCGAAAATTGATAATCAACTGTTGCCATTTCTTGCCACCATTCTGACCATTGACGACGTTTGGGATGCTCAAGAGGCTTTAGTCCTTCAATCAATTGCAGCATGTAAGCGTGTACATGCAAGTCTTTATGCATAATGTTCATCAACGACGGGCATGAGAGGTGCAATTATTGGGCACGACGACGAGTTGAGGTGGATGGCTCTTCAGCCACACTATCGCGAACAGCAGCAATATTTTCTGCATAAGAGCTGTACGAACATGCACTGATGTTTTCACATCTCCTACAGACCTGGTTTGCTCAAATTTTTGCACGAGTTTTCCGATTGTACGCACATTTGGACGATTAAATTGACCGAAAAAATCACGATATGCATTTTGATTTGAACGCCCATTTCCATAATAAGCCTGAATAACTTTAAGGCGTTGCTCGATTGTGTATCTTTCCATGGTTCAAATTGAATTAGTCTGAAATTGAGAAATGTCAAATGAAATGCTGAAAAAACTTGACGTTTAGGTGTGGTTCACATTCAATATCGGCCCTTAAAATTTAGTGTAACTAAGACGACTTTCTTTTATATATATATACATATAGATTACCTTCATAACTAATTCTCCAATAGCCAACCGCAGCAAACGCCATTTCACTCGCATCGACAAAAATATATAAATCAATAATCGCAGCAGGATTAAGAAAAAACGAATCATAACATCTACGAATTTTAATGTGCCGTACATTTGTACCACCTTTCGTAGATATTCTCTGGTATTGGTGAATTCCATTCAATATTATATCTCCACAGCTCCTGAAGAAGAATTTTCGATACAATCACTATATTTGCTACAAAACCAAACGGATCGAAAATCGACATTGTCAAGCCTAGTACTTCACTTTTCGTAGGTCTTCGGTTTCCATTCAAAACTTCTTAGCTCAAAACCGGGACGAGCATGTATAGCAATTACCTCATTAGTTACCGCTACCGCTTCGCTAATAGTGTTAAAACTGTCTACATAGTCATCGACATAGTGACACTCAACAATTTCTTTATAGGCTCTTTACTCTGATTGGCCATACAATTCCGCATTTAAATTTTTTACATACTGAGCAGAGAACGGTGAACTGGCTGAACCAAAAATCATAGACTGCATGACATACACATCTGGAGGTCTAGAGCCATCGCCATCGCGCCATACCGGATTTTTATACGGTGGAATATTTCTCGTATATCGACACAAACTCCAATTCGACACTGACGAAATTTAAATAATATTGCCAATAGTATTTTTGGCCGATATTTAACTGGACCCTTTAACAGTCTTGAGTTAAATGATTCACCTTCAACAGGCGCGGCAGCATCAAAAACAAGACGACGTTTATTACCTTTATTAACGATGGTAATAAAAAAAATGTGGCAAGTACCAAGAGTCCGATCATTTTCTATACTGGCCTCTTCAGAGGCTAATTTTCGTGCATAAGATTTTGCAATATATTCTTTAATTTTCTCTTTATACCAGTTGGCCATATCTTCATCTTTTTTCATTTTTGTTTCTACCCCCTGAAGGCGTCTTAGTGCCATTCCAAAACTTTCTTTATATTTAAAATTATTCTCTCTCCATAAGAGTCCAGTTTCGTAATAAAATTCCTTTTTCATAGTTGTTCTTTGCAATATTTCTTCCGCTCGTTTATCGTCCTTGGATACGAGTAGTTCATACCAAAGCTTTCTAATGTAAAATATTCGCAAACTTGTTTTTGTATATCGGCAAATTTTTCAAAATGAATCACACAAACTGTGGCTTCGGCAGACTCTTCATTAGAGCCAAACAAAATATTTCCTAATTTGGTTTGATGTACAGAAAAATTCTCATCAAGATTTATAATATTAATCGGACGTGCAAGGCTCATATGGGGTAAACCAATTAATAACCTAGGAATGGCATCAAAATAATCATCAATCAAAATATCATTTAACACTTGAAATTTTTTCCTAAATTTATTAATATGCAGACTTTGTTGTCTTAATATTTTTCATTGCAAGGGCACCACCAGTCTTACCACTTATTTCCAAATTAATTTTTTCAGATGGTTCACTTGAGGTTTTACCCCTAATCTACCCAAGTGATAAATAACTTTTAGGCCCATGCTAGCCAATTTCTTTTGCTACCTTTTCTTCTAACAAAGATATGGCCCTTTTAATTGCACTGGTAAATACTTAAACAAAGTTCTCTTATTAAAATAGTTGTAACTGGTGTATTGTCATTATTACCATCACTATTACATTCTGCCAAAGTGCCGTCACTGTTGGTTTTGCTTAAGGTACCATCACTGTTATTCTGAAATTTCACAACATTCTCATTGTTATTGTTATTAAAAAATTTATTCTCATGTAATAACGATTATGATATTTTGTGCATTTATTCAAACCACATTGGCGACGATTATTAAAATTTAATGTGTTGTGCCCGGTATGCAAGCAAATAAAACACAGACGGTTGCCTTTGACAAATTTCCATAGACGTATTTTTAACTTTGTGCACTAATTCAAGTGGTGATTATGCTTACATTTTAAATAATATGGATGGCGACTTTCATTTGTTGTTATAGCAAAGGATGATCTTACCTTGTCCCGTTTGTTGATAGAGACTTCATTTCTACTTATATCTGTTTCTGTTTGCTAAAGAAATATATGTAGCGAGGTCCTGCAACCATATACTAAACTCTTTTACGGTGAGATATTGACCAAAATTATACATCGTGCTTGTCGCAATAGTTTTTGCAATACAAAAAAAAACAATTGTTTTATTTTAATTTATTTAAAATTTTATTTAACTCATAGCAGTTTTAATTCTTATTAAAGTTCAACAGCGAATTTGATATGTTGACTGTCTAAGAGCTCAAGTATTAATAATTCATTTTTTCTCAATTTTCATATTTCTTCGACAAGGATGTCAGAAATGTATAGTGTAAATATTTTGTGTAAATGCTAACGTTGCCAATACTAAGTTTGTTACACTTGTAAAATATGACGTTTTCTCCAAAAATAAATTTCATTGTGTAATGTCTATTGTATAATCTAATTTGACGAAACACCGCCCACTTTGCAAGACTGTAAATTAACTTCAGACTGCGAATCTGTTTTTACCACTGCCACTGATTTTGCCATCGTTTCCGACTTGTACGCTTTACACCTTGCCTATTATCCACGTCTGAGGAGGAAGATTGTCTTCGTGAACGACGACAACGCCTCCGATTTTCAAGTTTTGCGTTGGCTGTTGTCCATTTGACTTGAAGTTGTAAAGGGTGTTTTTTTATAGAACTTTAAATTGCAATAAAACAATGATGGATTATTCGATTGACATGAATTTTATTTATCCGAAAGATAATCTTGTGGCATTATATTTTAAATATGATTTCTGGCATATGACCGCCACGGCTGGCTCGGATGTAGTCCAATCTGAAGGTCCAATTTTCGATGACTTTTTCCAACATTTGTGGCCGTATATCGACAATCACACGGCAAATGTTGTCTTCCAAATGGTCAAGCGTTTGTGGCTTATCCGCATAGACCAATGACTTTACATAGCTCCACAGAAAGTAGTCTAGCGGTGTTAAATCACAAGATCTTGGAGGCCAATTCACAGGTCCAAAATGTGAAATTAGTCGGTCACTAAACGTGTCTTTCAATAAATCTATTGTGGCACGAGCTGTGTGACATGTTGCGCCATCTTCTTGGAACCACAGCTCCTGGACATCATGGTTGTTCAATTCAGGAATGAAAAAGTTAGTAATCATGGCTCTATACCGATCACCATTGACTGTAACGTTCTGGCCATTATCGTTTTTGAAGAAGCATGGACCAATGATTCCACCAGCCCATAAAGCGCACCAAACAGTCAGTGTTTCTGGATGTAACGGTGTTTCGACATACACTTGAGGATTAGCTTCACTCCAAATGTGGCAGGTTTGTTTGTTGACGTAGCCATTCAACCAGAAGTGCGCTTCATCGCCAAACAAAATTCGCTTATGAAAATCGGGAACAACGGCAATCTCGTTTTCGAAATAAAATTGCACTATTTGCAAGCGTTGTTCAGGCGCGAGTCTATTCATGATGAATTGCCAAACCAAACTGAGAATAAATCACTTGACAGCTGTTAAATCGGTCGCCATCTTCAACAGTAATGCCAACTTAGAGTTCCATACGTCTATAAAAAACACCCTTTATATGCCCATATTCTAACTACTCTTTTATTTAACGAGTTTGCCTCAATTAGTTTCAGCAGTTGGGACGTTGAGTTCGTTGCTTAATTGGTTAGCAACATAATCTTTTTCAGATTTGTTTTCTTCTTTTCCAATGCCAGGTATTCAGAAGAAAGTTCGAGTTGTGAATTACGTTGCCAATTTTGCTCATTTTCTTCTAAAAATTTAGGTCCAGAAAACCAAATTGATGTTTTAATTTCACTCACACTACAACCTCTTGATACTATATACGCTGGGTTATGTTGCGTTGGCACATAACGCCAAACGGAGTCAACTGATTTTTCCTGACGGATAAGTATTGATTCAGTGTAAAACAATTTGTGAATCCCTCCAGAATATTATACTTTCAATTCCAAATTTAGAAAGCTTCTCTCTAACTGTTACCCACAATTTAGCCAACAAATGAGCTGCACATAATTCTAATCTCTGTAAAGTTTATACTTTTTTCGATGGAGCAACTTTCGACTTTGCAACCAACAACCGAGTAGTAATGAAATTAATATTGTCCATTCTTATGTATATACAACAACCATAGGCGTGCATTGACGCATCCGAAAAGCCATGTACTTGTACAGAGGCACTTTGTGTGGTACCAACAAATCGAAGAATACAAATTGAATCAATTTGTGAAAGTATTTTCTTGAAATTTTGCCACGAAGTTTCTAAAATTTTTCGAAATAGATTCGTCCTAATCCAGATTTTACTCTTGTAATAGTATTTTTGCTCTTATGATAATAGGAGCAAATAGCTCAAGGGGATCAAATAAACGAGAAGAAATGATTGCGAGGGCTCTAGTAGAATCAGAACCATCAAGATGTAAGTGCCGTTATTTTGATAATATCTACAGTTTGAATACCACTTAGCTAGACTGAATCCACACGAATTTAAAATGTGTACCACTTCACTTCGAATCATGGGTTAACGTTTCAGTATCATCTGCTCCCGTGAGAAAATTGTCAACATAAAAGTCTGTGGCTATAACGCTAGAGCCAATAGGAAATACTTCCTTGAAAATATCACTGATTTCTTTCAGACATCGTATCGCAAGATATGGCACGGGAGCCGTACCATATGTAACGGTATATAAATCGTAAGTTTGAATTGGTAAACCTAGATTTTCTCGCCATAATAGTAATAGAAACTTGCGATCATCCTTATGTACTCTAACTTGCCTGTACATTTTAGTAATATCCGCAGTCATAGCCAATTTGTTCAAACGAAATCTTATCAAAATTGAAAATAAGTCATTATGAATTGTAGGACCGACCATCAGAGTATCACTCAGTGACGTTTGTGTTGATGTTTTACTGGACGCAGCAAACACGACTCTTAATTTCGTTGTAGTACTATGAGCTCTAATCACGCATTCATGCGAAATGAAATAATGAGGTGAACTTAGATCTACGGTATTCCTTAGCGACATGGGGCCAAGGTTCAAATATTTTTTCATAAATGCTGTATACACTTTTCTTAACTCAGAATCTTTCAAAACTCTGCTTTCAAGAGATAGAAAACGTCGCCGTGAAATCTCATATGAGCTACCTAGAACTGTTCGGTCAATTTTAAAAGGCAACCTGACTTCAAATCGACGATCTTCAATTCGACAAGTGGTTTTATCAAAATGAATTTGACAATCTAATAGTTCATCTGTAAGCTTTGAACATGTTGGAACTTGTTCCAATTCCCAAAATTTTTCCACGATCTCATTGAGCGAACCTAGATTGTCCCTTTTAGCCATTAACTGACATACCTGTGATTCAGCCTACACACCTGTCCGACATCTGCCTGACATTACCCATCCTAATATTGTCTTCTGCAAGATAGGCAGAGATTGTCCCAACTTAATCTATCCAACTGACAAAAGTTCATAAAAGGACTCAGCTCCTATGAGAATGTCTATTTTTGGCGGTCTGTCAAAATGTGGATCTGTCAAAACTATGTTTGCTGGCATTTCTAATTTGTTTTTGTTAATTCTATCGTTGGGCATTTTCGCCGAGATTGACTTCATTATAGAGAACTCGGCAAAAAATTCAGATTCGTTGACACACGACGTAATGTATATACTCAAACTCTGCTTTACGATTTTGTTTGCCTGGCCAACACAAACTATCCTCAAATTATTTTCATATCTTTTCAATGAAAGTCGTTGAGATACTTCCTTTGATTCCAGATTTATTTCAGAGCCAGAATCCAAAAGAGCCCGGGCTGGTAAATATTTACTATAATCTGTACCATAGATGTGGCTAAAATCTATAAGCATTGAAGTAACGTTTTGGTTAGCTGGGGCCGAATTACCGCACTCATGATCGTGTAGTCTTTGTAATCGAGTAACATTTCGTTACGTATCGATTGGTTGGATTATTGCATTCGGTAACAGACGTATCGAAATTTTTTCAAAATGTGCTTGATTTTTTTACATTGGAATAGAATTTAAACATATGTGTTTTGTGTCTGCAATATTTTTTGCAGGCAATCCAAATAAAAAAAAGAATTCTTTTATTTAAAACAAAAACTTCAAGATTTTATTTAACGTGTCCAAATAATTATAAGTTCCAAACAAGAAGAAATGTATACAGAAATTCAAGAACAATTTATACTTTCTTAATTAAATATTATACAATATAAATATAAGTTAAATAAAGTTGAGTAGCGGTTCATATATACTTGTTTACAAGAATGAAAAACAAATGAAGGAAAAAAAAAAATATAATGCAAATGTGCATCACAAATTACAGTTTAAATGGGAAAAAAAAGGTAATATGAAAAAATGCAGGTAGAAAATTTAAATGAAATATTTTACTCGACACAGGAGCGCATCTGCGTTTAACAATATGTTTTGCTAAATATCATATGTTTATTACAAAGCAAACATTAAAAAAAAAAGAATTTTTCGCACCTTACCAATTAATTTTTGTTAAACAATTATATTGAATTAAAAATTTAATAAATCACTATGTCAACATTTTTAATGAGGTGTGTAACGTCATCTGACTCTGAAGACGAGTATAATAGTGTACGTATTAGGAAAGAAATGCGGGATAAAAGTGATCCAATGTCATTGCCGGCTAGTTCGTAATAAATTGGATTATTTGATTTTATTTTTATTATATACATAATTGTGATATATCATTTTGGTTAGATTTATTGAGCGATTTAGGCTTTCCAAAGATGCTTTTCATTTTCTTCTTTCGGAACTATCTTTCGGTGGACATATGTCTACAGCACTACCACCAAAGCTGCAACTGGCTGTAGCTCTATCGCTTTTAGCTAGTGGTGGGTTCCAACATACTGTGGGTAATGACTACTTGATGGGAATGTGCCAAAGTGCAGTTTCCAAAACGAGCAACCAAATTATAAATGAAATTGAACACAAGATATGTCCAAAGTTTGTAAAATTTTTGCCTAATGCATCTGTTTCATGTATGGAGTCATTCATGCAAAAATTTAAGTTTCCAGGAGGTAAGTATATTTACTATCTTTTAGTTAGATAAACTACATGATTTAAAATGTTTCTATTAGTGATCAGATGCATAGATGGAACTCATTTCGGAATGCAAAAACCATTACAAAATGAACATATGTTTTTTAATAGCAAAGGCTACCATAGCCTCAACTCAATGATAGTATGTACAATTTATATAAACAATTATTTAAGAATGTACTTTTATATAATTAATATATTTTCATTCCTTAGATTTGTGATCATGAGTAAAGAATCTTATTTGTTAATTCTAATAACCTCAAAAATATTTGGCTTTTAGGTAAAATATTTTTAAAATTTCGGCATTTGCACAAAGTTGTTGTACATATATATATTTAATTTTACAATATTTATTTATTTTTTTGAGCAAAAGTCAATGTATTTTTATTTTATCCTGATGAAGCTTATCATTGTTGTTTGTGAGATATTGGAATAAAAATATATTGACTTTTGTTTAAAAAAATAAATAAATATTGTATAATAAAATAAGTCGAAAAAATATAAAAATTAAGTATTTAATTTTAAATAAAATTTTCCTGCAAAAAAATTTAAACATTTATACTTTTTTATTGTTTTAAACATTAAATATATTTAAAAAACCTACATTTTATATCTTTTTTTTTGCAAAACAATTAAAAAATATCGCTTACGATTGATGTAGAGTTAACGAGTAATAATTAAACAGCAAAACTAGAGCAAACACTCGTTATCGTATGCTGTAATCTAAAATTTCGATAAAAATTAATCGATAACGAGTGCGGTAATCCAAAACAGAAAATTTACGGCAGATTTTACTCTATCACGAGTGCGGTAATTCGGCCCTGGTCTACTTAACAGTTCCTCTGAAGTTTGGGCTGCATTATAACTATTAAACTTATTAGTATATTGGTAATGTTGTGCTGAAGCTTTACCGTTAGCATTTAAGTGATTATGTCATTGTCGCCATTGTATGTAGAGCTATTTCCATTCTTCCCTATTAAATCCTGATTATGTAATAAAATGTGATGTGGACGTTGGCACAAGTTACAACGACTTGTGCGACATTTTCTAACAGTATGACCAACCTTTAAACAATTAATACAAAGTCCAGTTTTCTTTGTAAGTTCAAATCTTTGTGTCACATTTTGCTAGAACAAAATAAACATTCTTATAATTGTACTTGTGTACATGGAAAAGAAAATTGAGTATTTTTTCTATCCTTTGTACAGGGTGGGCCAAAAGAAACCAAGGGGTGTAAAAGTTTAATAACTTTTTTGTTTATTAACTTTTTTTTATTTTTTCTTTCAGATTATATAATATACAAAATGGAAATTTTTTTACACTAAGTATGAAAAATGATGTCTCTTAAATGACCACCGTTTTCAGCTTCGCACTGATGGGCTCTTTTTAGAGCATTTTCCATAACATCTTTCAAAACTTGTGGCTGCAACAATGTTTGCCTTGAGTTCAAGGATTGTCTCTGGCTTGTTCACATACACTCGCTCCTTCAAAAAACCCCAAAGAAAACAGTCGAGTGCTGTCAAATTTGGCGATCGCGCTGGCCAAACAATTTCCGAATTTCGAGAAATTATTCGCTCTCCAAAAATTTTATTTAAAAGTGCCATTGTGTTTCGGGCAGTATGGGCAGTGGCTCCGTTATGCTGAAACCACATACCAGGTCTGTTTTCAAGAGCAGGACGTAAAAAATTTTCTATCATAAAACGATACCGCTCTCCATTTACGGTTACAGCACTTCCGTCTTCATTCTCGAAGAAGTAGGGCCCAATGACATTTTCAGATGTGATCCCACACCATACTGTACACCTGATGGGGTGCAATTGGCGTTGATGAATGGCTCTTGGATTTTGAGAACCCCAGAACCTACAGTTCTGCTTGTTAACAAAGCCATTCAAATGAAAATGAGCTTCATCACTCATAATCAAATTTTCAATAAAGTTGATTTCATTTCTGGCCAACTCTTGAAATTTAACTGCAAAATTTAGACGTTGCCGATGATCTGCGGGTTTTAGTTCTTGGACCAATTGCACCTTATATGGGTATAACTGTGAATCTTTTTTTAAAATGCGCCGTAGTGACGTACGAGACATTTCTAGCTGAGCAGAACGCCTTCTGCCAAATGTTTCTGGTGCTTCGTTAACACTTTGCTGTACTCGTTCAATATTTTCCGCAGTGGTCTACCGGTTCGAGGCAAATCTCTTACGCTGCCATGTTGGTGATGACGATTAACTAAGCAACGAATCATCGCTTCAGAGGGCGAAATTCTGACGTTAAAATGTCGACGATATGCTCTTTGCGTTAAAATAATTGATCTCTGGTTTAAATAATAAAATTCTATTGTTCTGGTTCTCTGTTCAGTTGTGAACCTCTCCATTATAAATTCTCCAAGTGTTGTCTATATAATCTGAAAGAAAAAATAAAAAAAAATTAATAAACAAAAAAGTTATTAAACTTTTACACCCCTTGGTTTCTTTTTGCTTGGTTGTATTTGTTTTCGATTTGGTTCTATGAGAAGTTTGTTCAGATTTTGTGGTTTTGTCCTCATTAACCTCTAAAAACTGGCAACGTATTATGAATACTGATGCGCAATCGCTCCACTGTGTCAGCGATGTGTAGTTTAGTTGCTCATCCAATTTCGACTTCGATTCAAAATCTACCTTCGACAACACTAAATGAATTAAAATGGCATGTTTTATGTCCTTGTCAGTTCTAAGACGAGAGAGTGAATCTAATACAGCCGAAACTGTGTACACAATTTGTGGCAAATCTAAAGCGTTCGGCTTAGCAATTTTCCTTAGGTTAAATAGAGATCCAATAAGATCCTGAAATATTAAACACTTATTATCGTACCTATCAGCAAGTCTTTTCAAAGCAGAAGGATAGTTCTCCTCGTTAACTTGAAATGCCTTAAGAGTCCGTAGCGCATCGTCTTGAAGACTATTAATCAAATGATTAAATTTTTCAATGACTGACAGCGTAGGGTCATCGTGTATCAAATTATTAAAACTTGTAATGAAATTTTTGTATTCTGAATACTTTCCATTAAACTTGGGAAGCTTTAAACTAGGAAGCCTATTAACAGGTGGAAGGGAACGAGAGGCGTCCGTTTTTGGTCTTTCACCTAGCTTTGTTAACAACAACAATTTTGTACTGACACAAATGTCATCCAAGTATCTTCTATTATTATCCTCTCTATATCTGTCTGATAGGTCATTAGTTGTTTAATGTATGAATTCAGAATTTCCAATTTGCATTCCATATCGATTGGATTCCTTGAAACAGTTTCATCCTGGTACATTTTCTTGATACGACTAATATTGCGCCTAGCGGATACTCTCTGCTTCATCAATGATGCAAGATTCTCGGCATCAGTCATTTTTGTCTGTCCACTGGTCATGATTTGCTAGTTCAATGCCAAATTTATGTACACACTTGCAACAATTCTCATACAAGTTGTAGAAAGCAACTTGTATTTAACGAACAAGCTTGTGAGAAGTGTCAAGTATTAACCTAATGACTCAAATCGTTTCCAGTATAATATAAATCAATATGACAAGTACTAAAGGAAAAATGATCACTAGTGTACATCGATCGTAAAATATTAGGAAATATTAAAATTGGTATGATCGATATCTTTACGATTTATACTCATACTCACATATCTAATTTTTTCTTTAATTGATAATTAAGTTTAATATTGCATATAAATCAACTGCAAAAACAACAAAATACATAACAGTAATGTATAAGAGAATATTTCGTAGAATTCCAATATGTGAATCAATATAGAATTGATCGACGTTGTTGGAAAATATTTATGTATACTTGCGTGGAGCCAAAAATTGTATGAATTGAATGTATTTATGTGTGTCTGTATGTGACCATGTTTTTTTTTTTTGCATTGCGGGCAAGGGCTGTGTGATTTTCATAGATACCCAGTGAGCATCCCGGAACACTGCGTATGCACGATTCGCCGCTAGGGCGGCTACGTACTAAAACACACCATCACAATATTCACCTAATCCCGGCGGTACACCGTGGAGGTATTACTTTGCCAAGATGGGTTGGTGCAGTCAACCCTACTGTGCTCTGGTTAGAGCTCTACGAAGTTACAAAAGAACCAATCGTACGTACTTCGAAATGTATTCCCAGTTTTCAGGTGTTTCTATCATTAGCTGGGTCACATTGTGAAGTCCAATCTTATTATCTAATATTCGTTCCAGTGTTGCTCTTGCGGTTTCAAATCTCGGACAGACGAAAAACACATGTTCGGCATCTTCGACCACATTGTGGCACTGTTGACAGCGCGGTGAGTCTATCAGTCGGCACCTATGCAAGTACTGCCTGTAGGCACCATGTCGGCTAAGGAACTGGGTAATGTAGTACCCTACATCCCCATGTCTCTTTTCCATCCAGCTCTTCGGATCCCTAATTAAGCTATATGTCCACTTGTCTTTGCTACTATCAGTCCATCTACTCTGCCAGGTCCTAATAGTCTCGTCCGTGCGTCCTTCCTAGACATGTCATCATTATAGACTAGCCTACACTCCCTAGCCAACAGGTCTACCGGTATCATACCTGCTATGACAAACGCAGCTTCGTCCGACACGGTCCTGTATGCACAGCATAACCTCAGAGCAGCCAACCTGAACACCGCGTTCAGCTTAGAACAATATGATCCGAACCGCATACATTTTGCCCAGATTGAGGCTGCATATAGTATGATGCTCTTAACTACTCCACTAGTTCCACTAGATTTCCCTACTATATACTCCATGTGCCTCCTAAATGATAAGCGGCTGTCAATCACAACTCCTAGATACCTCAGCGAATCCTTAGAAGTTATCTCACAGTCGCCTACTCTCACCGTCACTAGCTCCCTAGTTCGTCGGCTCGAAATGACTACGACCTCCATCTTGTGGTTCGCTAGCTGCAGACCCATGGAAGTTAGCCATGACCGCACTATTCCAATATTCACATTCTTAACTGATTCAGCCTCTGTTAATCCAGATGCTTCAATTACCAATGCGATGTCGTCAGCAAAGCCAATAGTTCTCACACCGACCGGCAAGTCCAGTCGCAGAACGCCATCATACACTGAATTCCGCAAAATCGGCCCAAAAACCGATCCTTGCGGAACTCCCCTCGTTATCGTATATTCCCTGCTGCCCTCGTGTGATCGCTATGCTCCACCGCTAATGCTCCACCGTACGCGACCGTCCACTCTATTGCTGGCAAACGCTATGTCTATAACGGATCCGCCTCCGTTTCGACTAAACGTATGCTCACTGCCCTGGTTCAATAACACCACATCCAGGCTTGAAAAAGCTTCAAGTAATGCCCTTTCCTTAGGGTTTGTCCGTGGGCAGCCCCACTCGATAGCCCACGCATTAAAATCGCCAGCAATCAAAACCCTCTCATAGCTAGCCGCGTCCAGAGAAATCCTGTCTACAATGCTCTTAAATTCCTCAATACTATATCTAGGTGGAATATAGCAACTATATATTTTCAAACCAGCCATAGTGACCCTTACAAAGCCAATGTCCGTAGTCATTTGGTCCCTTGGCATCCTCCCACTCGCCACCCAAACTGCGGCAGTCTTCGTCCTGTCGGTCCACACCCGAGTATCGTCAGTCCTGTATGGTTCACTTAGGATAGCTATATCTATCCTCTCCTCCGCCATACTCCTAATAAGTAGGTTCTGTGGTTTAGGTTCAACTGAAGAAGTTTCATGCCCTCTTTTTGCGAGCCTCTAGAGCCAATCTATACCTTGGGCATGTTGAAGATCCAGTAACATGCCCCCTGTTCTCCTTGCAAAGAAGACAGCTTGGCTTGTTCCGGCAAGTCCTCATCAAGTGCCCCCTCTCCCCACATTTTATACACGTGTCCCTGTAATCATTCCCGTTCTTACAGTTCGCCGCCACATGCCCAAAGTCCAAGCACTTGAAGCATATCCTGGGCGTGATGTTCTCACGAATCCTGCATATAACCCATCCTATTCTTATTCTGGACGCCGTCAGTTGCATGTTGGCTAAGGGTGCACTTAGCGCAACAATTGCTATCTGTGTCCTCCCGAACGCTGTCCTCATCGATCTGAGAATTTTCTCAGTGCTTCGAGAATTTCTTCTTTAGTCGTAATTTCGTCCATGTTCCTGATTTCTATTGTAACCTCCTGGCTAGCCGCCCTAACTTCGGCATTTTTCCCTAAAACATCGCTGACTGCATCTCTAAACTGTAGAAGTGCGTCATGTTCAGGCTTATTCAGCTCCAGAAGCAGTTCGCCCTTGACAGTCTTTCTAATATTCCTGTCGGTCTTTACTGTCTTCAAAATGTCCGCGTATGACCTATCCGAGCATGCTCTTATTAGCAGGCCATCCGGCCGAGTCGTACGCTTCTTCACCCTTCCCCGACTCCGGACCTTCTGCCACTCACCCTCCCCTTCGCTTGACATTGGATTGGCCAATGCTGGTGAAGGGTTCACTAGCGGTGTATGTGATCATGTGTTTCTGGATGAATGTAAGTATGTATATCGCGAATGCGGGATGGTTTTGGAATATAAGTTTTTTTACTTTAGAGAAAATAAAGAGGTTTACTTCTTGACAACTTAATATAACATAACCTCACTTGAAGTTCAAGATGAACCTTTTCTCATTTCTATTATTTATTCTAAACAAATATATGTGTACATACAACCTTATTATTTGCCATAATTTCCACCGAGAGACGGATGACCGTATACTTATTCCAATAGACCCAATTTTTTACAGCGGCAGCAACTGATAGCAAACCTTGATGTCCACAGTAAATTCAATGGTAGTTATCCGTAATCGAGCCCACGTTGGGCGCCAAATTATTTGTCGCGATAGTTTTTGCGATAAAAAAAAACAATTGTTTTATTTTAATTTATTTCAAATTTTATTTAACTCAAAGCAGTTTTAATTTTTATTAAAGTTCAACAGCGAATTTTGTATGTTGACTGTCTAAGAGCTCAAGTATTAATAATTAATTTTTTCTCAATTTTCATATTTCTTCGACAAGGATGCCAGAAATGTATAGTGTAAATTTTTTGTGCAAATGCTAACGTTGCCAATACTAAGTTTGTTACACTTGTAAAATATGATGTTTTCTTCAAAAATAAATTTCATTGTGTAATGTCTATGGTATAATCTAATTTGATGAAGCACATGGAATATTTTATTTATTCTTCACGCTTGGCAAGTGGCAGTTTATTTACTAATTCTTCTATTTAAGTTCGATTATCCAAATGTGGCGTTGCGCCAGCATTTTGCAGAAACAAGTCAAGTTTGATAACATTGAACTAAAGCTTATAATTTCGTATGTTTTATTTTCAGGTATATTTGGATACGCCCGCCCTATAGAAATTTGACTGCGTATCAAAATTTGTGGTCGGCCATAATGAAATTCTAATGTCTTCATTATCTGGGGCCTGTTTCACTAAACTACGATTCTACAAGTTTACAAATTACAATCACAAGCCTCATTCTTACAAGTGTTGATGAATTATGTTTCATTAAAATTTTCACAACACTTGTAGCTTTTTTCACTTGTAAACTACAATTTCTACAATTACAATTCTTTTAATATTTATATTGTAATACTAATTTTACAATTCTTATTTATTATTACTTAAAATGCTCAAACATCATATAAAAACGCAATATAATTAAACATAATTAAACATACATATTTTAGAGTACCCATGAACTATATGAAAATTTCAAAAATTATTTTAAATGCTTTTACAATTATTTTTACTCCAATGTATATCGATAATTTGTTTTGACTGTTATCACACCACTAATCAATCAAAACACATATAGTTTGTGTTTAATTTAATTTAATTTTTGTTTTGTAATGGCAAATCTACAAAATAAAATTAGTGTGGTGCGGGAGATTCTAGCTGCCAAGGATGTTCTCTTTGGTAAGTTTATCGACTTGATTTTTATTGCGTTGAATAGATAAGCGTACTGGTTTTAATACGAAATTTTTTTTTTTTGCGGATACTGAGCAAAAAATTTTTTATCATATTTTCAAAAAAAGCAAAAAAAAATTTTTTCGCACTATCCGAAAAAAAAAAATTCGTATTAAAGCCAATACGCTTATCTATCCAACGCAATCGAAACCAAGTCGATATCTTGAAAACTAAGCAAGTTATGGAAAATAAGGTAACCAGTTCTGCTACTGCCTTTTTCCGGCCACTTTTTGGTAGAACTGGTTACCTTTTTGGTCATAACTTGCTAAGTTTTCAGTGTATCGACTTGATTTTTATTGCGTTGAATAGATAAGCGTACTGGTTTTAATTCGAATTTTTTTTTTTTTTTGCGGATAGTGAGCAAAACATTTTTTATAATTTTTTCAAAAAAAGCAAAGGGGGTAGTCCATGGTAATTTTTGTGCAGAGTGGGAGAAATTGCATATGCGGTGGCTTGCACTTGGACTGGTGCCAAGTGCAAAAGACGCCAAATAAGTGCGTGATGTTTTTTGGGCAAACATCAAAAGGGCGACACTGGTAAGCTGGTTTTATAGAGTGTTAACATTATATTATATTGTTTTTAATTAAGGTGTTGCCGCTTATCGATAATTTCTAATAAGCAAACAATGTGATATAGTTTGTTTTATTGCATATAATCACATATTTAAAAAAATAAATAGTTAAAAATAAACAAAATAAATAAATAAATGCTAATTACTATTAAAATTGTTTCACTTTGTATTTATTTGAACTAATTTTTATTAAAAAATAGTTAAAAATCACATTTTAACTAAATTTATCATTCACTTGTAACTTGTAAAATTTTTTCTGAGGGTCTCCGTCGACTCTAACTTTTTTTTCTACAATTCTACAATTGTACAAGTGCAAATTTAGTTTAGTGAAACAAAACCACTTGTAGAAGTATGACTTGTAGATTTGTAACTTGTACAATTCACTTGTAGCTACAAATTTGTAATTGTATTTTTATGAAACACAATTATTCGCAAGTTCACAATTTTACAGTCAAAAACACTTGTAATTGTGAACTTGCAGCTTAGTGAAATAGGCCCCTGGGTTACGTTTTCTGCGTGAATTAATAATGGTTCAACCTTAGATTTAGCATTACCTTTTAATGCTCTCTGTAAGCGAGATAGATTTTCCAAATTGGTGTAGTTATAGTGTTGTGTAGTTTCCTTGTACGATAAAGAAAACATAGGCCATTGCTCTGGCAAATCATACAACTAACGTATAGGGCGGTGTTCACGGTAAGCTTGTATATTAGGCAATGCTGCGGCTGCGTCGGAAATAATTGTAGGTGTCGTATTCAAAAATTGGTATAACGAGGTTGGCATGAACGAATGTGCTAACTGATGAGGCATATAGTTTTGTGCAGATTGTGTATGCTTATAATTATGTACAGACGTAGGCCATAAAATTATTGTTCTGTGCAGATGTTGATGGCATACATGACTGTACACAGTATGGCGGCAATTTTGAATTTAGAAAATAGGGCAAGCTGACATTCGGAGTAAATGGAGTAGGTAAAGAAATTTTGTCAATACTTATCTTTTGTTGCATCGGCTGATATGATGTAATTGTACTACCATTATTCGGCATGAACAAGTTATCGGTTGAGGGCAGTTAAACTATTTTTCGAACGGGCTGATGTGATGCCGCATCAGTTGGAGTTATGTTAGTTTTTTCCATTAGCATCTTCAATGAATTCTTTAGGCTACGAATTTCCTCCTGTAATTCGGCTACAGACGGTTTTTCGACAATTGTCTGTTCATCTTTGCTTTCACTAGCTTTGCTCTCAAAATTTTCGTCCCTATCATCTTCGATGTTGAAGATAACAGGATTGCAATCTTCTTTATTTCCATGGGACATTTTTTCGTACTGTAAACGTTGACTACGTAGTATCATCTCGGAAAATCACTTACGCAGTTAAATAATAAAAAAATATAAAAAAATTATGCGGCTGCAACCTTAAAACAGGGTTATAACAAAACTTTTAAAGGAATTTTACACGTGCGGCATATGACGTGCTTATTGATAATGTTTTATTATCTATTTAAATATATAGTATATATATTTAATTTTACAAAGTTTCAAATAAAATATAATCTTTACTCACTTAACTCTGCCTTAGCTTCCTCTTCTTTGGACGTTTTAAGTTAAAATAAAATTCACAAGAGAGACAAGCGATTACCTTTTAGAGGTAATCGTTGTACAGATTACGTAAAAATCAGAATGGTCGTTTTTACAAAAGGGAGTTACCATAAAATAATTCATACATTGGCAGCTCTAACACAAACAAAATATATCGTTAAATTTAAATTCAAAATTCAAATATATTTATCTTCACAACACCATTATATAATTTTTTTTTTTTTTATATTTATGTGTTGTGTTTATAACACAAGCAATCAAATCGTATGGAAATTTTATATTAAAAGTACTGAATATATTCAGTCTTTTTCATACAAATTATTATGTTATAATAACAACTCATTAATAAGAATGTGGGAAGTGAAAAGTATGAATATTTGGCTAACGCAGTGAAGGGTATATAAACTTGGCACAGCCGAATTGAGCTTGTTTTTTAATATTTTTTTAAACAACTTGAAAAATAATAGTACAGATTGAAAAGATGTACAATTAATTTAGAATTTTTTAAGATAAAAATATTTCGCAACCAAATAGGATTAGTGGTTTTAAATTTATGAAAAATGTAGTTGCCCAATGTTTTTTTGGCTGTTGCATAGACTAATTTGAAATAAATATTAAAACACAACATTTACAAAATTTAATCTTTATTTGTGCTTAATTTTAATTATGTTGTTTTTGCAATAAGTACTAAGAGGGAAAACATATCCTTGTGACCCATTTCATTAAGCACTTTTCTGAAACATCACTGGATTACTCCCAAATCTTGCTCAATTCCTGCGTAAATATTTGAATGCTTATTTTGTTACAGCAATTGACTAAATGAGAATTGAGTCAATAGGTAAATAAAAAGTTTCAAAAAATTCAAGCAATATAATTGCAATTAAGCAAGAATAAAGATTAATTTTTGTTAAACTTTATGATTCCGAATGATTTACTATGTTGTACACAACATTTGCCATAAAAATATATCACAATAAATTTTTTTTAGTTATTGGACAAGGGCGTGAAAGGACGTAAACCTTATGAACTCGTTAAGCAATTGTTATGTAAACCGTAGTGCTCTTACAATTAATCTGGGACAAACATAGTTAAAAAGGAATCCAACATCAAAAAGGAAATAAATTAAAATACATTTATAAATATATTTGTAAAATACATAAAAAATTTTCACTTAATGCTCAATCACTTGTCGAACTCTAACGGGACGTTGAGCATGGAGTCAATTAGTGAAATAATTGACCACCAGACACTAAGCCGGCAGCTAGTAGAGGATACTAGCGATCTGCTGGTTCAACATACATTAGTCGGCCGCACACCTTCACCAGCTTCATCGGTAACAGCCCTATCAACGCATGATGTAGTAGTGGATGAGCATGAAGTGCGAACGTCATCCAGTGTTGTTTTAAATTCGGACTCTGGTGAACACAGTAATAGAACCATAGGCCATACCATCATGGATCATCATAGTCCAACGTATCAAGCACAACGGCTGAATCATCAGCAACATAATTTACTCCAGCGTAATCAGCAACATCATATGCAACATCACCAACATATAAGTTTGCCGCACCGTTTACATTTAGAAAGTCCTGATCACTTTGTGGCAGCTGATAATGCTTTAGATGCGTTATCTGTGGGTTCAAACTGTTCAAACACAATGGGACATATCATTGCCGTAGAGCAAGAACATAAATTTGTGATAGTTAATGGCAATAGTAATGCTAGCAGCAGCAACACTAACAATAACAATAATATCTGTAATAATCACAAAAACAATAATAACAGTATTAATAGCGATCACAATAAAAACAATCCTGATTTGGGTGTAGTATTAGATGACTTAACGACCGATGATCATACAACAGTGGATTCTACAGATCATCCAAATTATGAATCCCATGATGGATCAAGAGAATCCGAATCTCATCATACGTCCACATTTAATCATATGCACCATCACCATCGTCAACAGCGTTGTCGGCCCAACATACATAGTCATTCCCCCCTTCAATCAACTCAAACTGAGCCTCTGACAGTGATCGTTCAAAATCATGACGACTCACGAGATTCTGCTACACAAATATTAAGTCCTCCAGAGCTCAGTGTAGTGGGTGTTGGTGAAAATTCCTTGGGAACAAGTTCCTATCAAACATTGACTTCTGTAGTTAATGATGAGCCATTATCTTCGCCGAGCTTTAGTCCTACATCAGCATATGCTACTTTAACGCCTTTGCAGCCATTGCCACCCATTTCAACAATGTCAGAAAAGTTTGCCTACGGTGGACATATTAGTGGAGGTGGCGTTATCAGTAATTCTAGTACAAATGACGTTACTTGTGATAATGGGAATAACGTTAATACAGCTTCGAACGGATCATCGGGAGTTGTTGGCTCATATGTTGTAATGCCAACTACTCATCATAGCCATAGTCAACACCAACATCATCATCCGCATCAGAACCATTCAAATACACTAAGCTCAATAAGTTTAAGCGGCTTAAGTGGGGGTGAGGCCTCACCATATTCATCATATGATAAACTGCCTACAATGGGAATGTCTATGACACCTCCTCATAATTATAGCAGCTCTCCTTCACATACTCTCTCAGGGCTCGTGGTATCATGTGATTTACCGGCAACTTCGCCTGGAAGTTGCGGGCCCTTATCCCCTCAATCACCTTACAGCCATTCAACGGAATTGCAAGCACCAAAACCGCCACAATCAAGTTTATTACAGTGCAAAGATTCTTCTAGCTCGAAATCAAACACGGCTACAAATGAAAGCAACTCAGGCGTGACGGAATCTGTTAGTCAGCAGCGCCATATAGTTTGCTTATCATCTGTTAACATTAATGGTAGCAATGTTGTGAGAGACCATGTCATTGTTACCGATTACAATTCACCTTATAATTCTCAGCAAAGAGACTTGATTGTCTCAACCACACTATCTACCTCATCAACTTCCAACGCTGACGGTCAAATTTGCTCTAACTTACAACTGCAACCTTCGAGTCCCGGAACTCTTAGTCAGCACTCAGTATCGGCTGGTTCATTAAATTCTCCAGGTACTGTCGCAATATTACCACAAATTAATAGTAATAATCCTAAAAGTTTAGTCAATATCTCATCAATGCAAGGAAATCATCAACAGCACGTAGTATGTCTTACACCTTCACCACCACCTCAAAATATTGGCTTAAATGAAGTATCTCAAACCATAGTAGCCACTGCGAGCCATAATCATGATGGGACAAATACGTTAAATAGGCGAAGACTGATGGTAAATGGTTGTCTGGATGCACAGCTTATACTGCAAGGGACACAACAACACCAACAACATTCTCACGATTTGAAATCTCATCCAATTACTAGTGAATGTACTAACAATGGAACTCAGCAAACCCAAATTGTTATTGAATCTCAACAGGAACAAGAACAGCAACAACAACATCAGCAGCAGCAGACAATTCAGGATCAACAAACCCATGATGATATTCAATCTCGTAATAAGCATGCCCACACTAACACAAGCTCAAACTCTCAAATCACTAATACAAGCTGTGGAGATATGGAAGAAATTAATACAAAAGAATTAGCTCAACGAATTTCAGCAGAACTTAAGCGCTACAGCATACCTCAAGCGATATTCGCTCAGCGGGTTTTGTGTCGATCTCAAGGCACTCTATCCGATCTGTTGCGTAATCCAAAACCCTGGTCAAAACTCAAATCAGGTCGAGAAACCTTTCGCAGAATGTTTAAATGGTTACAAGAGCCGGAATTCCAGCGCATGTCTGCCCTCCGTATGGCGGCCGCTCAATTGCCACAGCGCAGTTCTTGTACAACTAGTGCCAACAGTTTAATTAATCATCACGTAGTTAACAACAATGCACACGGTAGGATAATACTCATAAAAAATTATATTATTATTATCATGATTGCCAACTTTTTTCTTTACAGAAGATTTCGATTTGGATTTCACAAGTCCAAACAGCTTAAGTAGCACAACAGCAGTAAGCACAGCACCAACAAGACCAATAGTAACATCTATAAGCTCATGTCATCGAAAAGATGAACCTAAAATGGAGCATATGCCTCAACCCAAAAAGCCTCGGCTCGTATTTACGGATTTGCAAAGGCGAACTTTGCAAGCAATATTTAAGGTACTCTTTCTTTAATAATTCAATTTCGTATGATGATACATATGCATGTATTCATGTATATAAAAATAAATAACAACTACTGTTTTCCAATGCTTGTTTGAGAGGGTCATACAGAAGTGTCAAAAATAGCAGATATCTTTGTCTCTTTCATTCATTAAGTTTTGTTTATACAGAGTGAGGCTAAAGTAACTATATGATTTGTTTTTTAAATAAATATTGAATGAAATGAAAAAAACAAAAAATTTCATGATAAAAACAAGTTAAATTCGGCTGTGACGAGTCTTATATACACTTTACTGTGTTAGCGATATATTAATATTTTTCACTTTTCACATTCTTCTATAATATCAAAACCATAGAAAAAATTAATGTGCTGTTTTTATAACACAAGCGATTAACTTGTCTACAAAATTTGTAAGAAAAACACTCAATATTTTGAGTACTTTTCATATAAAATTTTCAGACAAGTCGATTGCTTGTGTTATAAAAACAGCCGCGTTAAATATGTTTTAAGGTACCCCATTAAGTTTTTTAGTATTTGTAACTATATTTTCAGTATTAATGGCATATTTATCAAATACGTCTTACGTCATTAAATATTAAATGTTTTTAACAGTATATTACAAATCTAGACGACCTTCTCTTTAAATTGATATACGTCCCATTTCGTAATCTTTCATGGTTCTTTCGGAAGCTACTTTATATTATTTTAAAATTTCCATATACCCCAGTGCTTTTGCTCTAAGTGATTTTAGCAACTTGCCGACGAACCATTAAAGATTGTGAGATGAGATGCATATCGTTTTAAAGAGGAGACTGTCTACCGTCAAAATACTCAGAAATTACTTTGGACTATTTTTAAAATTTTTTGAAATTTCCATACACCCCAGTACTGTTGTTCTCAGGGATTACAGATTAAATTCCTTTTTGATTTTGGTAATTTTCCTGGACGAAACCGGGAATGGTACCTAGGCAAATTGCGGAATGGTAAAAATCCCTCAGAAGAAGAGTACTGGGGTATGAGGGAATTTAAAAATTTTTTAAAAATAATCCAAAGATTTTTCTGAATACTTGGGCAATAGATTACAAATCTAAACGACCTCTTGTTTAAAACGATATGTGTACCAAACCGTAATATTCTATGATTCGTTTGCAATCTCTTAGAGAAATCAACGTATTTATGCACATTTGTATCTTAGTATGTCAAAAATACTGAAAAGATATTTACAAATACTAAAAAACATAAGGAATTACGTGAAAACATATTTAACTAACCATATTTGTCTTCACTCACTTCAAAAAAAGTATGTAATTGAAATGCATACTTTGTTCAGCTTGAGGTCGTATTAAATGTGAAAAATTTATTTATTTATTATTGGAGTGAAATATCTATAAAAAAATAAATTTTTATAATATGACTAAACTTGACGAGTTCTAAGAAACAATCCTTTCTGAGAACCTCATTTCTAAAAGCAGTAAAATGTCTGCAGGCACTAAATTTTTAAATTAATAAAAAAAGAAATTCTTAGAAAGATATTAAATAGGAAAACAAAAAAAATTATTTTCATTTAATTTGGAGATTTTTGTAAAAAATTTTAAGCCAAACATATTTAATTAAATATTTAATTATGGAGAAAGACCTAATGAACTCTCTTTAATAAAGATGCCTACATTCGTAATACTATTATACTCAAGGCAATAAAAACCACACGCACCCACATGCACTTTGCGTAATGTACAAAGCACTACGTACATGACAGCTAAAAAAAAAAAAATAAAGAAAGCAAAAGCAAAGCAAAAAACAAAAATTAATGAAAATGTGAAATGCCGGTGGTGTTTTTGATTTTTCTGGTCCATTTGTGGACCGATATTTCTGATTTTTTGCACAGACATTACGACTGGTATTTGTGACAAATCTGCGTACCACGTTTTTTGTCCGTCTTGTAGTTTTGACAAATTACGCAAAAACGTACCAAAAATGGTCAAAAAATAGTGGTATTCGCAATTTTCGACTCATAGCTCAGCCATTTATGAACCGATTTAGCTGAATTTTGGCCCATATGCTATGAATATGATATCTGAAAAAACTGTTTACTAATTTTTTTATACTTTAGATAAAAAATGCAAAAAACAAAGCAAAACTTAATGAAAATCTAAAATTTCGGTTGTATTTTTGATATTCCTCAGTCATTTGTGGACCGATTGCTTTCCTTTTTAGCACAGGTATTACGACTTATATTTCAAACAAAACTGTATACCACGTTTTTAGTCCGTTTCTTCGTTTAGACAAAATAGGCAAAAACCCACTCAAAAAATGGTCAAAAATAGAGGTAGTTCCGGTTTTTGACTCATAGCTCTGCCATTTATAAACTGATCTGACTGAATTTCAATAGTAATAGTCCTACAGAAACAACTGACCGTTTGGTGTACTATACTTTTCTGTATGTTGTCTAGGGACTTCTGAAAGTTGATTTCAACGACTACACGGACAGACAGACGGACAACGCTTATTAAACTCCGCTATTCATAAGTATTCAGATTATATAAAAAGGGTGTTTTTTATAGACGTATAGAACTTTAAGTTGGCATTACTGTTCAAGATGGCGACCGATTTAGCAGCTGTCAAGTGATTCATTCTCAGTATGGCTTGGCAATTCATCATGAATAGACTCACGCCTGAACAACGCTTGCGTAGATTCGTCGAATGGGCCCAAAACGAGATTGCCGTTGTTCCCGATTTTCATAAGCGAATTTTGTTTAGCGATGAAGCGCACTTCTGGTTGAATGGCTACGTCAACAAACAAAACTGGCACATTTGGAGTGAAGCTAAGCCTCAAGTGTATGTCGAAACACCGTTACATCGAGAAAAACTGACTGGTTGGTGCGCTTTATGGGCTGGTGGAATCTTTGGTCCGTACTTCTTCAAAAACGATGACGGCCAGAACGTTACAGTCAATGGTGATCGGTATAGAGTCACGATTAATAACTTTTTCATTCCTGAATTGAACAACCATGATGTCCAGGAGCTGTGGTTCCAACAAGACGGCGCAACATGTCACACAGCTCGTGCCACAATCGATTTATTGAAAGACACGTTTGGTGACCGCCTAATTTCACGTTTTGCACCTGTGAATTGGCCTCCAAGATCTTGTCATTTAACACCGCTAGACTACTTTCTGTGGGGCTATGTAAAGTCATTGGTCTATGCGGATAAACCACAAACGCTTGACCATTTGGAAGACAACATTCGCCGTGTTATTGCCGATATACGGCCACAAAAGTTGGAAAAAGTCATCGAAAATTGGACGTCCAGATTGGACTACATCCGAGCCAGCCGTGGTGGTCATATGCCAGAAATCATATATAAAATATAATGCCACAAGATTATCTTTCGGATAAATAAAATTCATCTGAATCAAATAATATGTCGTTGTTTTATTGCAATTTAAAGTTCTATACGTCTATAAAAACACATTTTACTTTATAGGGTGTCCCATGCACGGTGTAGAAATTACAAACTAAAAGTTATATATACCCTTCTTATTTACAGTGAAGGGTATAATAAAGTTCGTTTTACGTCAATTTTTAAGTTTAATAATGGCAGTTAAAAGAGATCCGTTTTCTCTAACGAAAAAATGTGCTTTTTTCACAGCTATTTGCATAACTTTGTTGAGTGTTTCTTGTGATATACGATCAATTTCTTTTTCAATGTTGTCATTTAGTTGCTGCAAGGTTTGGAGGTTATTCACATAAACTTTGTCTTTGAGATAGCCCCACAAGAAAGAAATCTGGTGCAGTCAAATCAGACCATCTCAAATCGCCTTTTTTAGAAATTATACGATTTTGAAATTTTTGTCTCCATCACTGACCGATAGCTATATGTTGTTGGATTTTGAAAAGGGAGAGGTGCAAATCGCCTTTCAAAATTTTCCGAAGAGTGCGGTCAGAAAGTTGCAAATTAGAAGATCATTTTCTCGTTAATATCTCCTGATTTTTTGCAATGCTGCCAACTCGAGGTCTGTCCGTACGTCTTGAATCTCCGACGGTCCCAAATTCAGCAAAATTATCTAACAACGAACGAATTATTGGATCCTTACACCATAAAATGTTCTGTAGAATATTAATTATCCAACGTTTATCTTTAAGGGATAGAGAAACCGTTAAGCAGTTGTAAAGCGTTCTATATTTATATATTCTCCCAAGTTTAATACAAAAATACATGAAATGTTATTACAATTTAACTAAACGGAATATTGACAAATTACATTGCTCAGCAGCAAAATCCTCCTTTAAATGAAACTATGTGGACCACATGAATTTTGATGTGCTAAACTCAAATCCATTTTCGGTTTTTCTCTATCACGTAAGGATTTTTTTTTATGGGCGTAGCAATTTTTTTCACCTAAATAAGTCAGGTACGAACACATATTTCAGCCTAAATCGAAAACGACTCATCCGATTTGCATAAACAAAACACTAAAAGATGCGTAACAAAATTATATTTATTAAACTTCACATAATTTTTTTCAATTATATATTTTATCGTTTTGGAATTATTCAAAAATTTAAGTGGGAAAAATTTTTTTTTCTTGCAAAATTCGTTTTTTTTTAATTTAAGAATGCAATAAAAAAAAATAAAAAATATTTTATATTTTGCACATTTTTCTGAGAGCTAAATACCTGAAGAATAAAATAAGATATAAATCATGAAAATCGATTAACAAATGCAGATTTTATTCTCAATTTACCGCAGGTACCCAATATTGAAAAAATATGTGTGCAGTCAACCTTACATATGGTGATAGAATTGCGTTATCTTAGCAGGCAGGTAATAGAAATAGAGGACAAGGGTATTTTGTATGGTTCTGGCAATTAAAACTTTCTTTGTAATTCATCAAATTTTTTTTGGCTTCTTTGGATTTATAAAGGGTGTTTTTTATATACGTATAGAACTTTAAATTGCAATAAAACAACGATGGATTATTCGATTGACATGAATTATATTTATCCGAAAGATAATCTTGTGGCATTACATTTTAAATATGATTTCTGGCATATGACCTCCACGGCTGGCTCGGATGTAGTCCAATCTGGACGTCCAATTTTCGATGACTTTTTCCAACTTTTGTGGCCGTATATCGGCAATAACACGGCGAATGTTGTCTTCCAAATGGTCAAGCGTTTGTGGCTTATCCGCATAGACCAATGACTTTACATAGCCCCACAGAAAGTAGTCTAGCGGTGTTAAATGACAAGATCTTGGAGGCCAATTCACAGGTCCAAAACGTGAAATTAATCGGTCACCAAACGTGTCTTTCAATAAATCGATTGTGGCATGAGCTGTGTGACATGGTGTTCAATTCAGGAATGAAAAAGTTAGTAATCATGGCTCTATACCGATCACCATTGACTGTAACGTTCTGGCCATCATCGTTTTTGAAGAAGCATGGACCAATTATTCCACCAGCCCATAAAGCGCACCAAACAGTCAGTTTTTCTGGATGTAACGGTGTTTCGACATACACTTGAGGATTAGCTTCACTCCAAATGTGGCAGTTTTGTTTGTTGACGTAGCCATTCAACCAGAAGTGCGCTTCATCGCTAAACAAAATTCGCTTATGAAAATCGGGAACAACAGCAATCTCGTTTTCGAAATAAAATTGCACTATTTGCAAGCGTTGTTCAGGCGCGAGTCTATTCATGATGAATTGCCAAACCAAACTGAGAATAAATCACTTGACAGCTGTTAAATCGGTCGCCATCTTGAACAGTAATGCCAACTTAAAGTTCTATACGTCTATAAAAAACTTCCTTTACATCAATTAAATATTTTTCAAATTACAATGTAAACCGAAAACGGATTTGAGTTTAGCGCATCAAAATCCATATCGTCCACATAGTTTTATTTAAAGGAGAGCCAAAAAGTGATTTTCTGCAGAGCAGTACTATTGCTATTAGGCATCTGCAACAAATAACTTTTTTGTATTTGTAAATACATTTGCCAAAAGTAAATACAATTAGTTACTTGCTCACATAGCTCAAATAGTGAAGAGTAGTGTAGTGTTGCTTCTCAAGTTCTTATCCGAAAGCATTTGCAAAAACCTTGTTGCGAAAATAGGAACAAGAAAAAGCAAATAACTCAGCGAAAAGAGTACTTAAAAAATTAGTACTGTATTTGCGGAACACCAAATACTTTGCGGGAGCTACCACACTTCTTAACACGAAATCGCTCAATCATTCAACAAAAATCGAAATATATTAGAAACTGTTTTGTATATTATAAGCCTATAAAATATGAGGTTATATATAGTAAATTATATTTAAATATAATATAAATTAGATTTTAATAAAAAAAAAATTTAACTTCATATGTGTAAAAATTTAATTTGTATTTACATAAGCCGTGGCGACATCATTACCTTATATCTGGCAACAGCAGTCTCGACATATAACGAAAAACTATCATTCTCTTTTAAATTCCCTCTCTCGCTCTTTCTACATACTTTCTTTAATAAAGATGTATAGAGACTCCTTTTTTTGTGAAGGATATAACCAGAGATGCCAAACAGTAAATACCGATATTCGGGATTTTTACTTTTTAAATTCCGGGTTTTTCGGAATTTTATGAATACCGTTTTAGTTATATGTCATAAAGATGTATTTTTCTGTGTCCCCTTATTAAAAATATAAGCTTATTATTTGAAACGCCCTGTTGAAGAAAATCAACACAACCAGTTTGATATAAGTATTAACAAAACTTTCTGTGTACGAGTATATTTCTATTAAAATTAAAAAAAGGTGAAAACAAATAAAAAATTAATTTTTTGTTGCGTATTTAAAAAAAAAATTAGCTTTGAAGAACACAAAACAAAAATTAAAGATAGAAGTTCAGTTTGGAGTCATTTTCTATGTTTATTTGAAAATCCCAGGCTTTCACTTGGTTCTTATGTTATACCTAAAGATACCAAACGGGACTGGTTTTTAAAAAACCCGAAATCCCAAGCGGGATTTACCTCTATTTTTTTTACCATTTTCGGAGCGTTTTTTTGCGTAGCTTGTGTAAAATGCAAGACCAAGAAAAAAAGTCGTAATGTCTGTGCAAAAAACGAGAGTAATCGGTTAGCAAAAACAGAGAAATATCAAAAATACAACCGAAATTTTAGATTTTCATTCATTTCTGCTCTGTTTTTTTTTCGGTTTTTTATACATCATATTAATATTATCTGGACCAAAATTCAGATGGTTCGGTCCATAAATGGCGGAGCTATGAGTCAAAAATCGCGGCTACCTCTATTTTTACAATTTTTCTAAAATACAAGACGGACAAAAAACGTGATAAGCATTTTTATCTGAAATAACAATCAAAAAGATCGGTAAGCAAACGAACCAGAAAAATCAAAAATACAACAGAAATTTTCGTTAATTTTTGCTTTGTTTCTTGCGAATTTGTCTGAACTACAAAACGGAGAAAAAAATTTATTGACATTTTTTTCAATAGAAATAGCATTCGTAATGTCTGTGCGAAAAACGAAAGCAATCGGTAGGCAAATGGCAGAGAAATTTCAAAAACTTAAAGTTTTTTTATGGAAATTTTTAAGCTGTCATGTGAGTAATGTTTGTATACACAAACACGAAAGTGTGTATGTGTGTGTGTGTCTTTAATTGCTTTAGTGTAATAGCATTATGAATACAGATATCTTTATGAAAGAGAATTTTTTCGATTTTGCCGTTAATTAAATATGTTTGGCTTAAAAATTTTTTGCAAATGTTTGCAAAATTTAATTATTTTTCTTAGAATTTCTTTTTTTATTAATTTAATAATTGAGTGCCAGCAGACATTTTACTTTATTGCTTTTAAAAATAAGGTTCTCAGAAAGGATTTTTTCTTAGAACTTGTTAATTTTAGTTTCTTGAAGAAGAAAATTATTTTTATCAGTGTTTATCATTTCTTTTTTTATTGTTATATAATTTTTTATTTGTAAGTTTATATGACCTTTTTTATTGGAAAAGGTAGTTTATTAATTTGATATCGTATTATAAAAACTTATTTTTATATCGATATTTCGCTCCGATAATAAATAAATAAATTTTTATATTTAATACGACCTGAAGCTTAATAAACTATTTGTATATATCTTTTCAGTATTTATGACATATTTATCAAATACGTCTTACGACATTAAATATTTCTATGTTTGTTTTTAATATTTTTTTTATTTATAAATATGTTTAGGAGAAATATAAATGCGTAGGTACAAATATGCATAAATGCGTTGATTTGTGTAAGAGATTTTAGCAACTTCCGAACGAACCATAGAAGATTACGGGATGGGATGTATAACATTTTAAAGGAGACATCATCTAGATTTGTAATCTACTACTACAAATACTTAGAAACTACTTTGGATTATTTTAAGAAAAAATTTTGAATTTCCTTTATACCCGAGTACTCTTGCTCTGATGGAATTTTACCATTCCCCGCTTTGGCGAGGTACCATTCCCGATTTTGCACTTGAAAATTATCAAAACTAAAAAGGAATTTAATCTGTAAATTCTAAGCTTTCTGGAAGTGTTTTACCATTTTCGGAAATTACGTTGTTTTTAGTTTATAATTATAAAGCCCCATTTTGAATTTGGATCAACTGAACAACAAATTAATAGATTGCAGAAGCTGCAAAACAAGGCGATGAGGGTAATACTAAGATGCAACAGATATACATCAATAAGATTAATGCTAGAATCACTAAAATGGCTTAATATTCACCAAAGGCTGGAATTAAATACAATGATTTTTATTCATAGAATGAAGTTAGGAGACGCTCCTGAGTACTTAACTGAGCAACTGAAGTACGTAGGTGAAACGCAACCGTATACTTTGAGAAATGAGATGGATTTCAGATTACAAACAGGAAACACTACTAGAGGGCAGAGAACGCTATTGTACAAAGGGCTAAATATATACAACAAGATGCCAAACTACATAAAGACTGAAAGAAATTTTTATCAATTTAGAAAGAAACTTGTAATGTTTATTAGAGCAGAGCATATAAATGTGATATTTATGTAAATTGTAATATAAAGTATTAAAAAATACTACTAAATAAAATAATAATAATAATAATAATAAAAAAAAATAATTTATGATGCAAAGCGGAAATTACCAAAATCCTTCAAAGCAACAGCATTGAAGTATATGGAAATTTAAAAAAAAAGAAAATTTAGAATAATCCAAAGTAATTTCTGAGTATTTGGGTGATTACAAACGACCTCTTCTTTGAAATGATATTTGTCCCATCCCGTAATCTTCTATGGTTAGTTCGGAAGTAGCTAAAATCTTTCAGAGCAACAGCACTAAATACTGAAAATATATTTACAAATACTAAAAAATTTAAGGGGTTACGTTGAAATATATTTAACTCGGCAAATTTAATTTAAATCACATAATTTTTTGTATGTTTTTGATATTTTAGAAAAATGTGGAATGTGAAAAGTTTTAATATTTGCTAACACAGTGAAGGGTATGTAAGACTCGGCACAGCCAAATTTAACTTGTTTTTAAAATTATATCTTATAGTTTTAGATCTTTTATAACGTAAAAAATTTAATTTTTTACAAAATTAATTTTCTTTCAATTATTTTATTCCCTTGTTTTCGCGTTTTAGGAAATACAGAAATGACTACCTATTTCTATCAAGCTTTCCCAGGAAATTTCTAATTTTCTGTTCTATCAAATGTCAAATTTGTCATCTCTGTATACATTGTGGTTCTAATTAAATCATATTACGCACAGTTTGGTATCCAACACTGTAGTGCGATTCAGTAACTTTTGACGGTTCGACACTATCCAATCGATATCCAATATGCGATTCAGCTAATCTTCGTTAACATTGTTAGCTAAAAATTAAAATCAGTGGCACCCACTGCTAATAGGTTCATTCCAGTACTTTCTTAGTAAAGCTTAGTAACCGAGTAAAATTTAGCAAATTTGCTCTCAAGAAAATTTTTATACAAAAAGTAACAGAACGGTAAATTAGTAACATTTCGTAATAATAAGTACGCAGCTGATTGAAAATAAAAAGTATAGCTTTTTGACTACTTTTTTATTATTAAAACTACTTGATTAAATATATATTTTAGATATTTAAGTTAACGAATAAATATCTAGTTATTCTAAAGTGTGTTCGAAATTCCAATAGCTTTTAAAGACTTTTCATTAAACAATTCCAAAATTTAGATTTGTATTCAAAATCCAAAAATAACTGTTTAATAGAGTTTTTGTCTGGTAACTCTTTTCAGTTTAAGCTGTAACTATAAAATTAGTGATACTTAAGACGGGTGTCGGATGAAGAATAAACTAAATTGGTAGGCGAAAGTAAAGGGTGTTTTTTATAGACGTATAGAACTTTAAATTGCAATAAAACAACGATGGATTATTCGATTGACATGAATTTTATTTATCCGAAAGATAATCTTGTGGCATTACATTTTAAATATGATGGCTGGCTCGGATTTAGTCCAATCTGGACGTCCAATTTTCGATGACTTTGTAAACATTTGTGGCCGTATATCGACAATAACACGGCAAATGTTGTCTTCCAAATGGTCAAGCGCTTGTGGCTTATCCGCATAGACCAATGACTTTACATAGCCCCACAGAAAGTAGTCTAGCTGTGTTAAAACACAAGAACTTGGAGGCCAATTCACAGGTCCAAAACGTGAAATTAGGCGGTCACCAAACGTGTCTTTCAATAAATCGATTGTGGCACGAGCTGTGTGACATGTTGCGCCGTCTTCTTGGAACCACAGCTCCTGGACATCATGGTTGTTCAATTCAAGAATGAAAAAGTTAGTAATCATGGCTCTATACCGGCGGATAGCCTCATTCGGGTCTTCCTCAATGCTATGCTCTACAGCAGCAATAGCTTCTTCTGTACGCACCGTACGGCGTCTCTGGGGATGCGAGTTGTCAATAAGAGTAAACGTGGTGCGAAAACGTTCCATGGTTAATCGAATTAACTGCTCTGATATACGATTTTGTCGACGATAAAATGGACGTAGTGCGCTATACGTATTCCGCACAGAACTATTATTTTCGAAATAAAATTGTACTATTTGCAAGCGTTGTTCAGGCGTGAGTCTATTCATGATGAATTGCCAAACCAAACTGAGAATAAATCACTTGACAGCTGTTAAATCGGTCGCCATCTTGAACAGTAATGCCAACTTAAAGTTCTATACGTCTATAAAAAACACACTTTATATATATGTACTTAAAAAATATTTAACTTTTCGTGGTTGACTATTGGAAAAATGCACAATAGTCTCTGCAAAAGTACGAACTTTTAAAGGAAGTGGGTATTTTTAATTCGTTTACTTACCTATGCGACCTATTCTATTTAATGTATCTATTTAAGTTTTTTTTTTTGGTTAAAAAAATAATAATAAAAAAAAATTAATAATAATAAAATCTAGACTTATTTTTGGTTTTTAGAAGGTTGAAACCATTTTTTAAAATGTATTTTTAGTTTATTATGGGTCTAAGTCGCTATTATTAGTTTACAAGCTGTTTTTTACTGGTCTCGTCTGGTCCTTTAATCAATGAGTGGAATTACTAGGAGGTTTATAATTAGTAAAAAATTACAATTTAAATTAATTTATTGCAAAGTAGACATGCCTGACATAACAGTACATGGCGATCTTGCATTGAGTGTAGAAGTAGAAATGTTTAGAATTGACAGTTTTACTTATTTTATAGTGTTTTCACCCTGAAAGTTAATTTCTGAATTTAACATTACATCCACTGATTTCTGATTTTACCATGTGGTCAATGAAATGGCGGACTATAAAAAGGTTTTGGATACCCCCTTCATAGGTCCAGAGCCATTGTGCGGGGTGACCAACAACGTCACTAGTGCCCTTCTACGAAAAGAGAAGAAACGAAGTATACAAGATTGCTGGAGGGCCGAAAAAGAGACTCATCAGCCCCGAGCGATTATGGCAGAGGTTGTTCTGAGCCTGAGCAGAAATTACGTTAAACTACAGGTTGAGCTACTTACGGGAAATTATAGACTTAACTATCACATTAATGAAGTCGGTGTGGTACAAGACAACTCCTGTCGCTTCTTTTAGGAAAGACAGGAAACGTTGGAACATATTCTCTGCGAATGCCCAGCGGTGGAAAGACGCAGAAAATATTGAATTTGGTTTTATTTTTTACTCGCCCGGCCCGGTCCTTTATTACGTGAGTCGGTATTCCTAAAGAGGGCAGAACCAATTTTTAAAGAAAACCATTGACAAACAAAATTTCAATTGTTAAAAAACCCATCCAAATAAATACAGCAATTCACAACTTAAAAAATAATGGTTTATGTCTTTGCTAGCATTATTACACTATGGAACATTTTTGGGATTATTGTCTGGGGGGTGAGAAATTAAAAGTCAGGGTGATGGTACTAGGTCAGTATAGTAAAACCCTCAAAGGGTTTGGCGTTCGTATGTATCAGTTTTTTTTTTTATGACCTTTTAAATATTTTCCTTATCTTGATGTTTTTTCGCTTAGTTGTAACATTTTGGCAAATTTTTTTTTTTTTTTTTTTGCCAAAATGTTACAACTAAGCGAAAAAACATCAAGATAAGGAAAAAATTTAAAAGATCATAAAAAAACTGACACATACGAACGCCAAACCCTTTGAGGGTTTTACTATACTGACCTAGTACCATCACCCTGACTTGGAATTTCTCACCCCCCAGATTGGCTGTTGTACTGTGTTATCAGAGGCACCAACAAAAGTGGTAAATAAAATATTTAAAAGCATAATTTCAGACTTAAATTAAGTATGGGCACACATCTTTTTAACAGTGAAAATAGTTTAAACGTGGGCGTAAATACGGGCGTGGTCGGTCTAAAATTATATGTCGAAATTCAGACAAAATTTTGTCTGACGAACAAACAAACATAAAATGAACCTTATTTATATAGCACTTTTAATAATATTTGTGTATTTTTGGTTTATTTTCGTTATTCAAGATTTTATGAATTTTGTTATAGTTGCGGTTTTTTACATCTTTACATATTTTAGAAAGCATTTACTATATTTATGTTTGCACTTAATATTTTATAGGAAACAAAAAGGCCTTCAAAAGAAATGCAAGTAACTATTGCACGTCAACTTGGACTTGAACCAACTACTGTAGGAAATTTTTTTATGAATGCGCGCCGTCGTTCTATGGATAAGTGGAGGGATGATGATGGAAACACAAATATCTCAGGGCATATGGGTAGTAAAAGTTCTTCATATCAGTCGAATTCTATCAGCAATAATCATAATCACAATCTCCAAAGTCACACAGGGCAACAAAATAATTCAAATAGCAATAGTCAATTCATGAACAGTAACTGCAACAATATTGACAATATACATATACAACTCTCTTCCTCCCACCATCATCAAAATCATCACCATTCATCGTCACTTGATTTGGATGATGATGATGGTGATATGGACTTGGATTTAGTTCACGATGATTTTGAATTAAGCGATAACAATATCGATGACAGCCAGCACCAAAAAGATGATATGTTGTGACATAATACAAACTGCAAACAGACTATTAAAACTGTACTCGATTTCGAGCAACATGAGCTAGAATGTAAAAGTGCCCTTAAACCAAATCATAATAGTAACAGTAATAGTAAATATTTGGATGAATCAACCGTCAAATTAAATTTATCAGATAACGATTCCAACACACATAATTCATTCATTTCCCCCTGCCTATCCATTAATAATTTCGGTGAAGAACATCAAACCATTTCCAACGATTTTATGCAAGATGAGTTTGAAGGTGATAGAAATTTGGAGCAAAGCGATCAATTGTTGCAACCCAAAAAAAATTTTAAATTTCTTAGCAAAACTTCAGCATCACCATCTCTCTTACAACCCGTGAATAATTATGACAATTTTGAAACTTCATTAACGTCGTTTGATGATGATGCCGTCAGTGAACATTATGACCAACATTCGCAAACTTCTCCAGTAGTTAGAACACTAATTGTACAACAGAAGCAACGACCAATACAGTTTAATACATCATGCACATCAGCCGTGCCATCAACACAGTTGCCGCTATTTCAAACTGATGAGAATAAGAATAGCATTTTATTACTTAAAACACCCGGTGCTTATGTACCATTGACAGCAGATATTAAGCAAAATCAATATCAGCAGCAATCACAACAATTACAACAACAACAAACCCAAGAGCAACTACAACAACAAGCTAACAACGGGCAAAATTCAGATGAAATATCAACACAACAAACTGGAGATTATCATCATCACCAACAGCACGATCAAAGAAAAGTTCTCACCAAACTGTTTTTGCCCAATAAAATTAATGTTAAACCTATACAACATCAAAAGCAATTCGAATTCACTAGTGAATCATCATACATCGACATCAAAAATGGCTCTCAAAATGGATCTGGTAAAATAAAAGTCGTAAATTTGCGAAAACGTTTCACTAAATCAACCTCAAATCACTGAAATATCGTGCAAATCAGTCGCAGTGTGAAAAGTTTTTGAGATGATCGCAAAATGTGTAATTAGGTGGCTCGCCAAACTCTCCCCCTGCAACCCTTACTCCCATTTCAGTTTTTTTTTTGTACATACTACTCAAGAAGAAAAAAAACGTTATAGCAAAAAAAAATTTTTTTGAGAATGTAAATTACAATACTAGTCATTTATATACATACTGATATACATACATGCAGACATACATACCTGCCGTATGTACTACATACATATGTATGCAACAAGTTAGTAAACGTGTACTTTCGGGCACACACAGTAATAACGTCACTCAGTGTACACCCACGTATCAATATGTATGCATGTTCATATGAAACAAAACTTTATTTGTTAATAATAGAACAAATTTAAAACGAAGAATATTACTTAATTTAATTATTATTAATTGCTGTTACTTAAAAAAATTACAACAACAACAAAAATGTAGTTCACACCATTACTAATATTAAATGACTATATCTGAAATATGCATGTAAATATGTAAAATAAATATACATCAATTTTAGACAGAGAGTACTCATATACATGCATTATGTATACATGTATGAACATACAGCATATTGTTAACGAAAATGCAATGCATCCATCACCGAGTAAAAAAATCCTCCTCTTTTAAACGGACGTAGCAGGGAATAACAAGGGAGAGAGAATTTTAAATAATTCATTTAGCGCTCAGATTGCGTTTCTCAAAATTGAGTGTTAACAGAAACAGTGTTAAAAGAACTGTTAAAATATGTTGTTACGTTCCTAATTAAGACACTTCGGACTGTCGTTCATTGTTCTCAATTCGCCTAGTAACATTTATTTTCATCTCCAACGTCAAGCTTTTTCTAGATAACTTAGAAACATGTGTCTGTTTGTTAAATTGCTTTTTTTTATTTAATGAATTTTATTTATTTAATCAAATTACTGAGGTCTATATCAAACCATATCAGTATTTGGAATGATAAATTTAATACAAAATTTCACGTTTTGAGATTCCCCTAATTAAAGTTATTATTTTTTTTCAAAAACAAGGATTCCAAGAATTGTAAATTAAGTTTTAACAACTTTCATATTATATAAAATTAAAAAAAGAAAAGATTTTAAAATATATTTTATAGTTAAAATAATTTTTTTTCAAAACTTCAAAAAAGTGTTTAGCTCCACAGCGCTAAAGAAATAGCGTTAATCGAGGTATGACTGTACAGATAGATGGAGACAAATTACCGCATTCGATATCGATTCGATTCGATATCAATATTTAGAGTGTTTTTTATATAAAATTTCCAGACAAGTTGATCGCTTGTGTTATAAAATCAGCACAGTGATTTAAATGAAAGCTTCACTCGATATCGAATACCATAATTTTTTCCTGTTTTTATTTTCTCGAATAATCTTGTAATATTTATTATAAAAAATATTACTCGACAGAAAATATTTTTCATTAAAAATATATTTAACATTTTGATATTTTTTACCAACTTAATTTTATTTTGTTGGCACCTTCTCTTACAAAGTAGGTACGTTTAGAATTGGTCTGATTTTTTTTCTAAAGAGCGGTTTCCCTCTTCCTATAGACTTACTGTGTTGTTTCCATAGTACAAGCGATCAACTCGTCTACAAAATTTGTATGACAAACACTAAATTTATTTAATACTTTTTATACCCTTCACTGTAATTTTTACTTACAGTGAAGGGTATAAAATGTACCAAATAAATATATATAAATTAGTGTTTCGATTTGTGTAAAACATATCGAGCCATGACCACCAAAAAACGGTTAAACAACAATTATAAAATTTTACAGGAGAAGGCATTTTTTAAATATCTTTGCTATAAACAAACAAGCACTGTAAACTTAAGCTAAAATTATTTTTTCCAATTTTAACAAGTGATGCAAATGTTCACATTCTTGTGATTTTTATAAAAAACTGAAAATCAAATGTGATGTTGTTTAAGCTTCTTTTGGCGGTTATGGCTCGATATATAGTCTGCATAGCAGTCTGCCTGTGTGTCCGTATAATTGTTGAAATCAATTTTCTGAAATCTCTAGGCAACGTACAGAAAAGTTTAAGCATACAAATCAGTTGTTTCTGTCTGCAGATAGCTATTGAAATTCAGCTCGATCGGTCTATAAATAGCTGAGCTATGACACTAATAATATCAGAATGATCGGCTCACAAATGGCGGAGAAAAATCAAAAATACAACTGAAATTTTAGACTTTCTTTAATTTCCGCTTTGTTTTTTTATGGAAATTTTTAAACTCTATATGTGCGTAACGTTTCTGCACACAAACACGAAACCAGGGGCTTAATAACGGCATTCGATATCGAATAAAATTGAACTAAATTTGTTCATTTTGGTATCACTGCAATTGATATCGAGTAAAATTTATCGTAATTTGAGATGATGGCTTTCGATAGCGAGTCTTCGATCGGGGGCCGAATTACCGCACTCGTGATAGAGTAAAATCTGTCGTAAATTTTCTTTTTGGGATTACCGCACTCGTTATCGATTAATTTTTATCGAAATTTTAGATTACAGCATACGATAACGAGTGTTTGCTCTAGTTTTGCTGTTTAATTATTACTCGTTAACTCTACATCAATTGTAAGCGATATTTTTTAATTGTTTTGCAAAAAAAAGACATAAAATGTAGGTTTTTTAAATATATTTAATGTTTAAAACAATAAAAAAAGTATAAATGTTTAAATTTTTTTGCAGGAAAATTTTATGTAAAATTAAATACTTAATTTTTATATTTTTTCGACTTATTTTATTATACAATATTTATTTATTTTTTTAAACAAAAGTCAATATATTTTTATTCCAATATTTCACAAACAACAACGGTAAGCTTCATCAGGATAAAATAAAAATACATTGACTTTTGCTCAAAAAAATAAATAAATATTGTAAAATTAAATAAATATTGTAAAATTAAATATATGTACAACAACTTTGTGCAAATGCCGAAATTTTAAAAATATTTTACCTAAAAGCCAAATATATTTGAGGTTATAAGTATTATAGAGTTCCTCCAAAAAACGCCTTTCTTCGGAATGCTTCCATACAAATTAGTCGTGTGATGCCCCTCCATATTTAGAATTAACAGATAAGATTCTATACTCATGATCGTGCTATTAAAAAACATAAGTTCATTTTGTAATGGTTTTAGTTTTTTTATTCCTATCTAACTTAGATTTGATCTATTTTTTTTGAAACGTCTAATTTATTATTAAGATAAATTTTCACATCGATATTTCAAGCTTAATAAATAAGCCGTTTCAATTATTTAATTTTTTTTGTTATATAAAAAGAATGTGAAAAAAGGAAATCATTAGTATTTGGCTAACGCAGTGAAGGGTATATAAGACTCGGCATAACCGAATTTAACTTGTTTATTATTCTTTCCTGATTTTCATGAAAATTTCGTTTCAATAAATTTCGCTTTTTTTTATAGAAACAGCGCATTAAAAATATAGTTTTTTAAGCTGCAGAAGCATACTGAAAGCCATCACTACAAGCACGTGCAATATTTTATAATAAAATGTGGTTGTACGCCATTTCAGGTATGTTTGTAGAGCCCTTTGCTATGTACGAGTAGGTGGAAAAACTAAAAAGAGCATTATGTCCTGCGGTGAAAATTATCCAAATTTGGTAAAAATTACTCATAAATTAAACATACTTGCAAAAAACACAAATTTTAACAGAATTTTTATAAATCTGTTGGCGAACTAGACTGTCTTTTATAGAGAAAATCTAATAAATCTAAATGATATTATACGTACCTTTACACTAAAAAATATTTGTTAGTGATCATTAACTTCGCTTAAAAAAAGTTTCTCAATTTTAATGATATCAAAAACTTGTAATCTGATTTCTTTTACACTTTCGGTAACGACATACAGTTGAGCAATTATAGTAACTTGAACTTATAAAAGTTGAATTTTCTATGAGTAAAACCTAAAAAGCTCATAACTTTTTTCATCACTTAAATGTAGCATTTTTCTAAATCTATTTATGTAGGCTATAAGTTATTCAAGTTATATTTATATATATGTACATTAGGGCGGATCGATTTGTATGGAGGCAAAAAAAATCACTCAAATTACAAGGAAAATCGTATTCTAGGGATCAAAATAAGAAACTTTGCCGAAGGAACCATACCTCTACAATGTATTTCGATGGCTCGACTTTTGACCCCAAAGGTCAATAATTTTTTTTTCTTTTCTTTTCTATTACTAAGTAAAATTCATTTTTTCATTTCATTCTGACTAAATAAATTTCTAAAGAGAAAAATAAACTACAAAAATAAAAAAACATAGCCATTTCGCTGATTTTTTCTTGTAAAGTGCCAAAAATTGTGATTTTTTGAAATGTTTGTATGGGGAACCCCCCTAGGGGTGGTTCCAGGGGGTGTGCTAATGGCATAGGTGGGTCGGCCCTCCAAAGATAGTGTTGGTCGGTCATACATTTTGACTCGATTGAGGCACTCTAAATGGGTCAAAGTGAGATTTTTCAAAATTTGACCCTTCGGATCAAAAGTCGGGACATCAAAATACATTTTAGAGGTATGGTTCCTTCGGCAAAGTTTCTTATTTTGATCCCTAGAATACGATTTTTCTTGTAATTTGTGCGATTTTTAAATCGACCCGCCCTAATGTACATACATATGTTTTTATCTTAATATATAAAATTCGACTGTACATGTGTTTGACATTGTACTCCTCCTAAACAGGTGGATTTAATTGAATTTCTGTGTGTGGCGCTGCAGTCGGTATGTGTCTTATTTATTTACTACCTGTTTTTACCCGGTCTTAAATGGCCCTTTGCTCTATGAGTACGATTTCTTAGAGTAAGAAGATCGAATGTACAAAAAATTTATATTTTCATCAAAACCCAACTTATATATTAATGAAAAGAAATCTACTTTTAAAATTTTTCTCAAATCGGAAAACGGCTGAAGCGATTTGGCTAATTTTAGTGTTACATGTTTCGCATAACCCAATTCATTTTTTATGAAAAGAAAAGTTTATCACTCCCATTACTACGCCCACTTTTTAAATTTATTTAAAAACAGAGAACGGCTAAGCCAATTTTAATTTTAATTATTAGTTTTATTATTTTCGTTTTAATTATTTTTCAATATAAATAAAATTTGAAGGCAAAACAACGTTTGCCGGGTCAGCTAGTCTATGTATATATATTTACACGTTTAAGTTAAGTTTTTATATTGTACAAAGTATGAAAAAACAATATCCTCAGATAATTGTTGAACAAAATATATAAAAAAACTTCCAACCAAATTTGGAGCGGTAAGCGTAGAATTTTTCAGCATTTATGTTAAAGCGGCAAGTCTAAATGAGAGCTCTGGCGGTGCGTGTGTTCTGCAGTAGTGTTTATCGTCTTATTTAATAGAACCCACTAAAGACAAGAAAAAATAGAGTAAAAACGCTAGATAAAAAAAAACTAACTAAAATGTCATTACTGGTCAAAAAAAAAAAAAAAATACAATTGTTTTAAAGCCAACTTCACTACAAAACGCATTTTAAAAATTGGATCATGGCAGAATTAACACGGTAAAGCAAATAAAACAGCTGTAAATTTTTTGCTCGCCATCGTTTTGTCTGCAATAAATTCTGTGCTCGCAATTGATCTTGTGCTCAAAATACATGGAGTGTGTGTGATTGTATGACCGGGTCTGCATTAAATTTTCTCCTTTTTATTTGACACATACGATTAAGTTGTTATTGTAATTCAGTGCTTGTTGTACCAAATGCCTTACCGTGTTAATTCTGCCATAAATTGGATTTTCCAATTGCTCAGCGCTGCCGTCGCGCTTTTACAGTATGCTCCATACATTGTTATAGGCATGAGAATTTTAGACAGATATAAGCGCTTACCGCGCCAATTTAATTACGACTGTAACTCTATACGCCGTCAAAATTCTTAATACAGATGAGAAATTTTATGATTTCTTTAAAAGCAACAATTCAGTAGACGTGCTTGTAATTGAAATTTTACTAGCCTCAAACTTATGCACATTAACAGCCGAATTATGAATTTTCATAGAGAATTTTTTATACCCCTCACAAAAAGTGAAAAGGGTGTACATAAATTTGTCATTACATGTGTAACTTCTACACCGTACATGGGCCACTTTATATATATTCTGGATTCTTAAAAATAGCGGAGTCCGTGTCGATGTTGGCAATAACTTTCTGATGTCCCTACAAGACATACAGAAAAGTGTGCCAATTTGTTCAAAGTTCCTGTTAACAGTTTGCTTTTGAAATTCAGCCCATAAATACCTGAGCTATGAGCTCTGCAGTGCAACTCCCTCTTTTTGTTTCCCATTTTATGAGCGTATTGACATATGTATTTATTTAATAGAAATAGCAGTGGTAATGTCTGTGTAAAAACTGAGAGCAATCGGTTAGCAAAAAACAGAGAAATATAAAAAATGCAACCAATAATTCAGATTTTCATTATTATATTATTTACAAAAAGTGAAAATTATATACCATATAATTTTTTTTGCTTTGTTTTTTTTTTATGAAAATTTTTAAGCTGTCATGTGTGTCAAGCTTGTACACACATACACGAAACCTACAAAAGTGTGAATGTGTGTGTTTTTTTTAAATGCCTTGAGTGTAAAGCATTATACCCTGTTCAGACATACACGTTAATTGAGCAATTAAGTATTTTACGCAATTATCACCTTTATTGAGCTCAATTTACCATACAATAATTAAAAATTGATTGCACGTTAATGAAGTCAAAATCAAAATGCAACTCTTTGTTGTGCCCTTAAATATCAACTCAAAAGTGAGAAAAGTTGATATTTTCAGTATTAAAAAAAGAAAACGTAAATAAATGTCATAAAAAGGAAATGGCAGCCGAAGTTACCGGTAAATAAATTTTATAAAATTGTTATGGAAAATAATTTTTAAATAACTATTTTCTTTTAATCAATAGCTTACCTTCAAAACTGGATTGCACTGATCGGAGTAGTTCAATATTTTTAGTATAAGCTACCAACATTTTTTTTTTAAATTTGACTTTTTTTTCATTTTTTATTTTATAAATACTCAAACATATTTTAAAAAAATGTCACAATATTTTCAGTTGTCAAATGCTTCATTGCGTAAACTTAATTGAATATGTGTGAACACCCAAATCAGTCACACAATTTAAAACTTAATTGACTTCATTAACTTTTATGTGTGAACAGGGTATTACGAATGCAGACATCTTTATGAAAGAAATTTTTTTTGATTTTTGCCATTAATTTTTAGTTGTGTACTGATGTAAATCTTAAAATTTTTTTCAAATATTGCAAAATTAAATTTTCATTTAAAAATTGATTACTTTAGTAAATTTAGTTTCTTGAATCGAAATTAATTATTTATTTTAGAATTAATAAAAAAATAGGCATTCCAAGAAAATTATTTTTATCAATGCTTCTGTTTCTTTTTTTATTGTTATATTATATACTGTTTTATTTGTAAATTTATATGACCTTTTTTTATTGAAAAAGCTACTTTATTAAGTTGAGGTCGTATTATAAAAATTTATTATTATTTACCCCGTTCCCACATCTATATATCGCTCCAATAATAAATAAATTTTTATATTTAATACTACCTCAAGCTTAATAAACTAGCTATTTTAATTATATATATTTTTATACATATATGTATATATGTGCTGTGTTTATAACACAATTACTCAAATTTTTTTGACGAGCTGATCGCTTGTGATGTAATAACAGCTCATTAAGAAGAACGTGGAAAGTAAAAATATGAAGGATATGTAAGCATATGTTTTCAATGAATTTTTTTTTTTTTGAATAAACATTCTGCAAATCAGAGAATTTTCCCTACCAAAAGGGAATAAAAATGAAAAATTTTTATATAATACATTATTGAGCTGATTTTGTTCGAGATCAAATTTGCGAAAGTTTGATATCAAAACCTTAAATTTATTTATTTAATTCTCTTTTCGCAATTTCAGTAAACTTTTGAGAAGGTTGGAGAAATTAATTAATTAAAAATACTTTAAGTTCGGCACAGGTGAATGTTGCATACCCTTTACTGTGTAGACACTGCTAGACTTTCGACTATTTTTCGGCTTTGTCCTAGTTATATGTACACTCAATTTGCATGTGAAAACGCAATGCCATTTGCTAGAATATAAATAATTTTATAAGAACAACTTTTAGGAATATTATTACAGCTTAGCAATGAGATTTCAGATAGTTATAGCAAGCTTTAGTTATACTGAACGAAAAACTGACATTTAACTTTTTCATTATTACAACTTCTTAATAAGATAAATGTATGTTACTTTCTTTTCTAATAAAAATTTTCCATATATTCTACCGTCCAAGAATGTATAGCTATTGTGTATCCGAGCATGCAAATAAAACAACAAGTCACTGGCTACTTAACAACTATTAAAGTAGCTTATTTATTAAACTTTAATGAAAATAAAGGTGCAAAACTATTTGGTATAAAATAATATTAAAATGCTTCAGCTGTAGCTGCAAAGACGACTTTTGGTAATAGCTTCCGTTTTCGTCTGTCAAATCTTGTAGTAGAGTTGCCAGCCGGTTTATCAAAAGAACTCTGAATTCTCGGAGCTGCCACATCCACTCCCTCTCCAGTGACAAGACAGTATATGTAGCCCTGTACCATTGGCATAATGACAATGTCTAAACGTATTACATGATCAAAACGGTTGTCAGGAATATTAATCTTGTTAGGTGTAAGTCGATTGTGTCTTGTGATTTTCGCTTTTTGATTATCTGTTTTTTCATTTTAGGCCATACGTATTTTTGACGAATTTGTTGCAGAGTAGCCTTACTACTAGGGTGAGCAGAATTGTGAATAAAATCGAAAATCTTTTTACGAAGAGATATGGGAATATATGGTCGAATATAACCGGTTGACACATCGCAAAATAGTGGTGCTGAGTCGAAATGTACAATTTGTAGTTTCAAAGAGTTATTGCCCCTCATTAGGGTCTTTAATTCCTCGTCTATTTCCTGAGCTGATTTGAGCTCTTCAGAACAAATTGTTGTTCGCATGGAAATCGCGTTTAGACGAGAAAATGCGTCTGTCACTATATTTTCAGGACCAGAAATATGAATAATTTCGGTTGTGAATTGAGATATGAAATCTAGGTGTCTGAGTTGTCGAGGTGATGCCTTTTCTGGTTTTTGGGAAAATGCATACACCAATGGTTTATGATTCGTTTTGATAATAAAATGTCGAGCCTCGAGCATGTGGCGGAAATATTTAATGGCACTATAAATCGCAAGCAGTTCCCTGTCATAGGTGCTGTAGTTCCTCTATGCTGTAGATAATTTGAGCGAAAAAAATCCGAGGTCGCCAAATTTTGTCAATCTGTTGCTCAAGAACAGTTCCAATAGCTGTATCAGAAGCATGCGTCATTAATACAAGGTCTGCTTTGGGTGCTGGGTGTGCCAACATTGTTGCTTCGCCGAGTCTACGCTTACAATCTAAAAAAGCGTTCACTGTTTCTTGCGTCCAAGACACCTTCCTTTTATCGTTATTCTTGGAATTCGTTAAAAAATCATTTAAAGGTGCTTGTAATTGAGCTGCATGAGGAATACAACGGCGATAATAATTAAGCAAACCGAGGAATCTGCGAAGTTCGCATATAGTTTCCGGTTGAGTGTAGTTCATAAAAGCAGTAATACGATCAGTTGGCGGTCGACAACCACTGCTATTAATCACGTAGCCCAGAAAATGTACTTCCGTTTGTCCAAAATGGCACTTATTCACATTAATGGTTAAGCCATAGTGACGAAGGCGCTCAAATACTTGTCGTGAATGAAATCTATGTTCCTCTACAGATTCTGACATGATAATAATATCATCAATGTAACAATAAACGTTATCCAAACCTCTCAAAACCTCGTCCATAAATCTCTGAAAAGTCTGCGTCGCGTTTCTTAATCCAAATGGCATGAACAAACATTCCACCAAACCAAAAGGTGTACACACAGCTATTTTTTGAATATCTTCCGCAGCCATTGGAATTTGGTTATATGCTCTTACAAGGTCAATAGTTGTAAAAATTGACTTACCATATAATTTTTCCGAAAAATCGTTGATGTTGGCAATAGGGTACCGATCAGGAACAGTCTGTGAATTTAGTTTTCGATAGTCCCCACATGCTCGCCATCCTCCACTTTTCTTAGCTACCATGTGAATTGAGCTGGCCCAAGGACTTTTTGAAATTCGGCAAATGCCATTGTCTAGTAAAAAATCGATTTCTGCTTTTGCCGCTGCCAACTTGTCGCCAGAAAGTCTTCTTGGGCGGTCAGCTACAGGCTTACCAGTTGTCTCTATATGGTGAATGATGATTTCACAAGCATTAGGCTTGCTTGTCAACGTTGACGATGTGATGTCGATAAAATCTTCGAGCAAGGTTGAAAAATTACCTGTTGTTGCTGATAATGTTGAAATATTGAATTCTTTAGTTAAACGTATTGTACCACGGCTTGTTAAATTAGTTCTGTTATCAATAAGACGTTTTCGTTTGAGATCAATAAGTAAATTGTAGTGACTTAAAAAATCTGCCCCAAGTATGGGCGTTTGAACATCAGCGATGATAAATAGCCATTTAAATTCTCGTCGAAGTCCTAAATCTAATTTAAAAACACATTGGCCAAATGTAGTAATTTCACTACGGTTTACTGCGATAAGTTTAACATTTGTAGCTTTAAGTGTTGCTTTGATTAGTGATGGCGGTACAACATCTGTTGTGGTATCTACCACGGAATCTGAATCAATTAAAAAATTACAGTTGGTTGATTGATCGTAGACATGCAGACGACTTTCTCCTAGAAAGTTGTTGTTGCTGTTGTTGCTGCCGCCAACCGAGTTGACTGACGACAGCCCACTTAGTTTTCCGATTTGGAGTTCCAGTGTCGCACAGCCTCACCAAATTTCGTGTGATAAAAACATAATTATGGGTTTACTGCATCCTGACGACTGCATGAACGATTCCGAGATGCTGAACGACTTTGCCTAAATTTACTTTTATTTAGTTGTGATTGCATTTTTTCCACTTTATTTGTTAAATTTTTTATTGCTTGCCACACATCTGTTAAATTCATTGTTGGGCCTACTGCATCCACTGAAATATCGGTGTTCACACGCAAGGGAGCAACAGCACCTACCATGTTTTGATTTGCGTCTATCATTTTGTCAGCCATTTTAGCCATCTTCTCTAAATCATCGTCTTCTAATACAGTTAATAGAGGACGAATAAATTCTGGCATTTGACCCAGAAATATTGTACGAATAATAGGTTCATTTCTTTTACCAGGCGCCAAACGTTTCATAGCTGACAATATTTCAGATGGTTTTTTTCCAAGTGTTTCACAACCTTGCAAAAGACGTCGAAGTTTCGATTCAGATGATTCTGCAAATGTAGAAATAAGGCGTTCTTTCAAGGCCAAAAATTTATTTTCTTGTGGAGGTTCCGTTATAAGGTCCTCAATTGACAAAAGGGTGTCGTCCTCAAGGAGAACTGAAATTAAATCAAATTTGTCAGAGTCTGACTTAACATTGTTTAAAACAAAAGTTCTTTCAATTTGCGCGAACCATAAGTGTGGATTAACTCTATTAAATTTAGGAATATGTATTCGTTGTAAATTTGATATAGATGAGTCGCTCGAATTCCCTTGAGCTTGTTGGAGTATGCCAATTTCACGTTGAAGATTCTCAATTTGCACCAGGAGATCCTGCATTTCAGTCAGGTTGTGAGTTGTATCGTAAAAAACTTCTTTTTCGTTAGACGTGCTTTCTGTGGTCTCGCCTTCTTTCCGCTGTCTCAAATTATAACGTAGAACACTCATAAGCAAAAACCGTGCCTGTCTCGACAAGAAAAACTATGTATGTAGTTTGCTGGCAGAATTCGTTAAAATTTGATTTTTCCGCAACTGCACTATCAATACGAAACAAACGTATCGTATATGATGATTCTGCACACAACACGGGGTCACCAATATAGCTATTGTGTATCCGAGCATGCAAATAAAAAAACAAGTCACTGGATACTTAACAACTATTAAAGTAGCTTATTTATTAAACTCTAAAGAAAATAAAGGTGCAAAACTATTTGGTATAAAATAATATTAAAATGCTTCAGCTGTAGCTGCAAAGACGACTTTTGGTAATAGCTTCTGTTTTCGTCTGTCAAATCTTATAGTAGAGTTGCCAGCTGGTTTATCAAAGGAACTCTGAATTCTCGGAGCTGCCACAAATGTTTGTGTTTTCTTGTTTAAAAAAAATGCAGTATTTAAAAACAAAATCGCCTTTCTTTCTCAACAGGTTACATGTAAAAGATGCAAATATGGTTCATATTTTTCACTCAATTTATAATTAAGCTAAGATAATGCCCTTTGTTACAACTGTGTCAACTATTTACTTGTTTATACAAGGAAGTCAATTATTTTATTTGCCAGCGAAATTAAAAATAATAAAAATATGAGAAAGTTACTTGTAACAAAGTTACTTGTGAAAAAGTCAAGATATTCTTCATAAAAATCCATTATTGGTCACTTGCAGTAAAATTTTTTTATTTTATTTAAGGCACAAAGTTTTTTATGTCAACTACTTATCAGTAATGTTAACGTAATAAGATTTCGCAAATCACTTTATCAGCGTTAAATAATATATTAAACGTTAAATATGCATTAATGTTAAATGTTACATCCTTTTTTAGTTGTTGTAAACGGTTTTTATAGGAGTAGGTGCCACAACAAAAATAAAATTAATAACGTTTTCTATTCTCAAATTCGGTTACCTAAAACTGTACAAAGTGATGCCTTTGTTATGGTTTCAATAGAACAAAAATGTAACATGGGTAGATAGCAACCAAAAAGGCTTTGTATAGCATGTACAACAACCTTTTGGGCAACATAAAGCACAGACAACAACGAAACGCTTATAGGTCACGTTAAAATTTAGTGGTACAACAAACTTGATTTTTGCTTATCGGATACTCTGGGTTAAAGTACGAGTATATTTGTAATAATCAAAAACAATTTATCCGTACGATAACATCCTGCTTTTAGTTATTGATTAGTTGTAATAATGGCCCTTAATGTTTTTAAAGTTGCATTGACACAGATTTAAGAACACGATATTTGAAATCAAAAGTTTTTTACGTATGGAAAATCTGGGAAAATTTTTGATGGGCGATGCCTCTCCTTAGGATAATACAAGATTTGCAAAGAAAAAATTTATCATTAATTCTTCACTTTTTTCTTTTTAATCAAAAACTAATTTTCGCAAGCAGCAATAAAAAACTAAATTTAATAGCGGGGGACTTAAATATGATATAGTATCAGTGCATGCATAAATTATTTTTAGGATACTTGCGTTTTCGTTTCATTAGAACTGAAATTTTTTTAAAGATATATAAATATCTTATATACTTACATTTATATAATATTTAATGTAAAGGGTGTTTTTTATAGACGTATATAACTTTAAATTGCAATAAAACAACGATGGATTATTCGATTGACACGAATTTTATTTAACCGAAAAATAATCTTGTGGCATTACATTTTAAATATGATTTCTGGCATGTGACCACCACGGCTGGCTCGGATGTAGTCCAATCTGAACGTCCAATTTTCGATGACTTTTTCCAACATTTGTGGCCGTATATCGGCAATAACACGGCGAATGTTGTCTTCCAAATGATCAAGCGTTTGTGGCTTATCCGCATAGACCAATGACTTTACATAGCCCCACAGAAAGTAGTCTAGCGGTGTTAGATCACAAGATCTTGGAGGCCAATTCACAGGTCCAAAACGTGAAATTAGGCGGTCACCAAACGTGTCTTTCAATAAATCGATTGTGGCACGAGCTGTGTGACATGTTGCGCCGTCTTGTTGGAACGACATCTCCTGGACATCATGGTTGTTAAATTCAGGAATGAAAAAGTTAGTAATCATGGCTCTATACCGATCACCATTGACTGTAACGTTCTGGCCATTATCGTTTTTGAAGAAGTACGGACCAATGATTCCACCCGCCTATAAACCGCACCAAATAGTCAGTTTTTCTGGATGTAACGGTGTTTCGACATACACTTGAGGATTAGCTTCACTCCAAATGCGGGAGTTTTGTTTGTTGACGTAGCCATTCCACCAGAAGTGCGCTTCATCGCTAAACAAAATTCGCTTATGAAAATCGGGAACAACGGCAATCTCGTTTTGCACTAAAATTGCACTATTTGCAAGCGTTGTTCAGGCGTGAGTCTATTCATGATGAATTGCAAAGCCAAACTGAGAATAAATCACTTGACAGCTGTTAAATCGGTCGCCATCTTGAACAGTAATGCCAACTTAAAATTCTATACGTCTATAAAAACACCCTTTATTTAGCGCACTTAAAATAATTTAGTACAAAGTTTTATAAAGTGGGTTTAAAACTGGTTTAGCTTATTTGAAATAAATTTGCAGTTGAAGGTTACATTTCAACGTTGCTTGATTATACATAAATTATTAGCCTGCTGCTGCTGCCATAGTCGAAATAGAACAAATAGTCAAACTAATGTAGCAGACCTGGTAATAAAACCGATTTATTGCTATTATTTTTTCTCCACTTTCTTCATAAATGCAAATAGTACATTTTTGTTGGGCTCCAATTATTATCGCAAAACTTTAAACCCCCAAAAACCGCAAAAAATATGCTATTTCTATATATACTCGTAAAGCTCTTGTTTCCACTATGAATTACCATTCAATATATCAAGCCCCATCTTTTGTTTTACGAATTTGTTTTGTTATATTTAATTTTAAGGCTATCATTGTAAATTATAACTTGTTTTTTTGTTTTTATTATTAATAGTATAAATATTAATATTTAAAATAACGTAAAATAAACAATAAACATCTATAAAAACACACATATGTTTGTAATTTAAAAATTGTGTTTTATTACAAGGTCCACAGAAATATTTCCAACCATCAGAACTCCGAGGCTTGCTTGGTAAGTGTTTCGGTTGCTTGTTGCTAACTTACGTCTACTCGTTAACTTTTAATTCTATAATACCTATTTCACTCTTTTTTGCTTCAAATATTTGTTAAGCTTTTATTATTTAAATCTGTGCTCATGTTCTGTAACTCTCACTGCGAGAAACTTTTCACTTGAAACATTGACGGCAAATTTTTTTTTTTTTACTTACCCCATCACGCGGTAGTTAAACCTGAACACAAAACAACAAAAGTCAGAGTGGTGTTTAATGCTTCTCGAAAAACTAAATCCGGTTTTTCACTAAACGATATTCTGCATACTGACCCAGCGTTACAACAAGATCTCATAAACATTATTCTCAATTGGCGAATATATCGTTGTTTTCAGTGGCGATATTCAAAAAATGTATCGTCAGATTGTTGTCCACCCAGAGGACAGGCCCCTGCAGAGAATTTTATTTTAACAGGAACAAAGCTCTCCAATTCATGACTATGAACTAAAAACTGTAACTTTTGGTGTAAACTGTGCCCCATTTCTAGCATTACGCACGTTACTGCAACTGGCTGCAGATACTGAAATACAATTTCCCAAGGCCGCCTTTACATTACGTAATGAAACTTATGTTGACGATGTTTTGACCGGTGGCCACTCTGTAGAAGAAGCACTGAAAACTCAAAAGGAAATAATCCAGTCACTAAAATCAGCAAGATTTCCTCTCAAGAAAATCACTGCCAATGACCCACAACTTCTCTCTGAGGATTTATATGATTCTGAATTCCTACGTTTCTATGATTCAAGTACCACAAAAACGTTAGGTATAAAATGGAATGCTCTTTCTGACTCATTTACTTATGCATTCACACCTATCTCCCAACAGGAAAAGGTCACAAAGCGAGCGATACTTTCGGCTGTATCTAAATTGTTCGACCCAGGGGGTTGGATATCCCCAATAATAATCACAGCCAAACTGCTTATGCAACAACTCTGGCTAGAGGGCTTAGACTGGGATGAACAAGTCAGCTCTAAATCCTTATACGATTGGCACAAATTTATATCTGATTTCTCCCACTTAGAGAAAATTTCCATTCCCAGATGGGTTCAATACACACCTTCAGATGTTATACAAATACAAGGGTTTTCAGATGCGTCAAACCAAGCATATTGCGCAGCGGTTTATATAAGATGCCAGAATCACAGCAATGTTGTGTTTTCACATCTACTAGTTTCAAAAACCAAGGTAGCTCCCATTCAAACCGTCTGTCTACCTCGCCTCGAGCTTAGTGGAGCAGTCCTATTAGCAAATTTAGTTCATCACATAATGACAGTTTTTAACATGGACGCTCGTACTACCACACTTTGGACTGACTCTACAATTGTATTAAGTTGGTTGGCTAAACCCTCAACAAAATGGGAAACATACGTGGCCAATCGAATATCCCAAATCCATAGATTATTACCAAACGCAACATGGCGTCATGTTCCCACACATGATAATCCGGCAGATCTGGGCACTCGCGGCTGTAGAACTATTGACCTTGCAGCGAGTTCTTTATGGTGGAACGGTCCAACATGGCTTATTAACCCAGCATCAGCGTGGCCAATTCGAAGGGAAATACAGACAATAAATTTCTCAGTTTCTACTGCTGCAGAGACAATTAAGAACACTGATATTCTAGAAAGGTTATCGTCATATCACAGAGCCATAAGAGTTTTGTGTTACATTTTTAGACTTATTTACAAAGGTTCAGCCACATCATTCAATATCTCTCAAGCTGAAGCAACATTGGTGAAAAATAAATTGATAATGCTTGCTCAAAAATCCGCTTTTCAAACGGAATATTCTCAACTATCAGACTCGGTACCAATATCTCAACAAAGTCAACTGATAACGCTAAATCCATTTCTAGATTCAAATGGAATCTTAAGAGTAAATGGTCGTTTATCAGAGTCCTCTCTACCCTATAATGAACGTTATCCCATTATTATGCCGAGAAACTCTCGACTTTGCGAACTTTACTTAAACCACTTACATGTAGTATTGGCCCACGCAGAATGCAACTTAAAGTGTCGCATAGCTCAAACAGAATTTTATATCTCACGCTTAAAGCTTAGTGTTAAAAAAGTCATTCGGCACTGCAAAATTTGTGTCATATTCAAACACAAGATTCAATCTCAGATAATGTCACCACTGCCAACAGATCGCAGCAGCCTCTCCGCTCCATTTCAGACTACTGGAATCGATTTTGCAGGCCCGTTCGAACTCAAAACCTCCACTCTGCGAAGAGCACCATATGTAAAGGGATATGCCTGTGTGTTTGTCTGCACCCTCAAAGAAAGGAACGGGACCTACGCTCAAAAATTAGAAAACAGAATGCTGCTAAAACTAAAGGGGAAAGCCGAAAGCGAACCGGAAACATAAAATACGAAAGAAAACCACCGGCAACTTCCTCGGTTACTGATCCAGAACATCCACTACCCGATCGTAATATAATTTCCGAAGCGATTAGATCCCTAGCGAACGTGCTATGTGCCCAGCCACCATCTATGCTTGCTTCAAGGCAAGGGGGGCGGCATGTATAAAATCCTAATTTTAAACAAAAAATATTAATTAAAAAAGTATTTGATCCTGGCAATGTATGTCCAATTTATTATTATTGTGAATTATTGAAATCATAAAGTTAACGAAAAAAGAGAATTGTAAAATGAAAAAAATACAAATAGATTTACTTATCAACTAGCATCCAAGCGGTGAACTTCTCACCAGTATTAATAAACTTATTGAATACTAAACCAACTATTTTAATTCAATCCTAATTTGTATACTTTGTCATATGAAGTATACAAATATATATATATAAACAAAAAAACAGAGGATTTCCACAGAACAGCTAACTACAGTCCACTCTGAATAATACCAAGCGGGAAGTGGTACTCCCTCAATCTTTTTCTTCAATAGGTATATTCGTGAACAAAGATACCACGTCAAAAGAAACTATGATGTCATCATCATCCAGAGTTATTTCCTGTAGTCTTTCTTTTAATTTTTGTGAATTTTTTATGTTATATGCAGGGGAGATCAAGTTGGCCAGTATTTTCCCAATGTATTTGGCTAAATTATAGCATGGGACTTTCATGCTATAATTTATTATATTTTTTAATTCCAATTCACCGACTTCCTATTTGTGAGTTGTTTTGACAGTTTAGAGTGAGAACTCCTCGCATAAAGTTCTTATAGACACACTTTTTCTTTGAATTTGCGAGTAATACGCTTACGTGACAGCTGTATCTCACAAAAAAAGTTACAGACACAGCATAGTGAGAAAAAGTATTAATTTGTTTCAATTTCATGTATTTTGTTTTATTTTACATGTTTCAAGTGAAAAGTTTCTCGCAGTGAGAGTTCAGAATATGGGCACGGGTCTTTTCTTTTTTTTCGTATACAATACCATTTCACAAAGCTAACCATGAATATATTACAGCTATTCAATTGTAAAAGGTGATTTTATAAGAACTATCGGAAATTTAAAAAAAAAAAAAACACATAAAATTCAGAAAAATGCATGAAATATTTATTTGGATCGATAGTTGGGTCGATATAATTTAATGTTTGAAGATTATTTCATGCAAATGTTGGCCGCGGCTGCGCCTCAAATGGTCCATCCGCTTAGTCCAACATTTCGGCCGGTATCTCACGAATAATGTTGGCAATGTTGGCTTCCAGTGCGTCAATCGAAGCGGGCTTGTCCCTATAGACATTAGCCTTAACATAGCCCCACAAAAAATAGTCTAGAGGCGTTAAATCGCACGATCTGGGCGGCCAATTGACTGGTCCCAAGCGTGAAATAAACTGTTCACCGAACTCGCCTCTCAATTGGTCCATTGTTTCGCGTGCTGTGTGGCATGTGGCACCGTCTTGTTGAAACCACATGTCATGCAAGTCAAGCTCTTCCATTTTGGGCAAAAAAAAGTTTGTTATCATCGCACGGTAGCGCTCACCATTCACAGTAACGTTGTGATTCGCATCATCTTTGAAGAAATACGGCCCAATGATGCCGCCAGCCCATAATCCGCACCAAACGGTTGTTTTTTGTGGATGCATTGGTAGCTCTTGCAATGCTTCTGGCTGCTCTTCACTCCAAATACGGCAGTTTCGCTTGTTCACGTATCCATTCAACCAGAAATGAGCCTCGTCGCTGAACACAATTCTTCGATAAAAAAGTGGATCTTCATCTAACTTTTCAAGAGCCCATTCACCAAAAATTTGGCGTTGTGGTAGGTCGTTTGGCTTCAATTCTTGCACCAGTTGTATCTTATAAGGCTTCACACCCAAATCCTTCCGCAAAATTTTCCACGTAGTGGAGTAACAGAGGCCCAATTGCTGCGAACGGCGCCGAATCGATAATTCACGGTCATCACCAACACTGGCCGATACGGCTGCGATATTTTCTTCAGTTCGCACTCTACGTAAGCGTGTTGGTGGTTTAATGTCCAACAATGTAAATTTGGTGCGAAATTTTGTTACAATAGCCCGAATAGAAGCCTCAGTAGGTCGATTAAACTGACCATAAAATGGAAGAAGCGCGCGATGAACTTTCTTAACAGAGCACGCATTTTGGTAATAAAATTCAATAATTTGCAAGCGTTGTTCGTTTGTAAGACGATTCATGATTAAATTATAGACCAAACTGAAGATGTTTCACAGTGACACAAGATACAAAACGTGCGTGAGCTGTCAAAACTAGTGTTGCCAAAAAGATAATAGCAAAAAAATCACTCTTTATATACAAAAACAAACCAACATGCCACTATTATATATTAGGACTATATCCTATTTCTTTTTCTAATAGATAAGTAATGTCATTCAAAATTTTGCAATGGAATATGAATTTCTACTTAAATAACTATACAGAGTTACAGTTACTAATTAAAACTCATTCTCCAAAAATTATATGTATCCAAGAAACACATATCCATTCTCTTTCTAATATCCCAATCCCTATAAATTACAATTTATACACCTTAATACTTCTACTACAAAGTATGGTGGAGTGGGAACTGTAGTACATAAATCTATTCAACATAAGCAAAAATCGTTACACAACGATTTTGATTCAGTTTGTGTTGAAATTATATCAAAAAAGAAACTAAATATATATAATGTATATATTTCACCAACAAAAAATTTCAGGGAGAATAACCTAGAGAATATGTTCAGGTCTAATATACCGGCACTAATAGTCGGGGATCTTAATAGTCCTCATAGAATAAAAGTAATATCTTATCTAAATTCATCAATAAATCTGATCTAATTTTACTAAATGATAAATCACCTACTTATCTGAATACCCATGGTACCTTTTCTCATATTGCCCTCAGAGTTTGTTCAGCTTCTTTAATTTCGCAAACTACATGAAAAACTGAAGATAATTTATGTGTCAGTGACCACTTTCCTATTTTAATTACATTATTTCCCAATAATGTTTGTAATAGACAGTACAACAAACCTAAATTTAACACTAAATTGGCTAAATGGAATAAATTCCAAAAGTCCTGTGCAGATTTTCAACAAACAAAGACTGCAACAAATAATGTTAACAAGGAAACAGCTAATATATGTAAAATTATACATGAATCTGCCAACAATTTATACCTCTTTCCCATATAATGACTAAGAGCGTACCCTGGTGGAACAGAGAACTTGAAAAATTAAAAGTAGAAAAAAACAGATTATGGCATTTATTTAAGAGAAATATGACTCAATCGAATCTGCTTGAGTACAAAAAATCTAATGCGGTATATAAGAGAAAAACAAAACTATCAAAAAAAGCTTCAATTTATAACCTGACCTCAAATATACCCCCATTGACAAAATCTGGACTAATATACGTAATTTCATTGGATATGAAGCTATTCAATCAATATATTCTATTTCATCTTTATCAAATAGGGACGCAGTGCTTACCAATCCTATTGAAATAGGCAAAAAATTTGGTAAATACTTGTCAGATAACTCAGTTGATTCGCAATTTTCTAACAACTTCCAAATTAGAAAGCTAAATATTACTTCAAATCATTCAACTATGATCCTCTGCACAGAAAATTGAAGCTAAAATTACGTTTATTGAACTATGTTCTACACTAAATAATCTTAAAGGTAAAACGTTAGGTATAGACAGGATATCATACCCCATGCTGAAGATGTTACCAATCCTTATGAAAAACGAATTCTCAATTTATATTATAATATATTTTCTAAGCATATCCTTCAACAATTCAAAAATAGCATTGTGGTACCTCTTCTTAAACCCGGAAGGAATAAGTGGTGGTTTGTTATTTCTAATAAACTACTCGACAACCGGCAACACGGTTTCAGGAAGGGGAGTTCAACAATAGATACTCTTCTTTATGTAGACTATGAAATTGCGAACTGCCTTTCATCACATAAGCACGTAACCATTGTGTCATTGGATTTTGAACGTGCATTTGATAGAATAGGCATACATTCAGTATTAAGCCAACTGGTTGATTGGAAGGTTGGCCCTAATATTATAAAATATTTAACTAACTTTATGTCAAACAGAAAAATAACTATACGTATTAACCAACAATACTCTATTACTTTTCCCCTTTATAATGGTATCCCACAACTCTCCCCATTATCAGTCATCTTATTGCTTATTGCATATAATAAATTATGCTCTACAATTGCAACACATAAAAACATTGACTTTTGTGCATACGCTGATGACTTTAATATTATTATTAAATCACCCCGGGACAAGACACTGCTACTGAACCTTGACAATCTGTTTAACGACATACAAAACTGGTGTGATTCTTCAGGGGCAACCCTGTCTGATTCAAAATACAAATATATTCATATCTGTCGGTTGCGGAACTGTAAATGTGGCATCATATTTTCACTTATATCTCCAGTAAAAGTAGATTCACTGCGCCTGCTTGGCTTGTTCATCAGTAAGCACTACAATTGGAAAAACCATATAGAGTACTTACAAAGCTCATTATCACCCCGTTTGAATATTATAAAATGCTTAGCTAATCCAAAATGGAATTGCAATTCAATTACTCTTATTTCTGTAGTAAAATCCCTTGTTTTATCCAAAATAAACTATGGTTTACAGTTTTTCGGATTCGCTCCTATATCTCAAATTAAAAAAATCAATTCAATTATAAACTCATCTATAAGAACACCACTTGGATCTCTTCGATCTACGCCTATTGCAAATTTACAGTATGAGTCAAATGTTAGATCTCTATCCACCCAAAGGGATATACTCACTACTAAACTTTATCATAAAATTTGTCAAAGAAATGGCAATTCTTTACATTCAATAGCTAAGAAATTAAAACGTGCAAAAAGAATTGCATAGACCTAGGCATATCATTCAATATCCCCCCTAATCCACTAAAATCGCCTTCAATGTCTTTAAATAAAACATGTATTAATACCACATTACACAAATTAAGAGAATTAGATACACCACCATACCAATACAGGTCAATGTCTGAGAACTTGAAATCAGTACTAAATATATCTAACTGTGAATATAACACCTCAATCATCCGGAGTATCTTAATAGAAAATTTCCGTAGGATTATATTAATTTGGGTTCCAAGCCACTGTGGAATTATAGGTAACGAATTTGCAGATTGCAGCGCTAGACAAGCAGATAAACAACCTTTATTTCTTACTACCAATTTAAACCGTAAAGATATTGACAAGTATATCGTTAACCATATTACTTTAAAAGATAAGAATATTATATTTAATTCCACCTCCAATTGGTATCGAATGATTAACACATTTAAAAAGACTATTTATGACTACATAAGAGACCATGGAAATGATATTTCAAGAATGCATTGTACCAAATTTCTTCGTATTCGATTAGGACACACTAGGGTGTCTCATGGAAATCTGTTCAGCAACAACTTTACACCTTTCTGCGATTGTCCCATTAATCTTCCTCTGTATGCACATCCTCTGTGAATGTCCCCTATTTAATAATAAAAGAAGTTATACATTCTTAAACTCTGAATTTATAACACTTTTATCGTATCCGTCAATGAAAAATATAATTTTACTCTCGACATTTCTTAAACAATCAAATTTGTATAAGGAAATTTAATATCTATCACACATTTGTAAATACTATATCTTACTGTTATTATCTTTAGTTAAACTAATTTATAAAGATATTTTATATTCCAAATTTTTTTGTAAATATTATATTGATCGCATTGCTATATCCTTTAACTAAATTTAAGCCTTAAAAATATTTTTAAAACCCTTTGAGCTGAAGGCCTAAGATTCCATTGCTCCCCCTTTTTTTCCTCTTACCTTATAATTTAAGAATTAATAAAATAAAATATTCATGAAAACGTAAAAACTTAAAAAAAACAGAAATACATTTCATTCAGTCTCAAAAAGTGAAAACATAGTTTGAAAACTACTAATAAAGGGTGTTTTTTATAGACGTATAGAACTTTAAGTTGCCATTACTGTTCAAGATGGCGACCGATTTAACAGCTGTCAAGTGATTTATTCTCAGTTTGTTTTGGCAATTCATCATGAATAGACTCACGCCTGAACAACGCTTGCGTAGATTCGTCGAATGCGCCCAAAACGAGATTGCCGTTGTTCCCGATTTTCATAAGCGAATTTTGTTTAGCGATGAAGCGCACTTCTGGTTGAATGCCTACGTCAACAAACAAAACTCCCGCATTTGGAGTGAAGCTAATCCTCAAGTGTATGTCGAAACACCGTTACATAAAGAAAAACTGACTATTTGGTGCGGTTTATAGGCTGGTGGAATCATTGGTCCGTACTTCTTCAAAAACGATAATGGCCAAAACGTTACAGTCAATGGTGATCGGTATAGAGCCATGATTACTAACTTTTTCATTCCTGAATTTAACAACCATGATGTCCAGGAGATGTCGTTCCAACAAGACGGCGCAACATGTCACACAGCTCGTGCCACAATCGATTTATTGAAAGACACGTTTGGTGACCGCCAAATTTCACGTTTTGGATCTGTGAATTGGCCTCCAAGATTTTGTGATTTAACACCGCTAGACTACTTTCTGTGGGGCTATGTAAAGTCATTGGTCTATGCGGATAAGCCGCAAACGCTTGACCATTTGGAAGACAACATTCGCTGTTTCATTGCCGATATACGGCCACAAATGTTGGAAAAAGTCATCGAAAATAGGACGTCCAGATTGGACTACATCCGAGCCAGCCGTGGAGGTCATATGCCAGAAATCATATTTAAAATGTAATGCCACAAGATTATCTTTCGGATAAATAAAATTCATGTCAATCGAAAAATCCATCGTTGTTTTATTGCAATTTAAAGTTCTATACGTCTATAAAAAACACCCTTAATATACATCCACACATACATACATATACATCCACACATTAGGCATGCCTTTTAAAGACACCGACTGCCTGACGTCGTGTTTATGTTCACAAAAATTACGCACATACATGTATAGCTTAAAAATTTCCATTAAAAAAATAGAGTATTACCTGTGCATTTTTCAGCCTTCATACACTTCATTCCTAAGAGTCTACTTATCAAATTACCTTCTTTAATAAAATGTATTGTCAATGCTATGTACGTTTTCTTAAAGAAATCATCTTCCCAATGCTTTTAATTGCAGCTATTTCTTCTTTAACTTTTTGAAAATGGCTTTTATATACATTAGTAATAGTTCTGGATATGGTTGTAGAATGTGGCAAAAGACTCTGGACATTAACATTACTTCCGAACCTTGCTCCGATAGATATGAGGTATTCTGCTACTTTTGTAAGACCAGAGTCTTCAACAATTTTAAATGGTCTGCAGGTCTCTACTGTCCATTCCGTACAAATATTTAATAAATTAGATTTTGTAACAGCGTCTGCTTCTATTTTTGATGTATTGTTACTGGCGGCATATATATCAACATAGCATTTATGTTTGACTAAATTCGACGTAGACTTATTAGTACATTTGTAGACATTAAATCAATTTCGGCAGGCTACTAGATTTTGTATTTCTTCGCCGCTTGCATTTTCTATCTTACCAAATATATTCCATACTTTACTTCTGCCTCTCTTGTCGCTTATTTTTAGCTCGGTATTTAAAATTTGTAATCTGATTGCTGAATTATTGAACACAATGTAACTATCTGTTTTATCAGACTCGTTCATCGCCATCTACATGGGTACACGAAAAATGTATTACCAATAAATAATAATATGTAACCCACTCGGAACATAATGTCTTTAATATTACTGCGCTAATAAGATAAATGTGATTAAGTCGACTTAACTCCAAACACTTTTCTTATTAGATACGAGTAAATGTAAATATTGGGATGCGGCAAATATTTGCAAATATTTAAAGAAATAAATGTATGAACATTATTCTTGGGCAGTACACGAACGAACTATTCACATTGTACTATTCACTTATTTGAAATGAACGAACTAGTCCGTGTTTTGAATTGCTATAGTTCATTTCCGTGCTCTTTATTTTAAATGAACGAACGAACTAAACTTAAACGAAAATAATGACGAAGGAACAAAAGTTGCAAATTATTTTCTTTTACAAAAATGGTATTTAAAACAAATAAACTGAAGAAGAGAAAATGTATTATGCGTGCTAAAAAGCTTATATATAAAATTAAAACTTAATTTTTTTTAGCCATAGTGACTAAAGTACTTTTTGAATTACATTATAAAAAAGAAATCGAAAACTAAATTTAAAAAATTTTTCGATTTTTGTTTTGTTGTTTTGCTTTCTATTTTCGTAAAAAATTTCTTTCAACCCTTATTCGATATCATTTAACATAATAAAGAATGTTCAATGACAATCAAAAGTATAAGTGATAAAGATACAAAAGATCAAATGAACTAAATGAACGAGCTATTCCCTTTTAATTTTTTAACTAAGAAGAGCGCTAACTAAAATGAACTACGGAGCACAAGTCTAATAAACATACATATATTTAATATTATAAACTCGTATATGTACATAAATAAATCCATACAACCAATTTCTTACCTCTAAAAAGTCTTAGTTTTATATATTTACTTGTTTAAACTTTATTACACTTATATAAATATATTCATATATATGTATTGCACTCTATGTATTTTTTCCCGCACCCCACTAAAGCTGTGTTCACATTATGTGTACAAGTCATATAGAATGTCAAAATTTAACATACATAAAAGAATACACATAGTGCGATCCTTTTGAAATATAAAATATGTGTTTTTCTTATGTGTGATAGTATTGGTATATTGTATTTTAACATTCTAAATATGGTAACTCTATTCTTTTGACGTTTACTTTTGTATTAAAATTTTTCTTATAACCTTTTGTTAAAATGAATTCTCACTATCTAGAAAGATCTCAATAAAACACGTTGTGCATAAATTAAAGATTGTTGAATTTTTCTACAGATAGCAATGCTATTTTTTTATTTAGAGCTCGTTCTATTTGATGTGGAAAAGCGTATGTAATGAATGATGTCAATTTTTCATTTCAAATTTTCGCTCAAACAAAATTTAAGGGGACAGCGTACAAAAAATATTATATTAACCATAGTTTCCTTCTGTAAGCTTTTAGTATATAATTTTTGTTGATATTATTGCTCGTTTTATTTATATTTAAATTTTTTTATATGTATCGTTAAAAAAATAAAAAATTAAATTACCAGCAAACACTTAACATAATTGTGTAGAAATTACAGGTTATGTCATATGTACATAACATATATTTATGTGTGTGATCACAAAAATTATAAACTGTATGTAAAACGCAAATTTTGACGTACATATGAAAATCCATAATAAAAAACTTTTGGCATTCCATATGACTTTTACACATAATGTGAACACAGCTTAAACAAACTAGAACTCACTATTAAATTTCCTAAATTTGATATTCAAATATTGTTTGAATATACTGTGTAACAACCAAGCTGTTGATATATTTGTTTTATTTCAAATCAAACTCAGTCTCATTCAAACACACATGAATATTATATTTATTGTGTTTGTATCGTCAAGCATATAAAGGGTGTTTTTTATAGACGTATAGAACTTTAAATTGCAATAAAACAACGATGGATTATTCGATTGACATGAATTTTATTTATCCGAAAGATAATCTTGTGGCATTACATTTTAAATATGATTTCTGGCATATGACCTCCACGGCTGGCTCGAATGTAGTCTAATCTGGACGTCCTATTTTCGATGACTTTTTCCAACATTTGTGGCCGTATATCGATAATAACACGGCGAATGTTGTCTTCCAAATGGTCAAGCGCTTGTGGCTTATCCGCATAGACCAATGACTTTACATAGCCCCACAGAAACTAGTCTAGCGGTGTTAAATCACAAGATCTTGGAGGCCAATTCACAGGTGCAAAACGTGAAATTAGGCGGTCACCAAACATGTCTTTCAATAAATCGATTGTGGCACGAGCTGTGTGACATGTTGCACCGCCTTGTTGGAACCACAGCTCCTGAACATCATGGTTGTTCAATTCAGGAATGAAAAGGTTAGTAATCATGGCTCTATACCTATCACCATTGACTGTAAAGTTCTGCTCATCATCGTTTTTGAAGAAGTACGCCCATAAAGCGCACCAAACAGTGAGTTTTTCTGGATGTAACGGTGTTTCGACATACACTTGAGGATTAGCTTCACTCCAAATGCGGCAGTTTTGTTTGTTGACGTAGCCATTCAACCAGAAGTGCGCTTAATCGCTAAACGAAATTCGCTTATAAAAATCGGGAACAACGGCAATCTCGTTTTCGAAATAAGTTACACTATTTGCAAGCGTTGTTCAGGCGTGAATCTATTCATAATGAATTGCCAAACCAAACTGAGAATAAATCACTTGACAGCTGTTAAATCGGTCGCCATATTGAACAGTAATGCCAACTTAAAGTTCTATACGTTTATAAAAAACACCCTTTACAACTCAATTGATCCATTTGTGTTTTGATTTGTTTTACTCTCTCTTAAAGGATATTATTTCTTGTTATTTGAATGAAATTAATGAATGTTTTAAAGCAGACGGCTACTGTTAAGTTAAGTATTACAGACCTGCAAGTGTTGAACTAAAAAACATAGCGACATGTGTCGCATCATGCAAGTGTCAATTCATGCAATGCCGCTCAAACATGTTTAACAATACCATGAAGACTCTGTCGAATAAATTGAAATCAAATCTAAGCATAGTTTTTAAAGTAACTTCGCACACATTAACATAGAAAATGAGTATGTCAACACACGTGCGACATATGTGTTATTAACTATGCCTTCTAATCATTTAAATGGCTCATTATATAAATGGTGTCCGAACAAGAACGCAAGATTTAAATTTAGCGCCATTCGAAGTGTCATTGTTTGACATTTGAACAATTATTATTGTTTGCTAGTAGAAGGTAGGAGGTTAGTAAAAAATGACCATTGACAGCGAAGGGAGCTCGTTAATTGGGTATTAGAGAGACAACATGAAAATGCTGATTTTGCCGATAAAATCATCTTCAGTGACAAAGCCCATTTCCATCTTGATGGCTTCGTCAATAGGCAGAATTGTCGCATTGGGGGTGAGGAAAATCCTCGAGTGATTCACGAGAAGCAAATGCATCCTCAACGTGTCACTGTGTGGTGTGGTTTTTGGGCTGGAGGAATCATTGGACCTTTTTTTATGAAAATGAGGCAGGTCAAGTACAAAGAGTCAATGGTGTTCGGTATCGTGAAATGATAACCAGTTTTTTCTTGCCTAGAATTGAAGAAATGAATGTGGAGGGCTTGTGGTTTGAACAAGACGGCGCCACATGTCATACAGCCAGAGAAACAATTCAATTGCTGCATCAGTCATTTCCCGGTCTTGTTATTTCGCGTTTTGGAGACCAGAATTGGCCGCCTAGATCATGCGATTTAACACCATTAGACTTTTTTCTTTGGGGTTTTTTGAAGTCGATGGTTTACGCGAATAAGCCGACGACGACTCAAGCCTTAAAAGAGGAAATTGGACGCTGCATTAATGAAATACCGCAGCATTTATGCAAAACGGTCATTGAAAATTTCATTAAAAGATCGCGTCTGTGACAGCAAAGCCGCGGCGACCATCTGCCCGATATGTTGTTCCATACATAACCTCATTCTGTCTACTTTACGATATAATAAAGTTTCACTTTTTTTTTATATCTGTGTTTTATTTAAAATTTAAATCTTGCGTACTTGTTGGGACACCCTTTACAATAAAACTGCAAATAATGTAACGAAGTAAGGATTCTTTTAAGCTTTATTAAGAAAAAATATTAAATAAAAAAAATTAATAAGTGTGTAAGCAAATCGTGCATACATTTATAAAAAAAATATCTACACTAATTTGTTATAAAACAATTAAAAGCCACGGACATTTGATGTTGACTAATATTGATTAAATATATATTTCGCATAAAATTTATTTAACTATTTTTAAGTAGGCCTCAGTGTTATTGCTTCTTCTTCTTTTTATTACAAAACATATTATGAATAATATTAAGTAAAAGAAAAAACGGTAGTAGAATAGCGGACTGTTAAAATTCAAACCTGAGTAAATTTTTTTTGTTAAAAGCTTGTGGAATTTTTTTCCATTATTTTACTTTACAAATTAAGCGCCAGTCCCACGATATCGAAACGATCGAACGTTTGTACAGTTTATATGGAAAATAAAAAGAAATTTGCATTTTTTATTTTTGTTTAACATATGTATATCTATGCGAACGTTCGTAGTTTCGATATCGTGGGACCGAGCCTAAGTTTTAATTTTGAAATGAAATAATTAAAAACGAGTAATATTATTTTTTGTTAAAAACTTCCAATATATACCGTCGTTATTTTAATAAAAAATATTTTGTAAGCATTATATGGATTATAAAAATAAAGTTTTATTTTAATTTTCAAAATAAATAATTTTTTTTTTTTCAATCTAAACCATTTTTCATCAATTAGTTATGTGATTTTTGCCCTAATTCTGTAACTTTTTGATCGTTCTGTTAACGTGAATAATATAAATGAAAAATGTATGTAATTGACGTTAAAAGAATGTTAGCAGAATGAAGTAAAGGTTACAGAATTATGGCATTAATTTAGAATCTTTATTTACAAAATACAGAACAATAAATTTTTTCATACAAGACAGGATTAAGCAGTATTAATAACATGCTGCTAAAATAACATTAAAAGACATACCATTAAACACAGCATGGTACAACAGCTTAGGCAAGTTGCAATGACATGCTAAAGGTAGGATTACACGATTGCCGCAATGCACCAATTATTGGCATACTTTATGCGCCAATCGTGTAATTTCCCAATTTATTGGTTCATACGGCAACCTGCGGCAATTTTTTACTTATTTTCCCAATCAAATGCAGCCCTGGTACGACAATCGTGTAACTACTCAACAGACAATAATGTGGCAATAAAATGTTTTAATTGCGGCAATATTTATTGGTTTCTTGAGCGGCAATCAAAGTGGGCAATACGTGCCAATATTTATTTTTGTTATTTTTTTCTTTGGTGGTGGAATAATATCTGTAAGTAAAAACAATTTTAAATGTTTTAAATATACCTATTAATTATTATTTACTTGCAGCTTAAATATGGAGTTTGATGACTGCATAATAGAAATGAATGACCCACTGGACATGGAATTTGTTTACTCCCCTGACCAGCAATCCCAAACTCCTTTGCCCAAAAAGAAAAAGAAGCCAAGTGTAAGTTCTTGTTGGGCCTACAGTGCAATAAATAATTTAATAATGGCTGTAGAAGAGCAGCCATGTGTTTGGGAGTACTCTTGCTCAGATTATAAGGACCGATACAAGAGAGAGCAGGCATGGCGCGAAATAGAAGAAAAATGTCCGGGACATACGGTGGAGGATTGTAAGGCTAAATGGGCAAATTTAAAAACTGCTTTCCAAAATGTAAAAAAAAAAATTAAAGCCAAGTCTGGTTGAATAAAAAGTTTTGGTTCTCAATTTCTCGAAACTCCATTAATGTTTTTTCGTAAGCCACTCTCTGACCCAAATACTTCTTTTAATACCCTTTTTTATATTTTTCCTATTATCAGACTCACATAAAATAATTATAGCAGCTGCAATTTTCTTTTTCTTTAGAGAAGAAATCATTTTTACTTTATTTTTAAATTAAATATTTAAGATTTAAAATTTATTTTTTGCAAGCAAAAAGAAATTAATTTTTTTACAAGTTTAGTAAAATAAAATTTGCAATTAAAAACAACAGCTGTTTCACATTTTGCCGCATATCATAACAATCGTGTAACCTTAACTCGACAATAATTGTCCCTTACTTATTGTGCGCCAATTTACGGCAACCAAATTTATGAAATTTGAGGCAATCGTGTAACCGCAAAATATTTGGTTGGGGCAATCGTTTTATTGTTCTTCAAGTTAGCACAATAAAAATTGTTACGAATTGGTGCATTGGGGCAATCGTGTAACCCCACCTTAAGACAGTATGTTTGAATTGGCATAACATGGTATAACACCTTACTTATGTTTACATGACATAGCAATGCATGTTATTTTTGTGAATGACATTTTTACAGAAAATGTTGAATTGTGCAGGACTCTATTAAGTATGTAACGTCAAGTTACATCACTTTATCGTTCATCCCAGCTAATAGGAACCTTATTGCTACGTTGTAATAATATTGGGCCTGAGTTAAGTTAAGTTTAATCCATATTTATATAATTGTTTATTTAGACTTTTATTTTTATATATAATTAATGATTATTGAGCTTTAGTCTTTTTTTTATTTATTTTTTTAATTTCAATATTTCGCTTTCCTATGGATAGCTTCGTCAGAAAAATTATTTATATTAATAATTTTTATTATTGTCACCTTGTGCTAGAACACAACCGTGAATTTTAGATTTTTTCTTATTTTTATATGATTATTGAATTTTTAACGTGTGAAGCGAAAGACGTCATAGACACAAAAAAGAAGTAGAGCGTCAGTCGTTTTTTTTTAGTTAAATTTTTTCTTACTTGTTTAAGAAAAAATTACAATTAAAATATATTTTTAATTATTTGAGTTAATTCATTTTAATGTCCACGTAAGTGACATTATTTCAGAAGTGGGTTCTCTTGAATTTTTTTTAATTCATGGTATTCACGTGCAACGCAGATAGACGCCAAATAAAAAGAAGCAACCGGCTTTAGTTTTGTGAAAACACAAAAATATGGAAAATTTTCGTGTTATGACTGTTAAAAATCTACAATCAAGGTGTAGAGGTGTCTACTACGGGGAATAAGAAACAAATAATCGAGAGCTTAGAAGGAGTCAATGGAACGACAGATTCACATACGAGTATTATGTCTGAACGTATCAGTCAGTTGGAAAAGACATTGAACGAAGTGCGGTCAATGTCAATGAGGTTCCAACCTGCGCAGTCATCTTCGCCGACACAGGAATTTACTTCTCTTGAAACTTCTCCAGTGCGAGAAACGAACGTTACTGTTTCATACGGAAACAATCTTCTGGTTGCTACGTCACGCAACTCGTTTAATGGTGGTCACCCGATAGCTGTTGTTGGCAATGGGGAAAACGTGAACCAACACGGACGTCACAACTGGAAGTGCAACACGTTACTGCGACCGGTTACACATTTCATCGATCAGGTATCTTACCTTCTTCATCACAAAATGTAAGATATGGCTCTGTAAGGCAACAGCCACCGTTACACTACAACGTTAATGTGCACCAACCGCACCATGTTTCTGGCAATGTGCCAGGTGTAGTTGATCAACAAAACAATTTTCCAACAGCCAATGTACACTTTCCACAACAAGCTACGTGTTTTTCAACAGATGCTCATCAGTATAGCCTTCCCTCATTAGGTGCTCCGATGAACTATGGTAATCAACAACAGTGTGCATCATTAGCATTCAACGTCAATAGACAATAGCTGAACAATATTAGTCCTTAAGGGGACGTAAGGGAAATGATAGCTATTTTACCCGAATTTAATCCGTCGCTTGAGGAGTCTTTAAATTCATCACAGTTTGTTAAGCGGGTAAACGTTTTAAAGGCAGTGTAAGTTACGTCAGAGACTCCTTCAACTCCAATTAAAGTTAACTGGAAAGCATAAAAGGTCAATAGCACAACAAATTCGTGCAATTGATTAACAAATGCAACCCAAGCATTTCCTGCTTATTATTCATAAAAAAAAAGAGATCAATAACCCAGGTTTGTTCAACACAAACCTGTGCAATTGATTGACAAATGCAATCTAAGCATTTCCTGTTTATTATTCAGTTTTGTTCAAAACAAATTTAAGAAAAACGCAATCTATCATTTTATTCTTAAGTAAATTTTTGTTCCTAAACACTTTTACCTTTATTCAACATTATATAGTAAACTTGAAAAAATTATTATTAAGTTAGTCAATAATGAAGTTCAATAAATAAAGGTTTATATAAAAATAAATAAACAATATTTTTTTTTCCTTGTGTTTCGATACGATTGAAATAACGCGTATGGGTGGAACGACTACAATCTAATATTTGCAGTACAACAAAAGACGCCGGGTCCAAGTATTGGGTCGACTCATTACAAATAGTTTTTAATACATGGCAACAGTTTGTAGAAATCTTTTTGAGAGATTTTTCTCATGTGGACAACTCAGCCGACAATCACATAAAAATGTGTCATTCTAAACGACAACCACATGAATCACTGCAGAAATATTCACCCGAATCTCAAGGGACTAATTTGTTTATTCCCATGAACAATAATTTGGTATCGCCAATTGTTAGGGAATAAATATATTTTCGAAACATATGTGGCAATTCGAACATACTATTGTGAATTGATGTTGCTTAATTGTTTGTATTTTTTTTTTTTTTTAATTTTCTTAATAAATTGTTATTATTTAATAAAATGCATAATATTTCGCTCCGATTTATGTTATTAGAAGAAGAGAAGAAATTATTGGAGAAAATAAAAAGACGGAATTTAAGAGATGCATCAAATCTATTTTGTTTACCAGAAACAATGTAAGCGAAAACATGAAGAATTGTTAACATTATGTACATATAAATAAATTCTTTGTAGGTTCTAACAACATTTTCTAGCTAACAAAGAAGCTTTTAAATACCTTTTAGATATATTGAACCAAAACTGCCTACTACAGGGTGGGCCAAAAGAAACCAAGGGGTTTAAAAGTTTAATAACTTTTTTGTTTATTAATTTTTTTTTATTTTTTCTTTCAGATTATATAGACAACACTTGGAGAATTTATAATGGAGAGGTTCACAACTGAACAGAGAACCAGAACAATAGAATTTTATTATTTAAACCAGAGATCAACTTTATTGAAAATTTGATCATGAGTGATGAAGCTCATTTTCATTTGAATGGCTTTGTTAACAAGCAGAACTGTAGGTTCTGGGGTTCTCAAAATCCAAGAGCCATTCATCAACGCCAATTGCACCCCATCAGGTGTACAGTATGGTGTGGGATCACATCTGAAAATGTCATTGGACCCTACTTCTTCGAGAATGAAGATGGAAGTGCTGTAACCGTAAATGGAGAGCGGTATCGTTTTATGATAGAAAATTTTTTACGTCCTGCTCTTGAAAACAGACCTGGTATGTGGTTTCAGCAGGACGGAGCCACTGCCCATACTGCCCGAGACACAATGGCACTTTTAAGTCAAATTTTTGAGAGCGAATAATTTCTCGAAATTCGGAAATTATTTGGCCAGCGCGATCGCCAGATTTGACAGCACCCGACTATTTTCTTTGGGGTTTTTTGAAGGAGCGAGTGTATGTGAACAAGCCAGAGACAATCCTTGAACTCAAGGCAAACATTGTTGCAGAAATTCGAACGCTACAGCCACAAGTTTTGAAAGATGTTATGGAAAATGCTCTAAAAAGAGCCCATCAGTGCGAAGCTGAAAACGGTGGTCATTTAAGAGACATCATACTTAGTGTAAAAAAATTTCCATTTTGTATATTATATAATCTGAAAAAAAATAAAAAAAAGTTAATAAACAAAAAAGTTATTAAACTTTTACACCCCTTGGTTTCTTTTGGCCCACCCTGTAGAAATTCGTCATGTTGTGTAGCTTACAACATGTCTACGGTTTTTATAGGATACAAAAAATTTAAAAAGAAATATTCTTTAGAAAAATACGAAATCTTAAATCTAAAAAACAATAAATCACATTTGTGTTATTTTTGGTTGTACTTCATATATCACATACAAAATTTGTAATAAAAAGGCAAAAAAAAAATTCTAATTCATAATTAATATACGTTTTTAAAACTAAAAAATTATCACATTCTTACATGTTTACAGTCCATCATTGCTATTAGATTGCTTGATTTTCAGTTTCTCTAATTTTATTTGCCGCTGCAACAATTCTAAATTTTATTCCTAAACAAAATGTTTGTGAAAAATGTCACAATACTTTTGGGAAAAAACTCACGGGAATAAAAATCGGGGATACCAATTTTTTTTTCGAACATGCGAATTTTTTCCCATGAAAATAATTCACGATTGCAAATTTAGGGAAAAGGGAGATATTTCGAGAAAAAAAAATATTCACGATAGGGGTGATTATTTTAAGATGTTAGCTTTAGGTACTAGGGGTGGCTTGTCCGAATCCGCAATCGCTAGACACATTATAAATGGAATCAACGAGCCTAATTTAAAGAAAAAAATTCAAATGAATATCAGTCATGTAACCAATTACTAAAAGACATTATTTGTTATTGCAACTACAACGACATCGTAAATATTAACACATCAGTACAATGGCAACCAAAACCAACGGCGTTATATGAGAAAAATGCTCCAGTAAGAAAAATTTTAAAGGAAATGAAAATTCGTTAAATAAAATAAATTGTTGCATTTGTTTAAATTTTGGACATTTTTCCGTAAATTGCCCTGCGCCGTCACGAAAACCGAGGTGCAGATTTTGTCAGCGCACCGCATATTCAAGCGATAAGTGTCCAGATAAATCAACATCTGCTGTTAACAAAATTAATTTGAAACAAGTGTCATCTGTAAATGAGAACTATATTATTAATATGGTGATTGTTAACGGTTATAAAACTATATCTTTTGTAGATCCTGGTAGTAACAGCTCACTAATTCGAAAATCGTATGCCCCTCTTGTCGGTAATGTTTTTAACAAAAAAGTTTAATTGCAGGAATTCTACTAGGTAGAGATATTTTGTGCGGAAAGGGGAAACGCCTGATCATTGAAGATGATGATTGCCGTGTAGAAAAAATTAATTGCATTCAGGTTCGGAAGAATTAATGCCGTCGAATCGAGAACAATTGAAAGAATTACTTATTAAGCATCGTTCCTGCTTTGCAGAAGACATGACACATCCTTGGAAAGTGCAACATTGCTAAAATAGAAATTTGTTTAACCTCCGATAAACCAGTTTAGGTTAAACCATACCGTGTCAATTTTGCAAAACGTTCAATCTTAATGGCCATTACAGATGATCTACTTAATAATGAAATTATACGTCCGTCAGAGTCAACATATGCAAGTTAATAACCGAAAAGTTGTTATTATTTTTCCGTCTAAATTTAAATAAAAAATTACATTTTTTATTTCTCTTATTTTCTGTTATTGCGAAATGAACGGAAATCGTCGGTTTCATATTTCTTAAAAATAAATTCAATTAAAGAATTATCTTCTTATTATTGCAAATATGCAAAAGCTGTTAACCTGTCTTATTCGAATGAAAAAACAGAAGTTAATGACCGAAGCAGAATAAATAGTAAAACATAGTGAAATGGAATTTGATGACATTGAAAAGCATCCAACTAAATCCGAGAGATAAAAAGAAGCATCTAAAAACATCCTACAGGAACAAGTAAGCACCAAATCCGTATAGCTAATCAGCATAAGGACATCACGCAAGGGGTCAGAAAGGGAGACCTAAGTAACCATAAAGAATGAAAAGGACAATCGAAGCTTCTGCAGCGTAATGTTACTAAAATTAATATTTTTCATGTAAGTTATGAAAGGAAATTAAATACAATTTTAAATATTTAAAATTTAAGTAAATGAATGATAAATATTGTGTTAAATATAAAATTTTGCAAGTGATTATAAAAATCGTATTAAATTTTTTTTTTTTTAAAGAAAAGGAAAAATAATACAAGCAATACATAAATAGTTTAAACCAAATATAAAATTTTTTGAAGAAGTAATAAGCTAATAAGTTTGAAAGGAAAGTCCTGAATTATAATTAAATTAATAAATGAGAAAACTATCAAAGTAAATAAAATAATTAAACGTAATTGAAAATTTTTTATGATATTGTAAATCAAAATTATATAATTTTGTGAAAATTCCAAAAGTTGACTCCAGTTAAAATCTTTATTTATTTAATACTGTTTTCAAGCAAAAGTTAGTTGAAATTAAAATCTTAAATTGAAAACTTAGTTATTCGCAATATTCTTCTCTTGTAAACTTTTAAATTTTACTTAACACAAAAATTTCCCTTTTTCTGAAAACTCTGAATAACATGGCAAACCCATCCAACCTCGTAAGACCTCCCGTCCTTAATACTCCACAACCTCATCCCCAAAATCAAATGAATGCTGCACTGCAGGAACAAATAGCCAACTTAGTTACAGAACAAGTTAGGGTAGCTAATGAATTATTAAACAATCCAAGCGAGGATTTGCGTAATGATGTAGATGAAGTCATTGAGGCTAGATTTAGAAATAATATAGGTGATTTAGATAAAATTCGCGACATTGTTCGATCTTTAAGAGAATTTTCAGGAATTTTCATGGAGGAAAAGTATTGACAGAGTGCTAGAAATTTACGATAATACCAAAGGTACTCCGAAATATTACGGGATACCAAACGTTATCCGTAACAAAATTACAGGTAACGCGGATGCAGCCTTGGAGTCATATAACACTCCATCAAATTGGAAAAGCATTGTCAAGTGCTTAACACTCCATTATGGGGACAAACGTGATTTAGGTACATTAGAGTACCAAACGACCTCATTGATTCAAGGTAGAAACTCAATACAGGGCTTTTACCAAGAGGTTTACACATATGTCTCTTTAATATTGAATAAAATGGGATATATGGATATAGGTAGGGAGACATCCGCAGTACTTGCACAGACATACCGAGATAAGGCCCTTGATACTTCCATTAGGGGTCTTAACGGAGATCTGCCAAAAACTTTTAGGAATTCGTGAACCATCAGACTTGCCACAGGCATTACTTTTATGTTTGAAGCTGCAAAATCAAAATTATACAGCAGAATACGCCTATAGCCATCACATCACTCTCACCCCCTCCAAGAAACAATAATAGATTACCATTTTACCCCGAACTTACCCAGAATAAAGCTAGGCGTTACGAACGCAATGAAAGGCCATATCAACAACCCTATTTTAACCAAAATCATCAAACTAATAACCAGTTTCGACAACAATTTCAACCTCAAGGACCATATTTTCAGCAAAGTTTTACACCATTTAGACCTACAGCTCCAAAGCCACAAAAACCTGTACTAATAGATATCGACACTTCTATCCAAACCAAAAATATTAAATATCAAAATAGGCCTCGTCAAACAAACCAATTTTTTGGAAAAAGACCTCTTTCCCAAAATACGCCAATGCCCCAAAACAAATTACAAAGAAATTTTCATATAGGAGTTAACGAAGAAGCCTCTTCTTATAATACTTTTTACAATGAAAATTAAAGTCCTAATAGCATTGAAGGCGGCCACCACCAAACAGCTCAAGAGCAAAAATCTTGATGACTACATTCAAAGCTATTTCCAACAAGAAAATATACTGGAAGATGTCGGCACAGAAGACATTTCAGACATAAATTTTTTAAGTTAACTCATTCTTCGCTCCCACATTTTAAATGTAAGGCGAAGAATGGACTAATACTAAAAATTCTGGCTCAAATAAGAATTACATACAACCATCCTTAGTTACTAAGGCAATTCAGAACCAAAACATTTTTTTCGCAAATTCTATATCGGACAATATAAAAATTACGCATCACACCCGTGTAAATACTTTTAACTTACCAAGCCATGAAATGAAATTCAATATTCTACCATTGCTAAAATCTTTCCATGGCATTCTTGGCTATAACAGTTTAGAAGAACTAAATGCAATAATCAATATAAAAGAACAATACATGCTGATAAATAATAGTAAAAAAATAAAAATCTATCAACAGACTTTTCAAGCCATAAATAAAATGGAACTTAGAACCAATCACTTAACAAAAACTCAAATGATGAAACTTCAAGAAGCAATGCATGCACATCCAAACCCATTTACAGAACCAAATCATAAATTAACCTATACCACACGCGTTCAAGGGGAAATCAGAACACTGACTGATTCACCAGTATATTCGAAAACGTACCCTTATCCCATGGCACTTAAATGTGAAATAAACGCGTTTCTAAAAACGCATCCAAAAATAAACCTATATGTCTCAATCAAGACGCAATAGACTCTTTTGAAAAAATTAAAACTTCACTGACTTCAGAAGACATTATTCTCTCCCATCCAAACTTTGAAAAAGACTTTGACTTAACAACAGATACTTCAGAATACGCAATTGGAGCGGTTTTGTCACAAAATGGCAGACCTATAACATTCCTCTCAAGAACGTTAAATAAGGCGGAAGAACACTACGCCACTAACGAGAAGGAAATGTTAGCCATAATTTGAGCACTAACCATTTTGAGAAACTATTTGTATGGGTTAAGAAAAGTAAATATTTTTACAGACCACCAGCCTCTCACTTTTGCTCTTAGTAATAAAAATACAAATAGCAAGATGAAAAGCCATCATAGAAGAATTCAACTATGAACTAAAATACCAACCGGGTAAGACTAATGTGGTAGCCGACGCATTGTCTAGACCCCAACAAATAAACTCTATGACAGCAACCCAACATTGCTCAGAAAGTTCTTCGCATGACTTAATAATAGCCATAGAGTGTCCCATCAATGCATTTAAAAACCAACTCTTCATACTGACTGACAAGCAAGAAAGTTACAAATTCGAAATTCCTTTTCCAAGATACCATAGGCACATTATAAAACGACCCGATTATACAAAAAATTCACTTACCTCATTGCAAAAAAAAATATTTAAATCACAGTGTCATAAATGGATTATTTACTAGCGAACCAATAATGGGCATCATACAAGAATTTTATTCTGAATACTTTAAAATTAGATTTACGCAAAGTCAAGTAAAAGACATTACTATAGAAAGCGAACAAGAACAAATATTAATAATGGAACATAAAAGAGAACATCGAAATGCAAAAGAAAACAGAGAACATATTAGAGAAAGATATTATTTCCCTAAAATGGCAGAAAAGACAAATAAATTAGTGAAGTTGTGCAGAACCTGTAAAGAACAAAAATATGATCGTAATCCAAATAAACCTAAGATAGAACCAACTCCGATTCCGCAAAAATCCAAGAGAAATAATCCATATTGATATTTACTTAACCGAAAAAAACTTTGTCGTTACGGCCATTGACAAGTTTTCGAAATATGCGCAGGCTAAAATTCGGAAATCTAAGGCAATAGAACACATAAAAGAACCTCTTACAGAATTAATTCTGGCATTCGGTATTCCTAATACAATAGTGATAGACAACGAAAAATCTCTAAACTCTGCGACCATAAAATTTTTGCTTAATAACCAATTCGGAATAAATATTTACACAACACCGTCTTATTGCAGTTCCGTTAATGGACAAGTAGAAAGGTTCCATTCTACCCTTTCTGAAATTATGAGATGTTTAGGAACAGAAAAACTCCACACTTCATTTCACGACTTACTCACAAAATCCTTTTACGAGTACAATTCCTCAATACACTCCACCACAAAGAAAAAACCAATATTTCTTATTTTTCGGTAGAAAATATAAGAGTCCCGAAGCAACAGAAGATGAAAGGAAAGAAATTACTAGCAGATTGAAAGGAAAACAAGAACTAGATTTAGAATATCATAACAAAGATAGAGAAGACATTAGAAATAACTCGGCAGGTGAAAAAATTTATGTTCAAATTAATAAGAGACTAGGATCTAAATTGTCTTCAAGCTATAAGGAAGAAGTAGTAAAAGAAAATATGAACACTACTATTTTAACTAATTCAGGGAAAATAAAAATTTTAAATCATTTTACAGCATTTAATTAATCTGCGTTAATGCAGAAGTCGAAATCATAGCAATAGACAAAGGAATAGGCAAAATACAACAGGGAATATTCACCATAGTCCACGTAATAAAAATTGTGTTACGACCCGCAGGGCTAACGGCTGCCTCAACTAGCTACACGTTTCTCACAGGCGGTTCCAACCCTGACCGTTAGTCGCGTTTCCGCACAAATAAAAACAAATTGAATATCACAACAACAAAAAAATTTACTAACAACTACCAAAGACACACACACTCGCGATTCCAATACTCCCGTCATCTCGCCAGGGGTAGGTGCTATTCCCTGTAATTGCCCTCCCATCCATGTCACAATTGTATTCCTGTCTAGTTTTTTCTTTGTGACCCTTGTTCCACCAAGACTGCTCCTACCTAACTTACCTTCATGCCATCAACCTTAAAAGAAAATCTACTCCAAATGCATTTCTCTTTTTTCATAAAAACTTAACGATAACATTTATTGTAATATTTTAAATAAAAAAAAACTTAAACATCTACCAAACTGTATTATATAAAAAATTTTTTTTTTCTCTAAACAATAAAAATTACATTATTAACAAAAAAAAATCACTTAACGTACATAAACATATTTTTTTAAGCTAACGGTTTTGGAGGACTTGATCATTATTTTTTTTTGTATTTTTATTTATGTGAGAAAATGTTCTTTGAACGGTTTTATATCCTGATAGGACCGTTATTAAATTTTTTCCGTTTTTACGGTATCACCATATAAATATAAATATCTAATAAATATATTTTTTTTTTCTATCCTGAAGGAGCTCCCTAAGGTTTCTTTTTATTTTATGACACCCTAAAAGCAGAAAAAAAATTTTTTTTTCGCTATTTTCTTGCGTTATTATTGTTGCCGGTTATACATACAAAAAAAAATATTATTCTTTTTTTCTCAAATCTCCCATATTACAGATATTGTTTTTTTTTCTTTTTTCTATAGCCTATTTTACAGATGAACTTAAACTAACATAATAATAATAGAGGGTTCTCTTAACAACAGAGGTTGCTTTCAATTGCCACAAAAGCTTAATTCTCTTTCTTTGTTCTTACAATTTATATAAACTTTATTTTTTTTTTCTTTTGGTTGATTCACCATGCTGTGCTTTCAATACCTAGTTCTGTTCTCTCTTTTTCCTTTTGTGGTTTACTTGCACTTACAGTTTTCTTTTGGTCTTCTCAAAAAAAATAATCTTTAATAATACGGTCTTACCGCTTCAGAAGCTTTTTTTTTTTTTCTTTGTCCTCAGTGGAAATTTAATTCTCCCCGTACTGTTCGGTTGTCAGCCAATCACTCGTGCTTTGGTGGGAAATAATTGGTGGACTGGTGGTTCTTATCTTACTCTTCCAACTCTGTCCTACTCGTGTTCCGATCTTGGCTATCTACCGGTTTGCCCACTAGTTTTTTTTTTCTTTTTAGTACTCCAAAAAATTTACTTATTATTCTGTTTTTTTTTTTGATCAACCACTTTGTCTTAATTTCAGCGCCCTTCTATCTCTCTTGATCTAACGTTTCTCCTTTTTATGTCCTACTCTGGAATATGGCTGATTTTATTTTCCATTTTCCAACTGATTTCTGCTAACGTTCATAAAAAAAATATTTTCCCGCTTCATGATCCTTTGTCTATTGCTAGCCTTTTCCTTCTCTCACCCTTCATAATAAAGTTTCCCTTTTCTGAAAAAGCTCTTTTCGTTGCTTGTGTACCCTGTTAATTGCTGTAGTCGTACTATTCTTCTATAATACTTTGTACTGCTGGCAATTCCTCATTTCTGACACTGACATTTAATTTTTTCTTTCTCATTTGCCTAGACACATTTTTATTTTGGTCAAGTTTTTAAATTATTCGATAATAAAAAAGAATTAATATTTATTTGGATTTGATACATCAAGACCGCAACAAAACTCCGATTCTGATCTGCTTTAGCAGTAGGTAGCGGTGTGCGGTTTGTGCGCTGTAGGCTATCTAAGCTTCAATTGCCCAACGTGGGGAACACCCACCCTGAGATGGTCTCTTGCTCTCGACTGAAGAGCCGGGCTTTTATTATCTCTACTGAACAAATTGGTTTTCTCGTATTGGACTCTCCTGTTATGGATTAGAACTTTGTTCGACTATTGCATTTTCCCTCATAGGAAAACACTTAGTGATCTACCCACACTTAATTGAAATTAATTTAATTCTTGGATTTACATGGTAATTCGATTTTACCAATTTGGCACTAGGTGATAATCTATCCAGCGCCCATAAGGCTCGTCATAGAGTAAAGTATATATGTAATTCGTGTATTCTCATTTGTCCTAAGTTTTCTTTTTTTTTTTTCTTTTTGTTCATATATGTTTGTCTATTAGCGAACGTGGGTTATGTCTCCTAAGTTTTTCTTCAATGGGTTCTGCAGTTCTTATCCTATTGCATTGGTTTCCGTAATTCTTTGTTTAAAGGACGGGAAATTTGGAGTGTACAAATACTTTATTTTCCATTGCATCGTACGGGAAGTAGAATTGTAGTACTTGATATATAAGTGTTTACTTTGTGTGTGTTGTTCTTTCTTCCCTACAGAGCTTTACCATTATTTGTTCTCGCCCTAATTTTGGAACACGCATACTTTCGCAACTAAATAAAAAAAACACAGCACGAACATGAATATTATAGCTAATTATCACCGATTGCGCTATTTGATATGGTAAGTAAAAGTTATTACTACTATTTTTAAACTATTATTGCTTAGGTACTATGGTATATCACAGATGGAGATCACAGCATAAATTTCCAAGGCTATTTGTATATTTATGTATAACGAAAACGGGACAGCACACACATTAAAAATTTTTACAACTATTCATTTCGAATAATCGGCTTAATCTCAATATTGTACTTTTTCCACGACTGTTTTATTGCTTTGCATTATGCTTTAATGTCTTTCGAATGATAGATACCAATGTTTTTGCCGTCTAATGTCTCTAGCTCATATAAATTATTTCCTACCGGTCGTACTATTCTGCATTTCAGAAACTTTCTACAAAATTTTGCGTTCAAATTTCTACCGAAATTACTCTGAACAATATTTCTTCTATACACCTCCTGTCCAGGAATAAATTTTACTAGTCGTGCCCTTTTGTTGTATCTTTCTGCGCTTTTTAAATAGGCTCTCTTCATGTTTTCTTTTATTTCTTCCCTAATTTTTTCACTTTTTTCCTCCGGTTTGTCGAGTATTCGATGGTCTGATATTGACTGTAATATGGTATCCGAATAAGGCAAAAAAGGGAGTGTGTCCTGTGGCACTATGAAATGAATTTCTCAGAGCGCAATCTATTTCGGATAGGTATAGGTCCCAATCTCTGTGGTCCTCCTTTAAATACGCTCTTATTCCGGCTAGGATACTCTGATTTACACGTTCGGAAGCATTGCTGCTGGGTTGATACACTGGTGTTCTCATGTGTTGTATTTTATATGCGTCCATTAGATTTTGAAAGCTTTTCGCCGTGAATTGCGCGCCGTTATCGGTATGTATGACCTCAGGTACACCGAATTTGTGAAATATTTCCTGTATTAAAAATTCAACGACGTTACCGGCTGTTGCCTCTTTCATTGCTTTCATAAATGTATATTTTGTGAAATGATCGAGTACTAGAAATATATAGCAATTTCCTCTCTTTGATCTAGGGTATTTGCCTAGAAAATCTAAATATAATTTTTGAAAAGGTCTTTCCGTTTCTACTCTGTTTCCTATTTCTGGTCGCATATTTATATTTGCGGGCTTAATTTCTTTGCATGTCTGGCAATTTCTTACGTAATTTCCTACTTGTATTTTTAGTTTCGGCCAATAGAAGAATCTTTTCAATCTTTCCGTAGTTTTTGTGACACCTCCATGAGCTGCTGTTAAACTACTGTGTGCTGCTTCAATAAGGGCATGTGTTATATTCGTTGGGATCCATAACTTCCAAGGGTTCTCACCATTTTCCCCTCTGTTAAACTCCGTTATTTTGAATACATATCCATTATCTATTTTTAAGTCTGGTAATTTATCTTGGTTTTTGTTTATGTGTTCAATTAGATCTAAATATTCTTGACTTTCAAATTCTGTTGTCTCTAAATTTAGCCAGTCTTCTATGTTAATTTCTTCAATATTTGTTGACTCTGCTGGTACTCGAGAGAGCATGTCTGCAACGATGTTTTCCGATCCTTTTCTGTGTGCTATGTCAAAATCAAATGATTGTAGCAGCAATGACCAACGGGCCAACCTGCCTGTTAAATCCTTCATGGACATCAGCCATTTCAGACTAGCGTGGTCTGTTACTATGGTGAATGGCATCATTTCCACGTATGGACGGAATCTTTTTACTGCCATCACCGCTGCTAGACATTCTTTTTCGGTAACGCTATAATTCCTCTGACATGAGTTCAATTTCTGGCTATAGAAAGCTATGGGATGTTCTTCATTTTCCCCGTTCAACTGATATAAGACAGCTCCAATCCCGTAGTTACTCGCATCGCATTGTATAGAAAATCTTTTTGTAAAATCGGCGTGTCTTAATACTGGTGCGGATGTCAAGGCCTTTTTTAAGTTCTCAAATGCCTCTATAGCTCCAGGTGTCATCTCAAATTTTTTTGTTTTTTTCAGCATATCTGTAAGTGGTGCGGAAATTGATGCGAAATCTTTTATAAACCGGCGATACCACCCTGCTGTGCAAAGAAAACTACGTACTTCTCGTGGCGTCTTTGGTGTTTTTATTTCTCTTATCGCACGCACTTTTTCTGGGTCAGTTTTTAGATTTCCACCACCTACTATAAATTCTAAATACTTAAGTTCCTGAAAACAAAATTGTGACTTTTGCAATCCTATTGTTAGGTTTGCTCTGCTTAAACATTTAGCTACGTCTGTCAGGATTCTCAAGTGTTTTTCGAACGAGTTTGCTATTATTAAAAGATCATCTAAGTATATAAAAACATTTTCTCTAAGTTTCTGAGGTATAACCTTGTCCATCAACCTGCAAAGTCTTTGGGCAGCATTACAGAGACCGAAAGGCATTACCCGAAATTGATAGAGTGGTCTACCTGCTACCGTAAAAGCTGTATAGGGTCTACATTCTTCCTCTAACTCAATTTGCCAAAAAGCGAATTTCAAATCGACGCTGCTGATAAAATATGTCTCGTCGATTCGGCTCAATATACCATCTATATTTTGTAATGGATACGCGTCCTTGACTGTTAAATTGTTTAGCTTCCTAGCATCAAGGCAAAATCTGGTTTTATTTACTTTTTTTACTATTGTCGTTCTATTGGACCAAGGGCTCTCGCTTTCTTCTATCACCTTCAGCTCTAACATGCTATCGATTTCCTTGTATACTATGTCTTGCATCGCTGGTGACAAGGGGTAATGACGATCCTTAAAGGGTACTGCGCCATCTATCAGTTTAATGGAATGTTTTTCAAGATGCGTGCAACCTAAACCCTGTTTTTCGAAGGCTGGAAATAATTCTATTACTTTTGCCAGTTGTTCTTTTTGTTCAGAATTTAAGATGTGAGGATTTAATTTATTGTCTAATACTTCAAAATCCTCCTGTATCTTTTCCTGATTCAGTTCCTCTACCCGAAATATTTCTGGTGCAAGCTCGAATTTCTTCCAGAAATCGACTCCTAAATATGCCTCTTGTTCCAAGTCTGGACATAAATAAAACAATATGTTCTGTGTCTCATTTCGAAATATCGTAGGCAGTTCTACTTTGCCTATCAATCGATGGTTTTTACCAGCTGCAGTCGAAACCACAGAAAATATTGGTTGGTATTCAATTTCCAATTTTTCCATCAACTCTCTGCAATTTTTGCCTAACAAACTAATTGACGCGCCAGTGTCTAATAAACCTATCATGGTGTAGCTTGCAATCTCTATTTGTGCAAAGGCTCTTGGGTCCCTTCTCGAATCTACGGGTTTGATTGTTTCTGTTACTAATTTATGTGTTTTGCGTTTGTTCCTAAACTTAATTCTTAATTTTTTTATTTTCCTAGATGTGGGTTTTATACATTCCCCAGGTTTCCCAAATATCCTTTTTCTAATTGTTTTATAATTTTCTTCCCGCTTTTCTAGTGGGTATTGATGGCGCATTTGTGGAATAAATTTGTTAAAATTTTTAACTATATCTATTAATTTTGGTGTTTTTTCTACTCGCGGTTGGCTGGCGGGTTTTTCCTGGAACGATAACTTCCCGCCGATATTTTTCCGAGGACGGTTTTTTCCTTGCAATCTGAGCAATTTGGTGCCTTCACATTCGGCTTACCGCACCTATAACAAAATAGTGTACGCTCTGTTTCCCTACAATCCATAAACATGTGGCCTATCTGCCGGCAATTCCAGCAAACTATGGGATTTCTAGTTACAGGAGTCTGTACTTTTATTTCCGCCACTTCCTCATCTCGTTCCGAAATTTCTTCCTTTTCCAGCGGTCCTCCATACACTTCATTAACAAATTTCCTATAGCCCCTCATAGGCATTGATGAATTCCTTGAGTCCTTTCTAATGAAAATCTTTTCTACCTCAACACATTCGCGACGAAGTTCTTCTACTGTCTCAACCACTATAGGGTAAACTCTGCCTCTAATATCATCTCTTAAATTTTTTTTGATAATTTTAATGGTTTCTTTTTCAGACATTTCGATTTCCAATCTAGAGCGCATTTGCATGATGGCGAAGAAAAATGCATCCACCTCACCAGGCAGTTGCTTTCTTTCCACCATGTCACTAATTAATTCGAAATTTGACCTGGTCGACTGGTATTGCTTCAGCAACGCTTCCTTCAGAGTGGTCCATTCAGTCACATAATTCGTCTGTATATAGAGCCAATACCATTTTTCCGCCGCACCTTTTACAAAAAGATGAAAGTTGTCGAGCACTTCATTCCAGGATACTCTGTACTGTCGCTGTAGGCGCTCTACCCGGAACACAAAATCTTCTACGGCCAACTTGCTACTATTTCCGTCAAATTGCAGTCCCCATTTATCAATACGCATTCTCTGATAACTTTGCACGTAAACCTCATCAGAATTCTCAGAAGAATGACTGCCGTTTCTTGGTGAAATCTCCATTTGCTGGGTTTCATCCCTGTTTCTATTGCGTGGTATTTCCTCTCGCAGTCTTCTATTTTCCTTCTGCGCATTTTGGAATACTAAACTCATTCTCCCTACCGTATCAGTTAATTCGGCCATTTGTTTTCTTATGGCACTCATATCACTATCATTATCATTCCCATTACTTTCCGCCTGAAGGTTTTGTACTGCTCTTGCCTGTAAGGCAGCCCGAGAGGCAGCACTAGTACTTGGGCCGTCCGTCATGATGGTCTGGGACTTATCGAAAATTTGGGGTGTATTATAGTCAGGATTCTGATTCATTTCCACACCTCTATATACGCTCAGTTTTCTATTTGGGGTATTAGATTTATAATATTTGCCGAATTCTAAGGGTGTCGATCTATTTAAGTCGAAATGTATCTCCCTATTTCTTTTTCTTAATTTGGTATTATATCTATCTTGTGGGTTCTGGGACATATCCTTCCACCCAAAACAATACGTACGATGTGGCTCCTGCGCGTATAACAATGAACACTCAACTAGCAACTAACACTTAATATCAGATACTAAACTCACTATGATCACTATTCTTACTTTCTTAAAATTTCTCTATATATTTATTTATTTATTTTTTTTTTCGAAAGAAAAGAAGTATTATTATTATAAATTTTTTTTTTCGCTTAATACAAACCAAATATTTACTCTTAATTACTTAAATGATTCTAATCAAACTTTGCCATTAACAAATTATAAGCAAAAAAAAAATTTTCTTTTTCTATACCTTATCAACATTCTGGTTTTGGCATGAAGATAAGTAGCGGTAGTCGAAGTGGAATTCCGACAGGAGTGTTTGATATCGGTTGTGGTGCGCAAATCAATTTAATAGAATATTTGTTATTACTTTATTAATGCTCCCTCATACAATTCTGACTCACTTATAGCATGCCCGAGTTATGAGATCTCCCTCGTGTGTGCTTCACTCAATACTACTAACCCATGTCTACTCACTTAGAGACTGGAGGCTACTGACGTGTCACAACAAAAAGGATTTACACACTAATTCTACTATATATTGAAACTATTTACTAACTTTTACTACCGGACAGTGACACCATACAATACCGCAACTCTTCATTTATACTAGAATTGCTTAGCTACAGTTTCTCTTCCGGTTTGCATTATTCTTAAAAAAATTTTTTTTCCGTCTTCTCAAGTCTTAAACTTCTAGTTTTTTTTGTACCTAACAGAACTCTAACAATTACTTCGGACAACGAATCGTTACGGGCTACAAAATTACTTTTCCGTCTAATCCCGATTGGACGATAAACTAATTGGGTTATTGTACTTTTCTATTGGGCTATTGCTTCGTGTTTAGCTATCCTATACGATGATTTTATTTAGGTCTTCTGAACTATCAACTATGCTGACGTTTGCACAAACCTCTACATTTGTTTGGGCGCCATTTTATTTGTTACGACCCGCAGGGCTAACGGCTGCCTCAACTAGCTACACGTTTCTCACAGGCGGTTCCAACCCTGACCGTTAGTCGCGTTTCCGCACAAATAAAAACAAATTGAATATCACAACAACAAAAAAATTTACTAACAACTACCAAAGACACACACACTCGCGATTCCAATACTCCCGTCATCTCGCCAGGGGTAGGTGCTATTCCCTGTAATTGCCCTCCCATCCATGTCACAATTGTATTCCTGTCTAGTTTTTTCTTTGTGACCCTTGTTCCACCAAGACTGCTCCTACCTAACTTACCTTCATGCCATCAACCTTAAAAGAAAATCTACTCCAAATGCATTTCTCTTTTTTCATAAAAACTTAACGATAACATTTATTGTAATATTTTAAATAAAAAAAAACTTAAACATCTACCAAACTGTATTATATAAAAATTTTTTTTTTCTCTAAACAATAAAAATTACATTATTAACAAAAAAAAATCACTTAACGTACATAAACATATTTTTTTAAGCTAACGGTTTTGGAGGACTTGATCATTATTTTTTTTTGTATTTTTATTTATGTGAGAAAATGTTCTTTGAACGGTTTTATATCCTGATAGGACCGTTATTAAATTTTTTCCGTTTTTACGGTATCACCATATAAATATAAATATCTAATAAATATATTTTTTTTTTCTATCCTGAAGGAGCTCCCTAAGGTTTCTTTTTATTTTATGACACCCTAAAAGCAGAAAAAAAATTTTTTTTCGCTATTTTCTTGCGTTATTATTGTTGCCGGTTATACATACAAAAAAAAATATTATTCTTTTTTTCTCAAATCTCCCATATTACAGATATTGTTTTTTTTTCTTTTTTCTATAGCCTATTTTACAGATGAACTTAAACTAACATAATAATAATAGAGGGTTCTCTTAACAACAGAGGTTGCTTTCAATTGCCACAAAAGCTTAATTCTCTTTCTTTGTTCTTACAATTTATATAAACTTTATTTTTTTTTCTTTTGTTTGATTCACCATGCTGTGCTTTCAATACCTAGTTCTGTTCTCTCTTTTTCCTTTTGTGGTTTACTTGCACTTACAGTTTTCTTTTGGTCTTCTCAAAAAAAATAATCTTTAATAATACAGTCTTACCGCTTCAGAAGCTTTTTTTTTTTTCTTTGTCCTCAGTGGAAATTTAATTCTCCCCGTACTGTTCGGTTGTCAGCCAATCACTCGTGCTTTGGTGGGAAATAATTGGTGGACTGGTGGTTCTTATCTTACTCTTCCAACTCTGTCCTACTCGTGTTCCGATCTTGGCTATCTACCGGTTTGCCCACTAGTTTTTTTTTTTTTCTTTTTAGTACTCCAAAAAATTTACTTATTATTCTGTTTTTTTTTTTTTTTTGATCAACCACATTGTCTTAATTTCAGCGCCCTTCTATCTCTCTTGATCTAACGTTTCTCCTTTTTATGTCCTACTCTGGAATATGGCTGATTTTATTTTCTATTTTCCAACTGATTTCTGCTAACGTTCATAAAAAAAATATTTTCCCGCTTCATGATCCTTTGTCTATTGCTAGCCTTTTCCTTCTCTCACCCTTCATAATAAAGTTTCCCTTTTCTGAAAAAGCTCTTTTCGTTGCTTGTGTACCCTGTTAATTGCTGTAGTCGTACTATTCTTCTATAATACTTTGTGCTGCTGGCAATTCCTCATTTCTGACACTGACATTTAATTTTTTCTTTCTCATTTGCCTAGACACATTTTTATTTTGGTCAAGTTTTTAAATTATTCGATAATAAAAAAGAATTAATATTTATTTGGATTTGATACATCAAGACCGCAACAATTGAAGAGTACGAAGAATTTCTAAACACTACGCAAGCATTCATTAATCATAACATGCCAAGATCCCACAACAAATATCCTCTCCTTATCCACGAACTACAGCAAACTATCAATATCCTAGAAAACCTCACACCAAACTCCCGCCAAAAAAGATCTATAGATGCAATCGGAACAGTCTGGAAGTACATAGCAGGAACACCTGACCACAATGATTTCCAGGTGTTAGCGAACAATATAGCTGATTTAAATAAAAGCAATAATAAACAAGTAGTTATTAACGAGCCACTTAGCAAGATAATAAATAATTTAACGGAAATTGTAAAAATAATAGGAAACCAAATTAGAAAAGATGTCTATTTAGAGAACGAAATAGTAATTAATTTGCAAACCAAGATTAGATTAGTAAAAGAAGAGTTAACGAATGTTGAGCGTGCCATTCTATGGGCAAAATTAAATATTGTAAACCCACTTTTATTAAACAAGAATGAAATTAAAATTGCAATGAAAACACTAAAAGAAGAAAAAGTAAAATTTTCAAGCCCAGAAGAGGCACTAGAATTTGCTACAGTAGCAGTAATAAATAATATAAAAAAGGAAATATTTTATTTAATTAAAATCCCAATAACGAAAAATGAAAGCTATACAAATTTTGTTATAAGACCAGTAATAAAAGAAAATAAAGTAATACATTTAAATTTTAAAGAAATTTTATTAAACAAAAATGAGATATTCGCTGTAAAAGAAACATGTAAAAATTATAATAATGTTACAATCTGTAAAGAAAGAGATGTAAACAATATAACAAGTAATGACTGTATTGCTAGGTTAATTAATAATCTTAATTCGTCTTGTATTGTAAGTAATAGTCATCATATTTCTGAAGTTGAAGAAATCGATTCGGGAGTATTACTTTTGAACGGTTACAATGGTTCAATCTTCATAAATAAAGAAGTCTATAATCACCTTATCGTGTTTGGCGTAGTCGTATTTAGACTACTGGCGTATTTATAGGCGAATTTATAATGTAGTGGTATCGTGTAAAATTTTCGCCTACGACATTTTTGTAAAAGAATCAAATTGTAACAGATGGTCTTATTTATTTCATTATGAAACATGCTGTTGTTAAAACTTTCTCAAAAAATTACTGTAATAAATTTAAACCGGTCAATAATTTTATTGTTTGTTTAAGTTTGTTTGCGCGCCAGGCATAAAATATGAAATAAAAAATATCAGGTTTTAATCAAATTGTGTTTTTATTCGATTTTAAAATATTACCTTTAAAAAACTTCTGGTGTTGTGACCTTTATTGTTGCGTAGCTTTCACACAAGTAAGTTATGTATATTTGTTTTACACAAAAAACCTAAAACAAACATACATAGACCGTAAGCGGTTAACTTTGCCGAAATCCAAATAAACAACAAATATAATTCATAAACAAAGGGAAATATGGACTTCAGTAAAGTTGCCAGACGAATTGAAATAAATATATTATGAAACAAGAATCTGGCTTAAACAAAGCTAGTTTGAGTTTTTTTTTTCACTAAATGTTACGTGTGTGTTTTTATTCATCTACTGAAGATGATGATACGAATAACTTAAAAGAAATTAATGCTTAAAAAAACAATTGAGGCAGCATACAGATATATTTTCCCTGTCTAACAGAAAGTAAGTTTACTTATATACATACATATTTGTCTTTGCTTATTAACAACTTATTAAGTTTTTTATTGTAGATTTGTTTCTTATTTTAGATTAAATAAAGAAGCTTTTAATTACATATTAGACCAAATATCACCGAAATTAAAAACTCCGAAAAGAAAAACTGTCATATCAAAACTGGTAAAGCTGACAACAACAATGCAATGATATTTGTGTAAATCTTTGACAATCCTCTGTAAGCGAAGCATTTCATGAATGTGTTGAGGCTATTAATAGCGAACTTTGTCCGAAATGGATATCATTTGAAATGGACGAAGAAGAAAAAAATGAAATCAAAAAACATTTTTACAAAAAAAAAATAAATTTCCCGGTGTAGACGGAACGCATATTGCTATTATTCCAACTAATATTGATGATCGTTTTAAATAATTAAACGCAATGGTGGTAATTTTTTAAACTTTATTTTCTATTACACTTGCTTTAAGTTATATTTTCCAATAGGTTTGTGATCATAAACTCCGGATAAGGTATATACAGGCCAATTCGCCTGGATCGTGTCATGATTCTTTAATCTGGAATGTAAGTGACATAAAACACTATTTAAAGGAAAAAGTTTGATAGCGGAGAAAGGAATACTTGGCTTTCCTGAAAGTTATTTTAACCAAATACACTCCAAAACGTAGTTGAGAGAACAATTGGTATATTGAAAAACAGATTCCATTGTTTGCTGGGAGCAAGACAACTTTATTACACTCCAGAGTTTGCTGGAAAAATAACTTCTGTTTGTGCCGCTTTGCATACTATTTGCATACATTTTAATATCGGTTGGAATGACGCACATATAGAAGATGAAATAAATGAACCAGATTATGGTAATAATGATGATAATAATTTAAACGCTTCAAATATTAGAAGAGTTAATTTTTATTTATTAATACATAAAACTTAAAAAAATCTCATTTCATAAAAAAGAACAAAAAAAAGTTAAATAATGTTTTATTAATTGCACAGGTCTGCGAAAACATTTTTTTTCAGCTGCATGAGATATTTTTACTGAATTATATGTTTTAAAGTGCGCTGATTTCAAAAGTGATGGCCATTTTTTTCTATCACATAAGGATTTTTTGCAAATTCAAACACAAAAATTGGTTAAAGCACTCCTTTATTCAAAATTTTCAAACAATAAATATTTTTTTTTAAAGCAAACGAAACATTATTTTGATACATATGTATACTTATTCATGTTCTTTATGAAACCTCTTCTTCTTTTCCTTCGTCCTCCAACTCACTAGGGTATTCATCCAAACTGGAAGGTGGCTGCGGGATATATATCTCGGAGCTATGGGGCACTGGACGTATAGCTGAGTCAAGATTAGGATAACTTAAACCACAAACGAAGATCTTCTTCGCATCTTCTACACACCTTATGCGGGGCCCATGGTTTATCTTGATGACCAAGTTTTAATTTAAAGTAGGCAAAATAAACTTTCCTTACAAAATCACTTATATTTCTCTGTTGACTTTTAATAGTGAATTCACCACAGATATAACAAAAACTGTTTGGAGACATAACACAACTCCTTATAGCCATGATTAACAGACAACAGCACTGTTCACTTGAATATCAGTATGTCTACTGAGAGCTTTTCTTTGTTTCAAGCGATGTAAAATAAAACACTGCTGTTTTCACTTAATGTAGAGCGGTTGTAAATTCACTCTACGACGGTTGATAAAAAACTCTGTTTATTTTTAAAAACTATCTTCCTTAAATACTAAATCTTAAAACTAATTTGGTACACGTGCGTACCTGTCATTTCCCCTATTACCACACACACACATACACACGATTCTCCGGTCATCTTTTCAAATGCATATTAACATTAGGTAGTACCTAAAGTTTTAAACAGATTCCAAGAAACAATTAGCACTATCTATTAATTAGTGTACACGTTTATTACTTCAAGGAAAAACAAATAATCCTTTCTGCGGAAAATACGCTAATTTGTAATAGCAGACCTTCGCTAATCGGTGTGTGAGATAATAGGGTTTGTTTTTTCAAGGCCATAAATGTCACACATATTCGTTCAATATTGGGTACCTGCGGTAAATTGAGAATAAAATCCACATTTGTTATTCGATTTTCATGATTTATACCTTATTTTATTCTTGAGGTATTTAGCTTTCAGAAAAATGTGCAAAATATAAAATTTTTACTTTTCTTTTTTTTTATTGCATTTTATTTTCTTCAAGTTCATAATTCTTTTTTTTTTATTTCCAATTCGAATTTTCTTAATTCCAAAAGTGATTTTCTATGCTCTTCTTTTCTTTTTAATTCAGCTTTAAACAGTTTTAATTTTTCTTCTTTAATCTTATATGTTTTTCGTCTGTACCTCTCTATTTCACTTAAGCTAGCCTTCAAATTTTGCACATAATTCTGTTTGTGTCTTTCCTTGTTGTTCTAAGAGGGACATCTTCTCTTTTCCCTTTTTTTATTGTTCTTCTTGATTGAAAAAGAAGAACATGGCTCTTCGTTTTCATCACAGCTGTGTTCACCAGTTGGCACAAATTCAACAGTTCTATTTTCAGCTGTAGTTACGGTGGACTGTGGAGAAATATTCCGAACACGCTTTAGTCCAAACGTTTCTTTATGGCTCACAACGGAGTGCATATCTAATAAATTTACCACAGCCTCTTCAACCGGTGATAAAATAAACTGTTTGAAACGTCCTCCACCCGTTGCATGACTCTCTGCTTTGTTGTGTGACAGTTTTTTTTAACTTGCATTTGAAATCAGCACACACTTTCATCCAAGCTTCATCACTATGGGATAGAGAACCAAGGCTGTTTAAGTCTTCAGAAATTTGGTTCCACTCTTTTTTTACGTCTATTTTGGCCAAACTTTTATGATACCCTTTTGCCAAATGAGGTTTTCTTTCCATTATTTCTACTAATTTAGCAAATTGTGCTGGTGTTGTAATTTTTATCCTAAAATTGATTATAAATACATATAAACAAAAAAAAATTCAATTTTATAAAACTAAAATTCAAAACTGTTGCTTACATTTTATTTAAATCCATTTTAAATGTATTTTTTTATTTAACGACTGATTTTAGCAATTTTGACAGGAAAATACGCCAAATACGATACCGTTTAAACGGCTTTTTTGTAATAGATTTAAAAACAGTGACGTATATTGTGGCGTTTTTGGCAACTACACTGAACGAAAAATTTAACTCAATAGCGTAAAAAGGGGTGTAGAATTGAAGAAAAGTAGGTCACTCTTCAACTAACAAATTTGTTCGTTGGGTCTACGCATGTGTGTCGTAAATTTTAGTAAATTAGTTGAAATGAAGAAATTTCTTCAATATGACTATTATATTTTCGTTTTTTAACAAGGTGTAAGTATAAAGAAAATTTAGTCAAATTGAATACAAATATTAGTTAAATTAACTAATAATTTTAGTAAATTTTTAGTCATATTGAATAATTTTTATTCAAATTTACTAAATATTTTTGTAAATTTTAATAATTTTTTTTTAAATTTACTAAATATTTTCGTTAATTTAAATAATTTTTATTCAAATTTACTAAATATTTTTGTAAATTTTAATAATTTTTTTTTAAATTTACTAAATATTTTTGTTAATTTAAATAATTTTTATTCAAATTTACTAAATTTTAATAATTTTTTTTATTCATATTGCAGAATAATTATTCATTTTAACAGTCTATTTACTTGACTTAATTAAAAGTCCTGTAGTACAAATTGACGATATTTATTTTTCTATTAAACACAATTAGGCAATAAATATCATTATTTCACTTTGGATATAATAACAAAATTTTCAAAAAACCATAAAAGCAAAATTATTAATTATTACGCTTGTATATGTTATTAAAATAAATAATTATTCTTCATCATAATTGTTAAAATTTTAAATATTTTAATATATTAATAAGTACGAGTATTTACATTACATTTTGTAAATAAAATCTAATTTTATTTTCGTTAAGAAACAACAATTGTAAAGTTTTAAAAACATATAAAATTTTATTGTAGAAAAAAGTATTATATTATTGTATTTTATAAAGCATATATGTAATTATAAGTTTAAAATAATATATCTTATATATATATATATATATATATAATTATAATATATATATATATATATATATTGAACAAGTGAAACAATTAATTAATAAATTATCAATTAATCATTTCAAAAAAATTATTTATTCGTTATTACAGAGTATATTCTACGTATGTTATTATAAGTCTATTCTACACAAATTCATTTACATTTTGAATATAAATATTTATTTTAAATAATATATATATTTTAAATATAAGTACATTAAATTAAAGTTACTTTAAATTTAAAATTAAGGAATTAATTTGGGGACTACTTAAATCATTATTTGTTGAAATATTATAAAAATATTTTTGAATAAACAACCAAACCAAAATTGATTCTTTTGGGTATTTCAAATTAAAAACAAAAAATATTTTAAAACAAATATCTATAGCAGATAACGCAGAATGCATGCGATATTTTATTCCTTCAAAATATATCACAATATCTTCTGGTTCAAATATGGAACCTGAAAAGAGAATAAACGGTTGTATTTTTTCTTTCGCTTCAAGTTTTTTCAACAGTTCTTCTTCGCAGGCTGTCACTGTTTTACCATCGATAATGAAACTTTTTTGGGAGTCTCGTATTGAATATCTTTTACATATTCTTTTTCCATTTACAATAACAAAATCTTTATATGATGGAATTAAAACGCTGTGTAAGAGAAAGAAAGTACCAATACAACGACCATCTGAAAAAATTAAAAATATTAATTTAATTTTAAAATAATTTGTTGATGAAACACTTACTTTGGCTTATATTCTCCATTTTTTTCATATGATTAAATAAAGTTTTGTTGGATGGGTCTTTGATGTGATCTTCAAATATGGAGTTAATTTTTATGCAAAATGTATCAAATTTAACATTTAAAGACTCTGCATTAGGATACAAATGCATAAAATCCATGTTTATCTAGAAAAAATCAAAAAACCAAATTAGGATTTGTAATTTTTTAATACAACTCCATAGTGTTAAGATCGTACCAGCTTATATCCGAGAGGATTTTTATACTGCACCCATTTATCTAATATTTCTGAAGTACATTTTGCATTTAATACAAAGGCCAATCGATAGTTTTTAGTTGCCATCCAGTGGCTTTCAACTTCTGCCCAAGAACAGTTGTCCTGAAGAATCGCTTCAATACTTGCTTCAATATCTTTTTCTGGAGAATCTAATGGCCATGAATATTAAATTAGCAATCATTACTTTTAAAAAATTATTTTTTATAGAACTTACCTAAATGGAAAATTCTTTTCTCTTCGGCGTGAGTATTTTTAAAAGAATATGTCCGCTTTTGGATAATACCGGTTTTCTTCAGTTTACGAACCATGTTGAAATATTTGTCATATAATTTACCTTGGGGTTTTCTTCCAGGTTGTTTTAAGTAATAGTATTCCTGGAAATAACAAAATGTTTTTTGATGCTAAAAGCAAATAATAAAATATATTCTTACTAATGATTCTGTTGGGAAGCCTTCAACTATCTCGGCTGCTAGTTTTTGAGCTAAAGAAACTGTCATACGAATATCGTTTTTAATTAAATAATTTATGACAAGGTCAATAATTATTGTTCGTGATCCTTCATTTAATTTTGAATTACTTTGAAAGTAATCTAAGACTAATGTTCCTTGTGATGACGATTTCATAATTTTTTTAATATTTATACTTTTAGATTTTTCATATGAAATAATGTTCTGCTCAGAATCTCGAATAGGATCTCCTTCTTTATTTAATTTATTTAAACCTGACCTACAATCCATATCAGAAGTAATCTTACTGGCTTCCTTCCAAGACAATAAGCACTTTTCAAATTTTATTTGAATACCCAACTTTAAATTCCATTTTTTCCCCATTTGTTTTAAGTGTTGAGGAGTCATTGCATTCAATGCTTCTATATCTATACATTCATCTGTAAGTATATTGTATAAATGTGAAAATATAAAATTATATAAATATGTATTATTACCCAATAAAACAGGAAAAAGTGACTGAAAATTCCATTCAGTTAGTAACTTTTCAAGTTCATTATTTGATTCTGCGGTCATCCAAGAACTTGCGCAAGAATTAGCATTGTCTGCTGAGTATATTATTCTCACAGATTCGTTAAAAGTGTTTGATGAAGTTAAAATATTGCTACTGCATATTGGAACGTTGCTAAGCGTTTGATACTCGTAATGCATTGTTTCTTCTTGATCAGAGCAATTGACGTTGGTATCTGATTCGCCTGATTCAAATAAGAGTCGTTGTCCATTAATGATATAATCTTAAATTTAACTTATACTCGTATGTACGTCTTATAGAGCTATATTACTAAGCTATAATTAAACTAAATTAAAGTAATATTATTTAATAATTATCTTGAACTAATTTAAAAGTATTCTTTCAATCTTATCATCAGATTTCCGTTTATAGTTTTGTTTATATTAATAGGCTTAACCTTAAAATCTATAATATTATATAATAAATTTTCACGTATTATTGTTTTGGGTGAATCGATTTCATAAGCGTCAAAATGAGAATTGTAAGATTTAATTAAAAGTTCATTAAGCGATAATATTACATCTGAAGATTCTGGTAAAAAATACAATTCATTTATTTCGAAAACACTTAGTCTTCCAACATACTTTGTCAAAATGTGACCCTTTTTGTAATTTGTTCCTTTATAAATAATATTATCTAAAGTAATAAATTTTTCATGTTTAATTTTCAATTTTTTTAATATATTCAAATTTATACTATTAATAATAGTATATGGTTCTTCGAATGCAATGTCTTCTTTTTCAGGTGTCATAAGGAAAAACGAAAACTTTAACTGATATTTCCTGGCTAATGTTAACAAAATATTCTTTCTTGATGTCGTAACATTAGCATATGTTTTGACTTGCTTATGTTTACCCTCAAATCGAAAACACCAGAAATGTTTTGGTGGACCTGAATTCTTGATTATATTTGGATAGTGAATTAACAAATGATGTTTTGGCTTTAAGGTGTCTGAGAATAAAATGACATATTTTTCATTATGTTCCGAAATTAATTCTCTAAGGAGGGATATATCATCACATGTTAAACAATTTTTAAGAAGTAAATCAATAAGTTTCAACAAAATCTTAAAAAAATGCCAAACACAGTCATCTACAGCAATCAGATCTCCTATTATAAGTGGAAAAAATCGTACAAAGCTTTTCATTTCACTTGCTGTCATTTTCAAATGGTTTTGATTTATATGCCTGTCAAGAATTGGTTTTGATACGTTTCCTATTTCCAATAATTAAAATTTTGTTTTCGTAAATTAAGAGTTTCTAATGAAAATATTTTTTTTGTTTGCGTATAATACTTCATAATATGACACATGTCATAATGGCAGATGCCTTCGAAAAAGTCATGCATCATATCGACTGCATAGTTATGAACTACATGAAATGAGGTAATGCGATTAAGTGGTGAATTCTCAAATATACCAGTTTCTGCAAAATTGCCATTTTCAACGTCATTTGTGAAATCTTCAACATTCCGCAAGTATGAGGTATCTTCCTTTATCATTTTGTAAGTGATTGGTTTGGGAGTTTTACAAAAACGACAATAAAAAGAACTAGAAAATGATTTACTGAATCCCAAAAGAGAATTTAGACCTAAGTTATCACCTAATATTAATCCCAAAATGAAACGTACATTAATGATGCCATCTGCAGTATGTAAAGTCACTCTTTCATTTTCCATTTCATTTAGTTCATTAACTAAATACCTAAGACATGATTCGTTCCCAAATTCTTTCATGTCCCCAGATTTTATAAACCCTGCTACAAAAATATGTTCTCGTTCAGAGCATTCAGATAAAGGAAAATTGTAGTAAATTCCACAAATAGATTGACAATGAGTTCCTAAAGGGTTGTTAATTTCAAAGTCATCAAAATATAAGAAAAACGGAATGCAAATTTCATCTGAACTATATTTAGATATTTTCTGCTTCCATAAGCTTCCTTGTACAAAATTTGAATAAACAAAGGAATTTTTCTGATATAATTTCATTTTGTCTAATGTTTTCTTAAGGATATCCTTTTTTTCAAAATATTTTTTAAATTGAAACTTTAAAGGTAAAAGTACTCCGTAAATTACAGCACCGCGATATATTTTGGATTTTACAGACTTGTCAATGGTAAACTGAACACAATCCTCCATAAAATCATTGTTTTTTAACCACTTAGTCAGTAAATAATCTGTCTTACAAACCGCAAATGGATCAGACATATTACGAACAAAATTTTCGAAGGAAGATTTTGCTTCAAAATTAGTAATATGGGAAACAAAATGTTTTAAATATGACGCTGTGGGAGCTAATATTGTATCTGTCATTAATTTCTGAATATCTTCAACGTTTTTCTTAGTAAAATTATTATTGTTGTGCAGCGAAACGCTAAGATTAATGGCAGCTTCGGCGAAAAATTCTGTTGGAAATTTGGGAACTATATTATTATTACTTGAAAGTAAATTTGAATCAATTACATTACACATAACATTATTTTTTAAGTTTAGAACTTCGTAATTCTGACATGATAAACTATCGACTTTTTCTTCAACTGCATGATTTTTTAAATGAATATGTTTTGATTTGATATGACGCTTAAAAGTATAGATGTTACTAAATAATTGTAAGCACGATTCTTCACAGCACTGGAACGTACTATATGCAGAAAGTGAATGATATATTTTTAAGTGTGCTGTTAAAGCTTCTACTGAAAAAAATAGTTTTTTACACTTATAGCACTTCATATTATTCACCTTTTCAACTTGATATAAATATGCTAATAAAATTTTAGGAATATTTATTTTTAATTATTTTAAAAATTTCAACTTATATACCGAACACTTGAATGCTAAAATTGACAATGCGAGCTTTTTTTATTATTCATCAAGTAACAGTTATAACTGTTCTACTTTTTTTTTTATTTACATAAAAAGTTTTTATTCAATTTTACAAACCTTTTGTCAATTTGAAAAATTTTATTAAATTTAACGAAATCTATTAGTTAATTTTAACAAAATTTCTTCAAATCTACAGCAATAAATTTTTTTTAGTCAAAGTCAAAAAATGTATTCAAATTAACTAAAATAGATTAGTTAATTTTACTAAAATTTCTTCAATTTTATATGCCTTTAATAAATATCAAATATTATTTTTTTTTTGTTTTAACGAAATTTCTTCATTTTCATTAAAATTTATTTAATTTAACAAAAAAATTTTATTATATATTGCAAAATTTAACTAATTTCATGTGTTGTTTCTACTAAAAGTTTTTACTACTCTTTTAACTAAATTTTCGTCAATATAAAGAAATTTCTTTAAATAAATAACTAAATTTTATCCAAATCAACAGATATAACTTACTTAAATTTTAACTCAAAAAAAAGTCTGTTGATTTAAAGAAAAATTCTTTAATTTGTATAAATTATATTCAATTTGAATAAATTATCTGTGGATTTAAATAAAACTTCTATGGATTTTACTATTTTTTTCGTTAAAGGTTTACTAAATTTTTTCGTTAATTTCACCTACGATTTTTGGTTCAGTGTACGATACCATTTTTTAAATACGCCTAACTTTCACCACGAAATTGCCAACCACGATATGGGTGAATATTTCGGAAACAATTTGAATTAAATTTCACAATGCAACCATTAGGGTTGACAATAGAACTTTTAGCAACTGGCAAACTTCACGTTTGCAAGTTATGCCAGCCACAGTACAGCTCACACCTTTTGAAGAAAGCCGAATAAGTCTTTTATCTCTAGAAACGCTTAACGAACTCCAAATCAATAATACAGATATTATAATAACCGTACAAAAACGTCTAATAATTGGAGAATGGACAATATCTGGAATGTTCTTAGTTATTGTTATTTCAAGTTTTTACCAAAACATTAAGGAAACCGTAGTATGGGAACCACAGCTTCCCAGATTGAATAAATTGATTGATATAGATAACCTACCTCAAAGTAATAGTTTTACTGTGGTAGCTCCAGAGAAACTGCCAAGGTTACACAATATTCCACTTTTCTAGAGTGAACGATTGAGGGCAATCGATTTAAAGGGGGAAGAGTTAACAACCGAAAAGTTGTTAATATTTTTCCGTCTAAATTTAAATAAAAAATTACATTTTTTTATTTCTCTTATTTTCTGTTATTGCGAAACGAACGGGAATCGTCGGTTTCATATTTCTTAAAAATAAATTCAATTAAAGAATTGTCTTCTTATAATTGCAAATAAGCAAAAGCTGTTAACCTGTCTTATTCGAATGAAAAAACAGAAGTTAATGACCGAAGCAGAATAAACAGTAAAACATAGTGAAATGGAATTTGATGACATTGCAGGTTTTTCTTTATTCTTAAGTTTAGTTTAAGCTAAAGGTAAAATAATAATTCAATTATTTTTTAACGTTCAATAAAGATAATTCTATCTGAAAAAATTGTTCTTCAAATTTAGTTTAGAAAGATATTAAATAGGAATAAAATTTATATATAATTTATTTTAATTTTGCAAACATTTTTAAAAAATTTTTAAACCAAGCATATTTAATTAAATATTTAATTAACGACAAAAATCGAAAAAATTCTCTTTCATAAAGAAGTCTGTATTAGTAATACTATTATACTCAAGGCATTGCGCACATGACAGCTAAAAAATTTCCAAAAAAAAAACCAAGCAAAAATTAATGAAAATGTGATGTCGGTTGTATTTTTGATTTTTCTGGTCCATTTGTGAACCGATCTTTCTTTTGTGAACCGATCTTTCTATTTTTTTGCACAATCATTACGACTGTTATTTTTAATAAAACTGCGTACCACGTTTTTTTTTGTCTAAGACAAATTACGCAAAAAACGCACCAAAAATAGTCAAAAAATAGAGGTAGTCGCGATTTTAGACTCACAGCTCAGCCATTTATGGACGGATCTAGCTGAGTTTTAGTCCAGATACTACTAATAGGATGTATAAAATAACTGTGTACTACTTTTTTTTGGTTTAGATAAAATACGCAAAAAAACAAAGCAAAAATGAAAAAAAAAAATTTAAACAAAACTGCATACCACGTTTTTTAGACAAAATACTCAAAAATATAGCTAGAGATTTTTGACTCATAGCTCTACTATATATAAACCGATCTGGTTAAATTTTAAAAGTAATAGTCTGACAGAAACAACTGACAGTTCGGTGTACTAAACTTTTCTGTATGTTGCCTAGGGACTTGATTTCAACGACTTGACGGAGAGACAGACACACAGATGGACATCGCTAAATACACTCCGCTATTCATAAGGATTCAGAATATATATATACTTTATAAGGTGTCCCATGCATGATGTAGAAATTACAAATGGAGTCGCAAAGTTATATATACCCTTCTTACTTACAGTGAAGGATATAAAAACAGATAAAAGCAGATTTTTGTTTACGTAATCGGAAAGACGAAACGGGTGTAAAATTAGTTATTCCAAAACACATCCGATGGAGAATCGTTAAATATTCTCACGACGCTATGGCACATTTCGGGTTGGACAAAACCATCTAACGAATTCAACAAAAGTTTTGGTTCCCGAAAATGCGAAAATATACCAAGGATTGTTGCTAGCTGTATCCTCTGTTGTTACAACAAAAATCGAACTGGTAAGTCCGAAGCTCGTTTATATTCCGGTGAAATACACACAATTCCAAATTGAAACCGTCCATATTGACCATTTGGGTCCTTTTACGAAAAGCAAACGAGGGTATTGCTATATCTTGGCATATCAGATTCTTTTAGTAAATACTTAGTTGTCAAAGCTGTGCGCAACACAAAAACAGCACCGGTGATTAAGGTTTTAAGCGAAATGACAACATATTTTGCTCTTCCTAAATTCATCGTCAGTGATCGCGGTACCGTTTTTTTTTTGTTTTTCCAATTCCATCCGGCATATTAAAACAGCTGTTCGCACTCCGAGAACAAATGGTGAAGTCGAACGTACGAATCAAACCATTCTTTCATATGTACAGGGTGGGCCAAAATAAACCATGGGGTGTAAAAGTTTAATAACTTTTTTGTTTATTAACTTTTTTTTATTTTTTCTTTCAGATTATATAATATACAAAATGGAAATTTTTTTACACTAAGTATGAAAAATGATGTCTGTTAAATGACCACCGTTTTCAGCTTCGCACTGATGGGCTCTTTTTAGAGCATTTTCCATAACATCTTTCAAAACTTGTGGCTGTAGCGTTCGAATTTCTGCAACAATGTTTGCCTTGAGTTCAAGGATTGTCTCTGGCTTGTTCACATACACTCGCTCCTTCAAAAAACCCCAAAGAAAATAGTCGGGTGCTGTCAAATCTGGCAATCGCGCTGGCCAAATAATTTCCGAATTTCGAGAAATTATTCGCTCTCCAAAAATTTGACTTAAAAGTGCCATTGTGTCTCGGGCAGTATGGGCAGTGGCTCCGTCCTGCTGAAACCACATACCAGGTCTGTTTTCAAGAGCAGGACGTAAAAAATTTTCTATCATAAAACGATACCGCTCTCCATTTACGGTTACAGCACTTCCATCTTCATTCTCGAAGAAGTAGGGTCCAATGACATTTTCAGATGTGATCCCACACCATACTGTACACCTGATGGGGTGCAATTGGCGTTGATGAATGGCTCTTGGATTTTGAGAACCCCAGAACCTACAGTTCTGCTTGTTAACAAAGCCATTCAAATGAAAATGAGCTTCATCACTCATAATCAAATTTTCAATAAAGTTGATCTCTGGTTTAAATAATAAAATTCTATTGTTCTGGTTCTCTGTTCAGTTGTGAACCTCTCCATTATAAATTCTCCAAGTGTTGTCTATATAATCTGAAAGAAAAAATAAAAAAAAATTAATAAACAAAAAAGTTATTAAACTTTTACACCCCTTGGTTTCCTTTGGCCCACCCTGTATATCCGCACTACAGTAAAAGATCCAAAGGATTAGGATCTTACTTTGCGTGAGCTTCAATGGGCCGTAAATTCCCAAAGGAACTCAACGTGTGGTTTTACACCCAACAAACTCGTGTTCAATTTTCACTTACGTGATATTACACAAAATCATTTAGTCGCAGCCGTTCATGATGACATTGTAGAAACTGCAGTAGCGATTGCCGATAAGCGAGATCTTGCCCTAGAAAATATCCAGCGAGAAAGAGGAAAATGGGAAACTCGTTTCAACTCAAAACATAAAACGCAAAAAAATGAGGCTCCTGTTACAGGTGATTCGAGAAAACTCGAACCAAAATTTCGTGGACTCTACATTATTGCCAAGGTACTGGGACCTCTATTTGATAGAAGATGTACCGGGAATTTAAATATCGAATCGAAAATTTTCATCAGTCTATTCAGCCGAAAAGATCAAGCCTTGGTGTAGCAGCTGTCCAACCTTGGACGAATCAGCAGACGAAATCGGGGACGATTCAGGGTCACAATAGGCCGAACTGTCTTATTTTTTACTAGTTGACCCGTCAAACGTTGTCTTGCGTTAATATTTTCTATATTCGATCTTTTTACACTAAGAAATCGTACTCATAGAGTAAAGAACCGTGCGAGACCGGTTAAAAACAGGTAAAGAGTGATTTTTTTGCTATTATCTTTTTGGCAACACTAGTTTTGACAGCTCACGCACGTTTTGTATCTTGTGTCACTGTCAAACATCTTCAGTTTGGTCTATAATTTAATCATGAATCGTCTTACAAACGAACAACGCTTGCAAATTATTGAATTTTATTACCAAAATGCGTGCTCTGTTAAGAAAGTTCATCGCGCGCTTCTTCCATTTTATGGTCAGTTTAATCGACCTACTGAGGCTTCTATTCGGGCTATTGTAACAAAATTTCGCACCAAATTTACATTGTTGGACATTAAACCACCAACACGCTTACGTAGAGTGCGAACTGAAGAAAATATCGCAGCCGTATCGGCCAGTGTTGGTGATGACCGTGAATTATCGATTCGGCGCCGTTCGCAGCAATTGGGCCTCTGTTACTCCACTACAACTGGTGCAAGAATTGAAGCCAAACGACCTACCACAACGCCAAATTTTTGGTGAATGGGCTCTTGAAAAGTTAGATGAAGATCCACTTTTTTATCGAAGAATTGTGTTCAGCGACGAGGCTCATTTCTGGTTGAATGGATACGTGAACAAGCAAAACTGCCGTATTTGGAGTGAAGAGCAGCCAGAAGCATTGCAAGAGCTACCAATGCATCCACAAAAAACAACCGTTTGGTGCGGATTATGGGCTGGCGGCATCATAGGGCCGCATTTCTTCAAAGATGATGCGAATCACAACGTTACTGTGAATGGTGAGCGCTACCGTGCGATGATAACAAACTTTGTTTTGCCCAAAATGGAAGAGCTTGACTTGCATGACATGTGGTTTCAACAAGACGGTGCCACATGCCACACAGCACGCGAAACAATGGACCAATTGAGAGGCGAGTTCGGTGAACAGTTTATTTCACGCTTGGGACCAGTCAATTGGCCGCCCAGATCGTGCGATTTAACGCCTCTAGACTATTTTTTGTGGGGCTATGTTAAGGCTAATGTCTATAGGGACAAGCCCGCTTCGATTGACGCACTGGAAGCCAACATTGCCAACATTATTCGTGAGATACCGGCCGAAATGTTGGAAAGAGTATGCCAAAATTGGACTAAGCGGATGGACCATTTGAGGCGCAGCCGCGGCCAACATTTGCATGAAATAATCTTCAAACATTAAATTATATCGACCCAACTATCGATCCAAATAAATATTTCATGCATTTTTCTGAATTTTATGTGTTTTTTTTTTTAAATTTCCGATAGTTCTTATAAAATCACCTTTTAGTAGGCAAATAAGCCAGATACGGACTATAGCGCTACCTGCTGGGCGGATTTGTGACGTTAAGCCTTCCAAGATTATACATATAAAACTTCCTCTTCAATCACTCTATCTATTAAAAAAAACCGCATCAAAATCCGTTGCGTAGTTTTAAAGATTTAAGCATACATAGGGATATAGGGACAGAGAAAGCGACTTTGTTTTATACTATGTAGTGATATGATTATTGAATTTTTAACGTGTGAAGCGAAAGACGTCATAGAGACAAAAAAGAAGTAGAGCGTCAGTCATTTTTTTAGTTAAATTTTTTCTTACTTGTTCCGTTTAAAAATAAATAAATAATAAAATCGTTTGTTTAAGAATAAATTACAATTAAAATATATTTTTAATTATTTGAGTTAATTCATTTTAATGTCCACGTGAGTGACATTATTATGTTATTAATATTTATAATTTTCCTGACGAAGCCAAATATTGAAAATAATAAATAATTAAAAAAAAAAGACTAAAGCTCAATAATCATTAATTATATTTAATCCATATTTTTAATATAATAAAACAATTCAAGTTTGGACAGATAAATATTTTATTGGAAGACATTTATTAAATACAAATGTTATAAAATAATATGTGGAAGCGCTTAATTCTATGTAGTATATATATATGTATATATATGTATAAGAGAAGATACATGTATGTATATGTATGCACTATAATTTAAATTTTAGTATATTAATGTATAAAGGTCATAACATGTAGTACATATAAACTACATTTATGTATGTATGTACATATATTATTATTTATTTATTATCTGTAATTTTTTTAATCTGAAGCACAATAATTTATCTGAAAGTGCATTGCTGATGGAAGCACAAATATATATGTATATAAGTCTAAACTGTAGCACTTAGATTTAGTTATAGTAAATAATAAAACACATAAAATACATTAATATACTTGTACCTCTGAGAACCTTGTTGAACGAGGTTTGGGTGGGTTGTAAATTTATTTCATAATAATAATATTAACAATAATATATTTCGTAAATGCATATGTATGTGCCTTTATATGTAAGTGAAATTTTTTTATAAAAATAAAGCAATCAATACGAATAAATTTAAAAATTAATATGAAATCGTGCGATTTTTATGGATAATAATTTCATGAATAGCCAATATCTATTGTTAAGCTAGACATCAAGAATAAACAGCATATACAAAAATATTATAGGTAGCGCCCCTCCACCCTAGCCTTCCATTATTCTGTACATCATGTTCTTTTTAAATATAACGGTTTTAAATGCAGTGGTACTCGAACTCTAGCATATTTTTCATCTTGTTGTCAATTTTATATCTACAGGGTGGGCCAAAAGAAACCAAGGGGTGTAAAAGTTTAATAACTTTTTTGTTTATTAATTTTTTTTTATTTTTTCTTTCAGATTATATAGACAACACTTGGAGAATTTATAATGGAGAGGTTCACAACTGAACAGAGAACCAGAACAATAGAATTTTATTATTTAAACCAGATATCAACTTTATTGAAAATTTGATTATGAGTGATGAAGCTCATTTTCATTTGAATGGCTTTGTTAACAAGCAGAACTGTAGGTTCTGGGGTTCTCAAAATCCAAGAGCCATTCATCAACGCCAATTGCACCCCATCAGGTGTACAGTATGGTGTGGGATCACATCTGAAAATGTCATTGGGCCCTACTTCTTCGAGAATGAAGACGGAAGTGCTGTAACCGTTTTATGATAGAAAATTTTTTACGTCCTGCTCTTGAAAACAGACCTGGTATGTGGTTTCAGCAGGACGGAGCCACTGCCCATACTGCCCGAGACACAATGGCACTTTTAAGTCAAATTTTTGGAGAGCGAATAATTTCTCGAAATTCGGAAATTATTTGGCCAGCGCGATCGCCAGATTTGACAGCACCCGACTATTTTCTTTGGGGTTTTTTGAAGGAGCGAGTGTATGTGAACAAGCCAGAGACAATCCTTGAACTCAAGGCAAACATTGTTGCAGAAATTCGAACGCTACAGCCACAAGTTTTGAAAGATGTTATGGAAAATGCTCTAAAAAGAGCCCATCAGTGCGAAGCTGAAAACGGTGGTCATTTAAGAGACATCATTTTTCATACTTAGTGTAAAAAAATTTCCATTTTCTATATTATATAATCTGAAAGAAAAAATAAAAAAAAGTTAATAAACAAAAAAGTTATTAAACTTTTACACCCCTTGGTTTCTTTTGGCCCACCCTGTATTATGTAACTTATTTATATTTTATTTATAACATATTAAGTCAATATAATGCAAGAGAGAGCTACTTAAATCAAAAAAAAATTCCTTCAACCAAGTCGTGTTACAGCAGATCAACGATACGTTTTATTATAATTTAAAGAAATTTCTTCAATTTTACATGCTTTCACTTATAAATATTTAAAAAATTGTGTTTTATTTTAACGAAATTTCTCCAACTTGATTGAAATTTATTGGGGATCGCAAATAACAGTTGTCGATATCAAACAAATAAATATTTTATAACAGTTACTGGAAGAACAGTGTCTGGAAAAATAAAACTCCTCAAAGATTTTTATCTTATTGCGGCGAAATAAAACACTCTTTTTAATAGTTTTATCTTAGCTTTTATTTTTATAATACGTTGAAAAATAAATCTTAACTATGGAGATGGGATCATTTTTTAATATCACATAAGATTCGGAAGCAGGTCGTCAATACGAATTTATTAGTATATGACAATATAAATCTCAGTTGACTCTAACATAAAATTTTTGAGTTAATATTTTTGAGCTAAAATTTTGTACGGTCCCTGAAATTCATTTAATTTGAATAAAACAAATTAGTGGAATTCACTCTTGTTGGCATATGTGCAATTAAAGCAAATTTTCACCTATTTATTAATACAATGAGTGAGAAACCTTTTCTAAGATTGTAGCAAAAAAAAAATCATCACAGCTGATTTTATAGAAAAAATAAACACTCATGTGTATTTTTTTCCTTAAAGTAAATTTGCGTATTAATTAAATGCTTGAACCAAAGTTATCAGAAAAAAATGCCCTCGATGAAAATTGATTTCAAATTTTTTTTTTTGTTTACTTTCCTTTTTTCATACATAGAACACGTATAGAGAACAGTGTCTAGTTTCTGTAATTATAAACGAGAACTTCTCACATTGAAAAGTGTGATACAAGAAATTCCAGCGTTTCCCGATTTGTGAGTAAAAAATGGTTCTGTATTTGAATGTGTGAGAAATTGAAAAGCTGTTATCTTTATTCGAATTTTCCAATGATTCAAATGGCAAATACAATAGAGAGTCCAACCTAAATTTGAGCGACAAGCGTAGCGTTTTTTAGCGCCCATCCTTTATGTTAAAGTAACAAACCTAAATATGGGCGCCGCCGGTGCGTATGCTCTGCAGTAATCTTAGTCATCTTAATAAAACCCACTAAAGACAAAAATAAAATTCATTTCATTCACATTTGTATGAATAAAATTTTGTTAGTTCAAAATGTGAATAAAAATATTGAATATTGGTGCGGTGCCATCACCCTTATTAATTTTGCTATGCAGCATGAAGAATACATATAAAATTGCAGTATTTAGCTACATAAAATCATTCAAATGCATTTGTTTTTTGTAATATATTAATTTAAACGACTTAAATTTAGTAATTTCCATTCTGTTATTACTTTTTTATTTATCTCTCGTACATTTTGACATGTGAGAGAGATATTTTGATAGTTCTAGTGAGAAGTTTTCGGCAAAATTTTGGAAATACTTCAACTCGCATTTTTCCAATAAAGAACGTCAAAATGACATTGGTTCTCACAAAGAAAAATTACAGAAACACTTATGTGTAGTAAATGATATTTTGTTTTAATTCTAATTGGTTTTTGTGCAATTCTATTGTTTCTTGCGAAAATTTTCTCGATGCGAAAGGTATGAAAACGAGGCTAGTGAATTAACAAATGATGTTTTGGCTTTAAGGTGTCTGAGAATAAAATGACATATTTTTCATTATGTTCCGAAATTAATTCTCTAAGGAGGGATATATCATCACATGTTAAACAATTTTTAAGAAGTAAATCAATAAGTTTCAACAAAATCTTAAAAAAATGCCAAACACAGTCATCTACAGCAATCAGATCTCCTATTATAAGTGGAAAAAATCGTACAAAGCTTTTCATTTCACTTGCTGTCATTTTCAAATGGTTTTGATTTATATGCCTGTCAAGAATTGGTTTTGATACGTTTCCTATTTCCAATAATTAAAATTTTGTTTTCGTAAATTAAGAGTTTCTAATGAAAATATTTTTTTTGTTTGCGTATAATACTTCATAATATGACACATGTCATAATGGCAGATGCCTTCGAAAAAGTCATGCATCATATCGACTGCATAGTTATGAACTACATGAAATGAGGTAATGCGATTAAGTGGTGAATTCTCAAATATACCAGTTTCTGCAAAATTGCCATTTTCAACGTCATTTGTGAAATCTTCAACATTCCGCAAGTATGAGGTATCTTCCTTTATCATTTTGTAAGTGATTGGTTTGGGAGTTTTACAAAAACGACAATAAAAAGAACTAGAAAATGATTTACTGAATCCCAAAAGAGAATTTAGACCTAAGTTATCACCTAATATTAATCCCAAAATGAAACGTACATTAATGATGCCATCTGCAGTATGTAAAGTCACTCTTTCATTTTCCATTTCATTTAGTTCATTAACTAAATACCTAAGACATGATTCGTTCCCAAATTCTTTCATGTCCCCAGATTTTATAAACCCTGCTACAAAAATATGTTCTCGTTCAGAGCATTCAGATAAAGGAAAATTGTAGTAAATTCCACAAATAGATTGACAATGAGTTCCTAAAGGGTTGTTAATTTCAAAGTCATCAAAATATAAGAAAAACGGAATGCAAATTTCATCTGAACTATATTTAGATATTTTCTGCTTCCATAAGCTTCCTTGTACAAAATTTGAATAAACAAAGGAATTTTTCTGATATAATTTCATTTTGTCTAATGTTTTCTTAAGGATATCCTTTTTTTCAAAATATTTTTTAAATTGAAACTTTAAAGGTAAAAGTACTCCGTAAATTACAGCACCGCGATATATTTTGGATTTTACAGACTTGTCAATGGTAAACTGAACACAATCCTCCATAAAATCATTGTTTTTTAACCACTTAGTCAGTAAATAATCTGTCTTACAAACCGCAAATGGATCAGACATATTACGAACAAAATTTTCGAAGGAAGATTTTGCTTCAAAATTAGTAATATGGGAAACAAAATGTTTTAAATATGACGCTGTGGGAGCTAATATTGTATCTGTCATTAATTTCTGAATATCTTCAACGTTTTTCTTAGTAAAATTATTATTGTTGTGCAGCGAAACGCTAAGATTAATGGCAGCTTCGGCGAAAAATTCTGTTGGAAATTTGGGAACTATATTATTATTACTTGAAAGTAAATTTGAATCAATTACATTACACATAACATTATTTTTTAAGTTTAGAACTTCGTAATTCTGACATGATAAACTATCGACTTTTTCTTCAACTGCATGATTTTTTAAATGAATATGTTTTGATTTGATATGACGCTTAAAAGTATAGATGTTACTAAATAATTGTAAGCACGATTCTTCACAGCACTGGAACGTACTATATGCAGAAAGTGAATGATATATTTTTAAGTGTGCTGTTAAAGCTTCTACTGAAAAAAATAGTTTTTTACACTTATAGCACTTCATATTATTCACCTTTTCAACTTGATATAAATATGCTAATAAAATTTTAGGAATATTTATTTTTAATTATTTTAAAAATTTCAACTTATATACCGAACACTTGAATGCTAAAATTGACAATGCGAGCTTTTTTTATTATTCATCAAGTAACAGTTATAACTGTTCTACTTTTTTTTTTATTTACATAAAAAGTTTTTATTCAATTTTACAAACCTTTTGTCAATTTGAAAAATTTTATTAAATTTAACGAAATCTATTAGTTAATTTTAACAAAATTTCTTCAAATCTACAGCAATAAATTTTTTTTAGTCAAAGTCAAAAAATGTATTCAAATTAACTAAAATAGATTAGTTAATTTTACTAAAATTTCTTCAATTTTATATGCCTTTAATAAATATCAAATATTATTTTTTTTTTGTTTTAACGAAATTTCTTCATTTTCATTAAAATTTATTTAATTTAACAAAAAAATTTTATTATATATTGCAAAATTTAACTAATTTCATGTGTTGTTTCTACTAAAAGTTTTTACTATTCTTTTAACTAAATTTTCGTCAATATAAAGAAATTTCTTTAAATAAATAACTAAATTTTATCCAAATCAACAGATATAACTTACTTAAATTTTAACTCAAAAAAAAGTCTGTTGATTTAAAGAAAAATTCTTTAATTTGTATAAATTATATTCAATTTGAATAAATTATCTGTGGATTTAAATAAAACTTCTATGGATTTTACTATTTTTTTCGTTAAAGGTTTACTAAATTTTTTCGTTAATTTCACCTACGATTTTTGGTTCAGTGTACGATACCATTTTTTAAATACGCCTAACTTTCACCACGAAATTGCCAACCACGATATGGGTGAATATTTCGGAAACAATTTGAATTAAATTTCACAATGCAACCATTAGGGTTGACAATAGAACTTTTAGCAACTGGCAAACTTCACGTTTGCAAGTTATGCCAGCCACAGTACAGCTCACACCTTTTGAAGAAAGCCGAATAAGTCTTTTATCTCTAGAAACGCTTAACGAACTCCAAATCAATAATACAGATATTATAATAACCGTACAAAAACGTCTAATAATTGGAGAATGGACAATATCTGGAATGTTCTTAGTTATTGTTATTTCAAGTTTTTACCAAAACATTAAGGAAACCGTAGTATGGGAACCACAGCTTCCCAGATTGAATAAATTGATTGATATAGATAACCTACCTCAAAGTAATAGTTTTACTGTGGTAGCTCCAGAGAAACTGCCAAGGTTACACAATATTCCACTTTTCTAGAGTGAACGATTGAGGGCAATCGATTTAAAGGGGGAAGAGTTAACAACCGAAAAGTTGTTAATATTTTTCCGTCTAAATTTAAATAAAAAATTACATTTTTTTATTTCTCTTATTTTCTGTTATTGCGAAACGAACGGGAATCGTCGGTTTCATATTTCTTAAAAATAAATTCAATTAAAGAATTGTCTTCTTATAATTGCAAATAAGCAAAAGCTGTTAACCTGTCTTATTCGAATGAAAAAACAGAAGTTAATGACCGAAGCAGAATAAACAGTAAAACATAGTGAAATGGAATTTGATGACATTGCAGGTTTTTCTTTATTCTTAAGTTTAGTTTAAGCTAAAGGTAAAATAATAATTCAATTATTTTTTAACGTTCAATAAAGATAATTCTATCTGAAAAAATTGTTCTTCAAATTTAGTTTAGAAAGATATTAAATAGGAATAAAATTTATATATAATTTATTTTAATTTTGCAAACATTTTTAAAAAATTTTTAAACCAAGCATATTTAATTAAATATTTAATTAACGACAAAAATCGAAAAAATTCTCTTTCATAAAGAAGTCTGTATTAGTAATACTATTATACTCAAGGCATTGCGCACATGACAGCTAAAAAATTTCCAAAAAAAAAACCAAGCAAAAATTAATGAAAATGTGATGTCGGTTGTATTTTTGATTTTTCTGGTCCATTTGTGAACCGATCTTTCTTTTGTGAACCGATCTTTCTATTTTTTTGCACAATCATTACGACTGTTATTTTTAATAAAACTGCGTACCACGTTTTTTTTTGTCTAAGACAAATTACGCAAAAAACGCACCAAAAATAGTCAAAAAATAGAGGTAGTCGCGATTTTAGACTCACAGCTCAGCCATTTATGGACGGATCTAGCTGAGTTTTAGTCCAGATACTACTAATAGGATGCATAAAATAACTGTGTACTACTTTTTTTTGGTTTAGATAAAATACGCAAAAAAACAAAGCAAAAATGAAAAAAAAAAATTTAAACAAAACTGCATACCACGTTTTTTAGACAAAATACTCAAAAATATAGCTAGAGATTTTTGACTCATAGCTCTACTATATATAAACCGATCTGGTTAAATTTTAAAAGTAATAGTCTGACAGAAACAACTGACAGTTCGGTGTACTAAACTTTTCTGTATGTTGCCTAGGGACTTGATTTCAACGACTTGACGGAGAGACAGACACACAGATGGACATCGCTAAATACACTCCGCTATTCATAAGGATTCAGAATATATATATACTTTATAAGGTGTCCCATGCATGATGTAGAAATTACAAATGGAGTCGCAAAGTTATATATACCCTTCTTACTTACAGTGAAGGATATAAAAACAGATAAAAGCAGATTTTTGTTTACGTAATCGGAAAGACGAAACGGGTGTAAAATTAGTTATTCCAAAACACATCCGATGGAGAATCGTTAAATATTCTCACGACGCTATGGCACATTTCGGGTTGGACAAAACCATCTAACGAATTCAACAAAAGTTTTGGTTCCCGAAAATGCGAAAATATACCAAGGATTGTTGCTAGCTGTATCCTCTGTTGTTACAACAAAAATCGAACTGGTAAGTCCGAAGCTCGTTTATATTCCGGTGAAATACACACAATTCCAAATTGAAACCGTCCATATTGACCATTTGGGTCCTTTTACGAAAAGCAAACGAGGGTATTGCTATATCTTGGCATATCAGATTCTTTTAGTAAATACTTAGTTGTCAAAGCTGTGCGCAACACAAAAACAGCACCGGTGATTAAGGTTTTAAGCGAAATGACAACATATTTTGCTCTTCCTAAATTCATCGTCAGTGATCGCGGTACCGTTTTTTTTTTGTTTTTCCAATTCCATCCGGCATATTAAAACAGCTGTTCGCACTCCGAGAACAAATGGTGAAGTCGAACGTACGAATCAAACCATTCTTTCATATGTACAGGGTGGGCCAAAATAAACCATGGGGTGTAAAAGTTTAATAACTTTTTTGTTTATTAACTTTTTTTTATTTTTTCTTTCAGATTATATAATATACAAAATGGAAATTTTTTTACACTAAGTATGAAAAATGATGTCTGTTAAATGACCACCGTTTTCAGCTTCGCACTGATGGGCTCTTTTTAGAGCATTTTCCATAACATCTTTCAAAACTTGTGGCTGTAGCGTTCGAATTTCTGCAACAATGTTTGCCTTGAGTTCAAGGATTGTCTCTGGCTTGTTCACATACACTCGCTCCTTCAAAAAACCCCAAAGAAAATAGTCGGGTGCTGTCAAATCTGGCAATCGCGCTGGCCAAATAATTTCCGAATTTCGAGAAATTATTCGCTCTCCAAAAATTTGACTTAAAAGTGCCATTGTGTCTCGGGCAGTATGGGCAGTGGCTCCGTCCTGCTGAAACCACATACCAGGTCTGTTTTCAAGAGCAGGACGTAAAAAATTTTCTATCATAAAACGATACCGCTCTCCATTTACGGTTACAGCACTTCCATCTTCATTCTCGAAGAAGTAGGGTCCAATGACATTTTCAGATGTGATCCCACACCATACTGTACACCTGATGGGGTGCAATTGGCGTTGATGAATGGCTCTTGGATTTTGAGAACCCCAGAACCTACAGTTCTGCTTGTTAACAAAGCCATTCAAATGAAAATGAGCTTCATCACTCATAATCAAATTTTCAATAAAGTTGATCTCTGGTTTAAATAATAAAATTCTATTGTTCTGGTTCTCTGTTCAGTTGTGAACCTCTCCATTATAAATTCTCCAAGTGTTGTCTATATAATCTGAAAGAAAAAATAAAAAAAAATTAATAAACAAAAAAGTTATTAAACTTTTACACCCCTTGGTTTCCTTTGGCCCACCCTGTATATCCGCACTACAGTAAAAGATCCAAAGGATTAGGATCTTACTTTGCGTGAGCTTCAATGGGCCGTAAATTCCCAAAGGAACTCAACGTGTGGTTTTACACCCAACAAACTCGTGTTCAATTTTCACTTACGTGATATTACACAAAATCATTTAGTCGCAGCCGTTCATGATGACATTGTAGAAACTGCAGTAGCGATTGCCGATAAGCGAGATCTTGCCCTAGAAAATATCCAGCGAGAAAGAGGAAAATGGGAAACTCGTTTCAACTCAAAACATAAAACGCAAAAAAATGAGGCTCCTGTTACAGGTGATTCGAGAAAACTCGAACCAAAATTTCGTGGACTCTACATTATTGCCAAGGTACTGGGACCTCTATTTGATAGAAGATGTACCGGGAATTTAAATATCGAATCGAAAATTTTCATCAGTCTATTCAGCCGAAAAGATCAAGCCTTGGTGTAGCAGCTGTCCAACCTTGGACGAATCAGCAGACGAAATCGGGGACGATTCAGGGTCACAATAGGCCGAACTGTCTTATTTTTTACTAGTTGACCCGTCAAACGTTGTCTTGCGTTAATATTTTCTATATTCGATCTTTTTACACTAAGAAATCGTACTCATAGAGTAAAGAACCGTGCGAGACCGGTTAAAAACAGGTAAAGAGTGATTTTTTTGCTATTATCTTTTTGGCAACACTAGTTTTGACAGCTCACGCACGTTTTGTATCTTGTGTCACTGTCAAACATCTTCAGTTTGGTCTATAATTTAATCATGAATCGTCTTACAAACGAACAACGCTTGCAAATTATTGAATTTTATTACCAAAATGCGTGCTCTGTTAAGAAAGTTCATCGCGCGCTTCTTCCATTTTATGGTCAGTTTAATCGACCTACTGAGGCTTCTATTCGGGCTATTGTAACAAAATTTCGCACCAAATTTACATTGTTGGACATTAAACCACCAACACGCTTACGTAGAGTGCGAACTGAAGAAAATATCGCAGCCGTATCGGCCAGTGTTGGTGATGACCGTGAATTATCGATTCGGCGCCGTTCGCAGCAATTGGGCCTCTGTTACTCCACTACAACTGGTGCAAGAATTGAAGCCAAACGACCTACCACAACGCCAAATTTTTGGTGAATGGGCTCTTGAAAAGTTAGATGAAGATCCACTTTTTTATCGAAGAATTGTGTTCAGCGACGAGGCTCATTTCTGGTTGAATGGATACGTGAACAAGCAAAACTGCCGTATTTGGAGTGAAGAGCAGCCAGAAGCATTGCAAGAGCTACCAATGCATCCACAAAAAACAACCGTTTGGTGCGGATTATGGGCTGGCGGCATCATAGGGCCGCATTTCTTCAAAGATGATGCGAATCACAACGTTACTGTGAATGGTGAGCGCTACCGTGCGATGATAACAAACTTTGTTTTGCCCAAAATGGAAGAGCTTGACTTGCATGACATGTGGTTTCAACAAGACGGTGCCACATGCCACACAGCACGCGAAACAATGGACCAATTGAGAGGCGAGTTCGGTGAACAGTTTATTTCACGCTTGGGACCAGTCAATTGGCCGCCCAGATCGTGCGATTTAACGCCTCTAGACTATTTTTTGTGGGGCTATGTTAAGGCTAATGTCTATAGGGACAAGCCCGCTTCGATTGACGCACTGGAAGCCAACATTGCCAACATTATTCGTGAGATACCGGCCGAAATGTTGGAAAGAGTATGCCAAAATTGGACTAAGCGGATGGACCATTTGAGGCGCAGCCGCGGCCAACATTTGCATGAAATAATCTTCAAACATTAAATTATATCGACCCAACTATCGATCCAAATAAATATTTCATGCATTTTTCTGAATTTTATGTGTTTTTTTTTTTAAATTTCCGATAGTTCTTATAAAATCACCTTTTAGTAGGCAAATAAGCCAGATACGGACTATAGCGCTACCTGCTGGGCGGATTTGTGACGTTAAGCCTTCCAAGATTATACATATAAAACTTCCTCTTCAATCACTCTATCTATTAAAAAAAACCGCATCAAAATCCGTTGCGTAGTTTTAAAGATTTAAGCATACATAGGGATATAGGGACAGAGAAAGCGACTTTGTTTTATACTATGTAGTGATATGATTATTGAATTTTTAACGTGTGAAGCGAAAGACGTCATAGAGACAAAAAAGAAGTAGAGCGTCAGTCATTTTTTTAGTTAAATTTTTTCTTACTTGTTCCGTTTAAAAATAAATAAATAATAAAATCGTTTGTTTAAGAATAAATTACAATTAAAATATATTTTTAATTATTTGAGTTAATTCATTTTAATGTCCACGTGAGTGACATTATTATGTTATTAATATTTATAATTTTCCTGACGAAGCCAAATATTGAAAATAATAAATAATTAAAAAAAAAAGACTAAAGCTCAATAATCATTAATTATATTTAATCCATATTTTTAATATAATAAAACAATTCAAGTTTGGACAGATAAATATTTTATTGGAAGACATTTATTAAATACAAATGTTATAAAATAATATGTGGAAGCGCTTAATTCTATGTAGTATATATATATGTATATATATGTATAAGAGAAGATACATGTATGTATATGTATGCACTATAATTTAAATTTTAGTATATTAATGTATAAAGGTCATAACATGTAGTACATATAAACTACATTTATGTATGTATGTACATATATTATTATTTATTTATTATCTGTAATTTTTTTAATCTGAAGCACAATAATTTATCTGAAAGTGCATTGCTGATGGAAGCACAAATATATATGTATATAAGTCTAAACTGTAGCACTTAGATTTAGTTATAGTAAATAATAAAACACATAAAATACATTAATATACTTGTACCTCTGAGAACCTTGTTGAACGAGGTTTGGGTGGGTTGTAAATTTATTTCATAATAATAATATTAACAATAATATATTTCGTAAATGCATATGTATGTGCCTTTATATGTAAGTGAAATTTTTTTATAAAAATAAAGCAATCAATACGAATAAATTTAAAAATTAATATGAAATCGTGCGATTTTTATGGATAATAATTTCATGAATAGCCAATATCTATTGTTAAGCTAGACATCAAGAATAAACAGCATATACAAAAATATTATAGGTAGCGCCCCTCCACCCTAGCCTTCCATTATTCTGTACATCATGTTCTTTTTAAATATAACGGTTTTAAATGCAGTGGTACTCGAACTCTAGCATATTTTTCATCTTGTTGTCAATTTTATATCTACAGGGTGGGCCAAAAGAAACCAAGGGGTGTAAAAGTTTAATAACTTTTTTGTTTATTAATTTTTTTTTATTTTTTCTTTCAGATTATATAGACAACACTTGGAGAATTTATAATGGAGAGGTTCACAACTGAACAGAGAACCAGAACAATAGAATTTTATTATTTAAACCAGATATCAACTTTATTGAAAATTTGATTATGAGTGATGAAGCTCATTTTCATTTGAATGGCTTTGTTAACAAGCAGAACTGTAGGTTCTGGGGTTCTCAAAATCCAAGAGCCATTCATCAACGCCAATTGCACCCCATCAGGTGTACAGTATGGTGTGGGATCACATCTGAAAATGTCATTGGGCCCTACTTCTTCGAGAATGAAGACGGAAGTGCTGTAACCGTTTTATGATAGAAAATTTTTTACGTCCTGCTCTTGAAAACAGACCTGGTATGTGGTTTCAGCAGGACGGAGCCACTGCCCATACTGCCCGAGACACAATGGCACTTTTAAGTCAAATTTTTGGAGAGCGAATAATTTCTCGAAATTCGGAAATTATTTGGCCAGCGCGATCGCCAGATTTGACAGCACCCGACTATTTTCTTTGGGGTTTTTTGAAGGAGCGAGTGTATGTGAACAAGCCAGAGACAATCCTTGAACTCAAGGCAAACATTGTTGCAGAAATTCGAACGCTACAGCCACAAGTTTTGAAAGATGTTATGGAAAATGCTCTAAAAAGAGCCCATCAGTGCGAAGCTGAAAACGGTGGTCATTTAAGAGACATCATTTTTCATACTTAGTGTAAAAAAATTTCCATTTTCTATATTATATAATCTGAAAGAAAAAATAAAAAAAAGTTAATAAACAAAAAAGTTATTAAACTTTTACACCCCTTGGTTTCTTTTGGCCCACCCTGTATTATGTAACTTATTTATATTTTATTTATAACATATTAAGTCAATATAATGCAAGAGAGAGCTACTTAAATCAAAAAAAAATTCCTTCAACCAAGTCGTGTTACAGCAGATCAACGATACGTTTTATTATAATTTAAAGAAATTTCTTCAATTTTACATGCTTTCACTTATAAATATTTAAAAAATTGTGTTTTATTTTAACGAAATTTCTCCAACTTGATTGAAATTTATTGGGGATCGCAAATAACAGTTGTCGATATCAAACAAATAAATATTTTATAACAGTTACTGGAAGAACAGTGTCTGGAAAAATAAAACTCCTCAAAGATTTTTATCTTATTGCGGCGAAATAAAACACTCTTTTTAATAGTTTTATCTTAGCTTTTATTTTTATAATACGTTGAAAAATAAATCTTAACTATGGAGATGGGATCATTTTTTAATATCACATAAGATTCGGAAGCAGGTCGTCAATACGAATTTATTAGTATATGACAATATAAATCTCAGTTGACTCTAACATAAAATTTTTGAGTTAATATTTTTGAGCTAAAATTTTGTACGGTCCCTGAAATTCATTTAATTTGAATAAAACAAATTAGTGGAATTCACTCTTGTTGGCATATGTGCAATTAAAGCAAATTTTCACCTATTTATTAATACAATGAGTGAGAAACCTTTTCTAAGATTGTAGCAAAAAAAAAATCATCACAGCTGATTTTATAGAAAAAATAAACACTCATGTGTATTTTTTTCCTTAAAGTAAATTTGCGTATTAATTAAATGCTTGAACCAAAGTTATCAGAAAAAAATGCCCTCGATGAAAATTGATTTCAAATTTTTTTTTTTGTTTACTTTCCTTTTTTCATACATAGAACACGTATAGAGAACAGTGTCTAGTTTCTGTAATTATAAACGAGAACTTCTCACATTGAAAAGTGTGATACAAGAAATTCCAGCGTTTCCCGATTTGTGAGTAAAAAATGGTTCTGTATTTGAATGTGTGAGAAATTGAAAAGCTGTTATCTTTATTCGAATTTTCCAATGATTCAAATGGCAAATACAATAGAGAGTCCAACCTAAATTTGAGCGACAAGCGTAGCGTTTTTTAGCGCCCATCCTTTATGTTAAAGTAACAAACCTAAATATGGGCGCCGCCGGTGCGTATGCTCTGCAGTAATCTTAGTCATCTTAATAAAACCCACTAAAGACAAAAATAAAATTCATTTCATTCACATTTGTATGAATAAAATTTTGTTAGTTCAAAATGTGAATAAAAATATTGAATATTGGTGCGGTGCCATCACCCTTATTAATTTTGCTATGCAGCATGAAGAATACATATAAAATTGCAGTATTTAGCTACATAAAATCATTCAAATGCATTTGTTTTTTGTAATATATTAATTTAAACGACTTAAATTTAGTAATTTCCATTCTGTTATTACTTTTTTATTTATCTCTCGTACATTTTGACATGTGAGAGAGATATTTTGATAGTTCTAGTGAGAAGTTTTCGGCAAAATTTTGGAAATACTTCAACTCGCATTTTTCCAATAAAGAACGTCAAAATGACATTGGTTCTCACAAAGAAAAATTACAGAAACACTTATGTGTAGTAAATGATATTTTGTTTTAATTCTAATTGGTTTTTGTGCAATTCTATTGTTTCTTGCGAAAATTTTCTCGATGCGAAAGGTATGAAAACGAGGCTAGTGAATTAACAAATGATGTTTTGGCTTTAAGGTGTCTGAGAATAAAATGACATATTTTTCATTATGTTCCGAAATTAATTCTCTAAGGAGGGATATATCATCACATGTTAAACAATTTTTAAGAAGTAAATCAATAAGTTTCAACAAAATCTTAAAAAAATGCCAAACACAGTCATCTACAGCAATCAGATCTCCTATTATAAGTGGAAAAAATCGTACAAAGCTTTTCATTTCACTTGCTGTCATTTTCAAATGGTTTTGATTTATATGCCTGTCAAGAATTGGTTTTGATACGTTTCCTATTTCCAATAATTAAAATTTTGTTTTCGTAAATTAAGAGTTTCTAATGAAAATATTTTTTTTGTTTGCGTATAATACTTCATAATATGACACATGTCATAATGGCAGATGCCTTCGAAAAAGTCATGCATCATATCGACTGCATAGTTATGAACTACATGAAATGAGGTAATGCGATTAAGTGGTGAATTCTCAAATATACCAGTTTCTGCAAAATTGCCATTTTCAACGTCATTTGTGAAATCTTCAACATTCCGCAAGTATGAGGTATCTTCCTTTATCATTTTGTAAGTGATTGGTTTGGGAGTTTTACAAAAACGACAATAAAAAGAACTAGAAAATGATTTACTGAATCCCAAAAGAGAATTTAGACCTAAGTTATCACCTAATATTAATCCCAAAATGAAACGTACATTAATGATGCCATCTGCAGTATGTAAAGTCACTCTTTCATTTTCCATTTCATTTAGTTCATTAACTAAATACCTAAGACATGATTCGTTCCCAAATTCTTTCATGTCCCCAGATTTTATAAACCCTGCTACAAAAATATGTTCTCGTTCAGAGCATTCAGATAAAGGAAAATTGTAGTAAATTCCACAAATAGATTGACAATGAGTTCCTAAAGGGTTGTTAATTTCAAAGTCATCAAAATATAAGAAAAACGGAATGCAAATTTCATCTGAACTATATTTAGATATTTTCTGCTTCCATAAGCTTCCTTGTACAAAATTTGAATAAACAAAGGAATTTTTCTGATATAATTTCATTTTGTCTAATGTTTTCTTAAGGATATCCTTTTTTTCAAAATATTTTTTAAATTGAAACTTTAAAGGTAAAAGTACTCCGTAAATTACAGCACCGCGATATATTTTGGATTTTACAGACTTGTCAATGGTAAACTGAACACAATCCTCCATAAAATCATTGTTTTTTAACCACTTAGTCAGTAAATAATCTGTCTTACAAACCGCAAATGGATCAGACATATTACGAACAAAATTTTCGAAGGAAGATTTTGCTTCAAAATTAGTAATATGGGAAACAAAATGTTTTAAATATGACGCTGTGGGAGCTAATATTGTATCTGTCATTAATTTCTGAATATCTTCAACGTTTTTCTTAGTAAAATTATTATTGTTGTGCAGCGAAACGCTAAGATTAATGGCAGCTTCGGCGAAAAATTCTGTTGGAAATTTGGGAACTATATTATTATTACTTGAAAGTAAATTTGAATCAATTACATTACACATAACATTATTTTTTAAGTTTAGAACTTCGTAATTCTGACATGATAAACTATCGACTTTTTCTTCAACTGCATGATTTTTTAAATGAATATGTTTTGATTTGATATGACGCTTAAAAGTATAGATGTTACTAAATAATTGTAAGCACGATTCTTCACAGCACTGGAACGTACTATATGCAGAAAGTGAATGATATATTTTTAAGTGTGCTGTTAAAGCTTCTACTGAAAAAAATAGTTTTTTACACTTATAGCACTTCATATTATTCACCTTTTCAACTTGATATAAATATGCTAATAAAATTTTAGGAATATTTATTTTTAATTATTTTAAAAATTTCAACTTATATACCGAACACTTGAATGCTAAAATTGACAATGCGAGCTTTTTTTATTATTCATCAAGTAACAGTTATAACTGTTCTACTTTTTTTTTTATTTACATAAAAAGTTTTTATTCAATTTTACAAACCTTTTGTCAATTTGAAAAATTTTATTAAATTTAACGAAATCTATTAGTTAATTTTAACAAAATTTCTTCAAATCTACAGCAATAAATTTTTTTTAGTCAAAGTCAAAAAATGTATTCAAATTAACTAAAATAGATTAGTTAATTTTACTAAAATTTCTTCAATTTTATATGCCTTTAATAAATATCAAATATTATTTTTTTTTTGTTTTAACGAAATTTCTTCATTTTCATTAAAATTTATTTAATTTAACAAAAAAATTTTATTATATATTGCAAAATTTAACTAATTTCATGTGTTGTTTCTACTAAAAGTTTTTACTATTCTTTTAACTAAATTTTCGTCAATATAAAGAAATTTCTTTAAATAAATAACTAAATTTTATCCAAATCAACAGATATAACTTACTTAAATTTTAACTCAAAAAAAAGTCTGTTGATTTAAAGAAAAATTCTTTAATTTGTATAAATTATATTCAATTTGAATAAATTATCTGTGGATTTAAATAAAACTTCTATGGATTTTACTATTTTTTTCGTTAAAGGTTTACTAAATTTTTTCGTTAATTTCACCTACGATTTTTGGTTCAGTGTACGATACCATTTTTTAAATACGCCTAACTTTCACCACGAAATTGCCAACCACGATATGGGTGAATATTTCGGAAACAATTTGAATTAAATTTCACAATGCAACCATTAGGGTTGACAATAGAACTTTTAGCAACTGGCAAACTTCACGTTTGCAAGTTATGCCAGCCACAGTACAGCTCACACCTTTTGAAGAAAGCCGAATAAGTCTTTTATCTCTAGAAACGCTTAACGAACTCCAAATCAATAATACAGATATTATAATAACCGTACAAAAACGTCTAATAATTGGAGAATGGACAATATCTGGAATGTTCTTAGTTATTGTTATTTCAAGTTTTTACCAAAACATTAAGGAAACCGTAGTATGGGAACCACAGCTTCCCAGATTGAATAAATTGATTGATATAGATAACCTACCTCAAAGTAATAGTTTTACTGTGGTAGCTCCAGAGAAACTGCCAAGGTTACACAATATTCCACTTTTCTAGAGTGAACGATTGAGGGCAATCGATTTAAAGGGGGAAGAGTTAACAACCGAAAAGTTGTTAATATTTTTCCGTCTAAATTTAAATAAAAAATTACATTTTTTTATTTCTCTTATTTTCTGTTATTGCGAAACGAACGGGAATCGTCGGTTTCATATTTCTTAAAAATAAATTCAATTAAAGAATTGTCTTCTTATAATTGCAAATAAGCAAAAGCTGTTAACCTGTCTTATTCGAATGAAAAAACAGAAGTTAATGACCGAAGCAGAATAAACAGTAAAACATAGTGAAATGGAATTTGATGACATTGCAGGTTTTTCTTTATTCTTAAGTTTAGTTTAAGCTAAAGGTAAAATAATAATTCAATTATTTTTTAACGTTCAATAAAGATAATTCTATCTGAAAAAATTGTTCTTCAAATTTAGTTTAGAAAGATATTAAATAGGAATAAAATTTATATATAATTTATTTTAATTTTGCAAACATTTTTAAAAAATTTTTAAACCAAGCATATTTAATTAAATATTTAATTAACGACAAAAATCGAAAAAATTCTCTTTCATAAAGAAGTCTGTATTAGTAATACTATTATACTCAAGGCATTGCGCACATGACAGCTAAAAAATTTCCAAAAAAAAAACCAAGCAAAAATTAATGAAAATGTGATGTCGGTTGTATTTTTGATTTTTCTGGTCCATTTGTGAACCGATCTTTCTTTTGTGAACCGATCTTTCTATTTTTTTGCACAATCATTACGACTGTTATTTTTAATAAAACTGCGTACCACGTTTTTTTTTGTCTAAGACAAATTACGCAAAAAACGCACCAAAAATAGTCAAAAAATAGAGGTAGTCGCGATTTTAGACTCACAGCTCAGCCATTTATGGACGGATCTAGCTGAGTTTTAGTCCAGATACTACTAATAGGATGCATAAAATAACTGTGTACTACTTTTTTTTGGTTTAGATAAAATACGCAAAAAAACAAAGCAAAAATGAAAAAAAAAAATTTAAACAAAACTGCATACCACGTTTTTTAGACAAAATACTCAAAAATATAGCTAGAGATTTTTGACTCATAGCTCTACTATATATAAACCGATCTGGTTAAATTTTAAAAGTAATAGTCTGACAGAAACAACTGACAGTTCGGTGTACTAAACTTTTCTGTATGTTGCCTAGGGACTTGATTTCAACGACTTGACGGAGAGACAGACACACAGATGGACATCGCTAAATACACTCCGCTATTCATAAGGATTCAGAATATATATATACTTTATAAGGTGTCCCATGCATGATGTAGAAATTACAAATGGAGTCGCAAAGTTATATATACCCTTCTTACTTACAGTGAAGGATATAAAAACAGATAAAAGCAGATTTTTGTTTACGTAATCGGAAAGACGAAACGGGTGTAAAATTAGTTATTCCAAAACACATCCGATGGAGAATCGTTAAATATTCTCACGACGCTATGGCACATTTCGGGTTGGACAAAACCATCTAACGAATTCAACAAAAGTTTTGGTTCCCGAAAATGCGAAAATATACCAAGGATTGTTGCTAGCTGTATCCTCTGTTGTTACAACAAAAATCGAACTGGTAAGTCCGAAGCTCGTTTATATTCCGGTGAAATACACACAATTCCAAATTGAAACCGTCCATATTGACCATTTGGGTCCTTTTACGAAAAGCAAACGAGGGTATTGCTATATCTTGGCATATCAGATTCTTTTAGTAAATACTTAGTTGTCAAAGCTGTGCGCAACACAAAAACAGCACCGGTGATTAAGGTTTTAAGCGAAATGACAACATATTTTGCTCTTCCTAAATTCATCGTCAGTGATCGCGGTACCGTTTTTTTTTTGTTTTTCCAATTCCATCCGGCATATTAAAACAGCTGTTCGCACTCCGAGAACAAATGGTGAAGTCGAACGTACGAATCAAACCATTCTTTCATATGTACAGGGTGGGCCAAAATAAACCATGGGGTGTAAAAGTTTAATAACTTTTTTGTTTATTAACTTTTTTTTATTTTTTCTTTCAGATTATATAATATACAAAATGGAAATTTTTTTACACTAAGTATGAAAAATGATGTCTGTTAAATGACCACCGTTTTCAGCTTCGCACTGATGGGCTCTTTTTAGAGCATTTTCCATAACATCTTTCAAAACTTGTGGCTGTAGCGTTCGAATTTCTGCAACAATGTTTGCCTTGAGTTCAAGGATTGTCTCTGGCTTGTTCACATACACTCGCTCCTTCAAAAAACCCCAAAGAAAATAGTCGGGTGCTGTCAAATCTGGCAATCGCGCTGGCCAAATAATTTCCGAATTTCGAGAAATTATTCGCTCTCCAAAAATTTGACTTAAAAGTGCCATTGTGTCTCGGGCAGTATGGGCAGTGGCTCCGTCCTGCTGAAACCACATACCAGGTCTGTTTTCAAGAGCAGGACGTAAAAAATTTTCTATCATAAAACGATACCGCTCTCCATTTACGGTTACAGCACTTCCATCTTCATTCTCGAAGAAGTAGGGTCCAATGACATTTTCAGATGTGATCCCACACCATACTGTACACCTGATGGGGTGCAATTGGCGTTGATGAATGGCTCTTGGATTTTGAGAACCCCAGAACCTACAGTTCTGCTTGTTAACAAAGCCATTCAAATGAAAATGAGCTTCATCACTCATAATCAAATTTTCAATAAAGTTGATCTCTGGTTTAAATAATAAAATTCTATTGTTCTGGTTCTCTGTTCAGTTGTGAACCTCTCCATTATAAATTCTCCAAGTGTTGTCTATATAATCTGAAAGAAAAAATAAAAAAAAATTAATAAACAAAAAAGTTATTAAACTTTTACACCCCTTGGTTTCCTTTGGCCCACCCTGTATATCCGCACTACAGTAAAAGATCCAAAGGATTAGGATCTTACTTTGCGTGAGCTTCAATGGGCCGTAAATTCCCAAAGGAACTCAACGTGTGGTTTTACACCCAACAAACTCGTGTTCAATTTTCACTTACGTGATATTACACAAAATCATTTAGTCGCAGCCGTTCATGATGACATTGTAGAAACTGCAGTAGCGATTGCCGATAAGCGAGATCTTGCCCTAGAAAATATCCAGCGAGAAAGAGGAAAATGGGAAACTCGTTTCAACTCAAAACATAAAACGCAAAAAAATGAGGCTCCTGTTACAGGTGATTCGAGAAAACTCGAACCAAAATTTCGTGGACTCTACATTATTGCCAAGGTACTGGGACCTCTATTTGATAGAAGATGTACCGGGAATTTAAATATCGAATCGAAAATTTTCATCAGTCTATTCAGCCGAAAAGATCAAGCCTTGGTGTAGCAGCTGTCCAACCTTGGACGAATCAGCAGACGAAATCGGGGACGATTCAGGGTCACAATAGGCCGAACTGTCTTATTTTTTACTAGTTGACCCGTCAAACGTTGTCTTGCGTTAATATTTTCTATATTCGATCTTTTTACACTAAGAAATCGTACTCATAGAGTAAAGAACCGTGCGAGACCGGTTAAAAACAGGTAAAGAGTGATTTTTTTGCTATTATCTTTTTGGCAACACTAGTTTTGACAGCTCACGCACGTTTTGTATCTTGTGTCACTGTCAAACATCTTCAGTTTGGTCTATAATTTAATCATGAATCGTCTTACAAACGAACAACGCTTGCAAATTATTGAATTTTATTACCAAAATGCGTGCTCTGTTAAGAAAGTTCATCGCGCGCTTCTTCCATTTTATGGTCAGTTTAATCGACCTACTGAGGCTTCTATTCGGGCTATTGTAACAAAATTTCGCACCAAATTTACATTGTTGGACATTAAACCACCAACACGCTTACGTAGAGTGCGAACTGAAGAAAATATCGCAGCCGTATCGGCCAGTGTTGGTGATGACCGTGAATTATCGATTCGGCGCCGTTCGCAGCAATTGGGCCTCTGTTACTCCACTACGTGGAAAATTTTGCGGAAGGATTTGGGTGTGAAGCCTTATAAGATACAACTGGTGCAAGAATTGAAGCCAAACGACCTACCACAACGCCAAATTTTTGGTGAATGGGCTCTTGAAAAGTTAGATGAAGATCCACTTTTTTATCGAAGAATTGTGTTCAGCGACGAGGCTCATTTCTGGTTGAATGGATACGTGAACAAGCAAAACTGCCGTATTTGGAGTGAAGAGCAGCCAGAAGCATTGCAAGAGCTACCAATGCATCCACAAAAAACAACCGTTTGGTGCGGATTATGGGCTGGCGGCATCATAGGGCCGCATTTCTTCAAAGATGATGCGAATCACAACGTTACTGTGAATGGTGAGCGCTACCGTGCGATGATAACAAACTTTGTTTTGCCCAAAATGGAAGAGCTTGACTTGCATGACATGTGGTTTCAACAAGACGGTGCCACATGCCACACAGCACGCGAAACAATGGACCAATTGAGAGGCGAGTTCGGTGAACAGTTTATTTCACGCTTGGGACCAGTCAATTGGCCGCCCAGATCGTGCGATTTAACGCCTCTAGACTATTTTTTGTGGGGCTATGTTAAGGCTAATGTCTATAGGGACAAGCCCGCTTCGATTGACGCACTGGAAGCCAACATTGCCAACATTATTCGTGAGATACCGGCCGAAATGTTGGAAAGAGTATGCCAAAATTGGACTAAGCGGATGGACCATTTGAGGCGCAGCCGCGGCCAACATTTGCATGAAATAATCTTCAAACATTAAATTATATCGACCCAACTATCGATCCAAATAAATATTTCATGCATTTTTCTGAATTTTATGTGTTTTTTTTTTTAAATTTCCGATAGTTCTTATAAAATCACCTTTTAGTAGGCAAATAAGCCAGATACGGACTATAGCGCTACCTGCTGGGCGGATTTGTGACGTTAAGCCTTCCAAGATTATACATATAAAACTTCCTCTTCAATCACTCTATCTATTAAAAAAAACCGCATCAAAATCCGTTGCGTAGTTTTAAAGATTTAAGCATACATAGGGATATAGGGACAGAGAAAGCGACTTTGTTTTATACTATGTAGTGATATGATTATTGAATTTTTAACGTGTGAAGCGAAAGACGTCATAGAGACAAAAAAGAAGTAGAGCGTCAGTCATTTTTTTAGTTAAATTTTTTCTTACTTGTTCCGTTTAAAAATAAATAAATAATAAAATCGTTTGTTTAAGAATAAATTACAATTAAAATATATTTTTAATTATTTGAGTTAATTCATTTTAATGTCCACGTGAGTGACATTATTATGTTATTAATATTTATAATTTTCCTGACGAAGCCAAATATTGAAAATAATAAATAATTAAAAAAAAAGACTAAAGCTCAATAATCATTAATTATATTTAATCCATATTTTTAATATAATAAAACAATTCAAGTTTGGACAGATAAATATTTTATTGGAAGACATTTATTAAATACAAATGTTATAAAATAATATGTGGAAGCGCTTAATTCTATGTAGTATATATATATGTATATATATGTATATATATGTATAAGAGAAGATACATGTATGTATATGTATGCACTATAATTTAAATTTTAGTATATTAATGTATAAAGGTCATAACATGTAGTACATATAAACTACATTTATGTATGTATGTACATATATTATTATTTATTTATTATCTGTAATTTTTTTAATCTGAAGCACAATAATTTATCTGAAAGTGCATTGCTGATGGAAGCACAAATATATATGTATATAAGTCTAAACTGTAGCACTTAGATTTAGTTATAGTAAATAATAAAACACATAAAATACATTAATATACTTGTACCTCTGAGAACCTTGTTGAACGAGGTTTGGGTGGGTTGTAAATTTATTTCATAATAATAATATTAACAATAATATATTTCGTAAATGCATATGTATGTGCCTTTATATGTAAGTGAAATTTTTTTATAAAAATAAAGCAATCAATACGAATAAATTTAAAAATTAATATGAAATCGTGCGATTTTTATGGATAATAATTTCATGAATAGCCAATATCTATTGTTAAGCTAGACATCAAGAATAAACAGCATATACAAAAATATTATAGGTAGCGCCCCTCCACCCTAGCCTTCCATTATTCTGTACATCATGTTCTTTTTAAATATAACGGTTTTAAATGCAGTGGTACTCGAACTCTAGCATATTTTTCATCTTGTTGTCAATTTTATATCTACAGGGTGGGCCAAAAGAAACCAAGGGGTGTAAAAGTTTAATAACTTTTTTGTTTATTAATTTTTTTTTATTTTTTCTTTCAGATTATATAGACAACACTTGGAGAATTTATAATGGAGAGGTTCACAACTGAACAGAGAACCAGAACAATAGAATTTTATTATTTAAACCAGATATCAACTTTATTGAAAATTTGATTATGAGTGATGAAGCTCATTTTCATTTGAATGGCTTTGTTAACAAGCAGAACTGTAGGTTCTGGGGTTCTCAAAATCTAAGAGCCATTCATCAACGCCAATTGCACCCCATCAGGTGTACAGTATGGTGTGGGATCACATCTGAAAATGTCATTGGGCCCTACTTCTTCGAGAATGAAGACGGAAGTGCTGTAACCGTTTTATGATAGAAAATTTTTTACGTCCTGCTCTTGAAAACAGACCTGGTATGTGGTTTCAGCAGGACGGAGCCACTGCCCATACTGCCCGAGACACAATGGCACTTTTAAGTCAAATTTTTGGAGAGCGAATAATTTCTCGAAATTCGGAAATTATTTGGCCAGCGCGATCGCCAGATTTGACAGCACCCGACTATTTTCTTTGGGGTTTTTTGAAGGAGCGAGTGTATGTGAACAAGCCAGAGACAATCCTTGAACTCAAGGCAAACATTGTTGCAGAAATTCGAACGCTACAGCCACAAGTTTTGAAAGATGTTATGGAAAATGCTCTAAAAAGAGCCCATCAGTGCGAAGCTGAAAACGGTGGTCATTTAAGAGACATCATTTTTCATACTTAGTGTAAAAAAATTTCCATTTTCTATATTATATAATCTGAAAGAAAAAATAAAAAAAAGTTAATAAACAAAAAAGTTATTAAACTTTTACACCCCTTGGTTTCTTTTGGCCCACCCTGTATTATGTAACTTATTTATATTTTATTTATAACATATTAAGTCAATATAATGCAAGAGAGAGCTACTTAAATCAAAAAAAAATTCCTTCAACCAAGTCGTGTTACAGCAGATCAACGATACGTTTTATTATAATTTAAAGAAATTTCTTCAATTTTACATGCTTTCACTTATAAATATTTAAAAAATTGTGTTTTATTTTAACGAAATTTCTCCAACTTGATTGAAATTTATTGGGGATCGCAAATAACAGTTGTCGATATCAAACAAATAAATATTTTATAACAGTTACTGGAAGAACAGTGTCTGGAAAAATAAAACTCCTCAAAGATTTTTATCTTATTGCGGCGAAATAAAACACTCTTTTTAATAGTTTTATCTTAGCTTTTATTTTTATAATACGTTGAAAAATAAATCTTAACTATGGAGATGGGATCATTTTTTAATATCACATAAGATTCGGAAGCAGGTCGTCAATACGAATTTATTAGTATATGACAATATAAATCTCAGTTGACTCTAACATAAAATTTTTGAGTTAATATTTTTGAGCTAAAATTTTGTACGGTCCCTGAAATTCATTTAATTTGAATAAAACAAATTAGTGGAATTCACTCTTGTTGGCATATGTGCAATTAAAGCAAATTTTCACCTATTTATTAATACAATGAGTGAGAAACCTTTTCTAAGATTGTAGCAAAAAAAAAATCATCACAGCTGATTTTATAGAAAAAATAAACACTCATGTGTATTTTTTTCCTTAAAGTAAATTTGCGTATTAATTAAATGCTTGAACCAAAGTTATCAGAAAAAAATGCCCTCGATGAAAATTGATTTCAAATTTTTTTTTTGTTTACTTTCCTTTTTTCATACATAGAACACGTATAGAGAACAGTGTCTAGTTTCTGTAATTATAAACGAGAACTTCTCACATTGAAAAGTGTGATACAAGAAATTCCAGCGTTTCCCGATTTGTGAGTAAAAAATGGTTCTGTATTTGAATGTGTGAGAAATTGAAAAGCTGTTATCTTTATTCGAATTTTCCAATGATTCAAATGGCAAATACAATAGAGAGTCCAACCTAAATTTGAGCGACAAGCGTAGCGTTTTTTAGCGCCCATCCTTTATGTTAAAGTAACAAACCTAAATATGGGCGCCGCCGGTGCGTATGCTCTGCAGTAATCTTAGTCATCTTAATAAAACCCACTAAAGACAAAAATAAAATTCATTTCATTCACATTTGTATGAATAAAATTTTGTTAGTTCAAAATGTGAATAAAAATATTGAATATTGGTGCGGTGCCATCACCCTTATTAATTTTGCTATGCAGCATGAAGAATACATATAAAATTGCAGTATTTAGCTACATAAAATCATTCAAATGCATTTGTTTTTTGTAATATATTAATTTAAACGACTTAAATTTAGTAATTTCCATTCTGTTATTACTTTTTTATTTATCTCTCGTACATTTTGACATGTGAGAGAGATATTTTGATAGTTCTAGTGAGAAGTTTTCGGCAAAATTTTGGAAATACTTCAACTCGCATTTTTCCAATAAAGAACGTCAAAATGACATTGGTTCTCACAAAGAAAAATTACAGAAACACTTATGTGTAGTAAATGATATTTTGTTTTAATTCTAATTGGTTTTTGTGCAATTCTATTGTTTCTTGCGAAAATTTTCTCGATGCGAAAGGTATGAAAACGAGGCATTAAAATTTGCAATGCAAAATAAACTCCAGTTGTTGTATGATATTTCTTGTAATTGGGTTTAACTCATGGAGTTTTATATAACACTATAATTTTCCCATATTTTATTTAGCAGTGCGTTTTTAACCAAACTTAAATTGCTTAAAACCTACGTTGGTAATTTACATTTCGCCTACAACCGCTATAAAACTTAATAACTCTGAACATCGGTTGTTTGTTTCGTTCAGCTGTTTTTATGGTGCAAACTTTTTGAGTTTGTTTTTTGCAATGATTTTCAGGTCTTGCGAATTTTATTAACTGTTGCAAATCCTAGTTTCATATATTTTGTTGTTGTGAGCTGTAAAATTGAAAATTTTTTGCCACATTTGTAATATCTGCATGACTTGGTAGAGTAGCTTGCATTTAAGAGAGAATTCCGCTTTAACTAATTTCATGTGCTGTTTTTACCACAAGGTTTTACTACTCTTTTTACTAAATTTTCGTTAATTTAAAGTAATTTTGTTAATTTTTTTAAATAATTTTTTTTCAAATCATTTTTAACTAAATAAATGAAAAATCTATTGATTATAAAAAAAAATTCGTTTTATTTAATATATCATATTTTATTTGAATATACGAGTATCATCCACTGTTTTATTAATTTTTTTCATCAATTTCATCTACGATTTTCGGTTCAGTGTATTTAAAATAATTTTTCTGAATGTTAAGAATCCAGACAAATGCATGACGATTGTTACTCTCATGCAATCCATGAGAAACAAATGCACCTGCAACGAACTGTGTGGTAAGAATTTTTTTCAGGCCTTAATTTTTTTAAGATGACGCCAAAATTGCGGTGACTGTGAATGGTATTCATTAGAGGAACATTATAACGGTGTTCTTATGACCTCAACCGGACGGCATGGATGTGGACGTAATGTGGTTTCAGCAAGACGTCACCACCTCCCACACACTGCTTGAAGTGAAAAAGTGCACACTTACGGGCACACCCATTATAACATTCTTTGTTATTTTTGGAATAAAGGTAAATAAGATGGATACCCTATTGAATTTTCAATTGAAGGGACTATTACCAACAGTGGAAGAAAACTCCTTCCTTCTATTAGTTTATTACTTGAGCAGACTCCTTCATAAGTTTTTCACCATAAAGCGCTGAGAAAATAAATTTAACCTTAAAGCTTTCTAAATGCGATTAAAATAATTGTGAAAAGCTCGATATGGTGAACATTCTGGCTTTATCGAATTCGCCATACATATAACGAATGAGTAAATTTTTTTAATTACATATACTCAATCTTTCGAATGGTAAAAAATTAAGACGAAAAGAGATTACTAAAAAAGCACAACAATCAAAATTTTTAGAATACAGTTCATTTAATTGTCCTTATATTTTCTATCTTTGAATATGTATGTATTAAAGGGCTACACAAGCACACTTGAAATGGCGTACAAGCACAATCTTTGTGCAATTGTAAATATTTTCCATCAATTGTGAACGGCGTTTTTGATTTAGTTTGCAATACTTGTTGCAAAACACGAAATTCACAGCTGATTGGTAAAAAAAGAGAATTGTTTGCTATTGAAGTTTTGGTTTCAATAATAACTATGTCTAAAGAAAGCTTTAAAGAACGGTTAGTGGAGACTTTAATAGACGAAGCTGCTGAAGAAATTATATTCAACGAAGTGTAAGCAGTTTTAGATGAGCTGGTACAAAATGTATCGGTTGTGTTGGAGTGCCGCCGAGGGTTTTCCAGCGATGTACCCAAATCAGATATTTGGCGAAATAATGTTTTCACAACAATGAACGATGTGGAGTTTAACAGAGCGCATTCTCTTGAACTGCAACTAGCAATAGTACTTTTCCGGCTGGGGTCATCACGAAAAAGCACATGCCTGGAGTATGCGATGGTGGAACCATATCTATAACAACGAAGCGAATTTTCAAAGTTTTCTTGAGCTTACAAGAGATAAGACTCGTACCGGATATATTTAACGAGCTTCCTTTCTGCATTGGGTATATTGATATAACTGACATCAAATTGGCAGAGTCACCAATTGTATATCATACCTCGTACGTTTTTTATTGTTTTATTTTCCATATTTTATATTGTTTGGTTAGTTTTTCTCATTTCTTATGTCAGCTGTCAGCTTGCAAATAAGTGTTGCATATGTAGAGTAAATATAAACTATGGGTTTTACGTGTTGCTTATTTTGCAAATTTGATGCAAGTGCATTTGTGTTTATTTTGTTAGTGTAGAGTAAAAATATACTACAACATGCAAGACCATTTGCACAAGATCGTGAGTAGGGCTAATATACAATATTACACATGTTTGTAGTGATGTACTCGTATGGCTTTTAAGTATGCTTGTGCATCTCTTAATATGTATTAGAGATGAAAGCGATTCAAATAACTTTATTTTTAATTTGTTAAAAATGAATATTCAATCATATCATTATACATAAACTAAGTGAATGGTGTCATTGGAAGATTCACCAAAGAAATATTAGTCTTATGAGTATATACAAAGCTTTTAAGTAAATATATTTTCAACTGTATTTGGTTGTATGTACAAGGTGGGCCAAGAGAAACCAAGGGGTGTAAAAGTTTAATAACTTTTTTGTTTATTAACTTTTTTTTATTTTTTCTTTCAGATTATATAATATAGAAAATGGAAATTTTTTTACACTAAGTATGAAAAATGATGTCTCTTAAATGACCACCGTTTTCAGCTTCGCACTGATGGGCTCTTTTTAGAGCATTTTCCATAACATCTTTCAAAACTTGTGGCTGTAGCGTTCGAATTTCTGCAACAATGTTTGCCTTGAGTTCAAGGATTGTCTCTGGCTTGTTCACATACACTCGCTCCTTCAAAAAACCCCAAAGAAAATAGTCGGGTGCTGTCAAATCTGGCGATCGCGCTGGCCAAATAATTTCCGAATTTCGAGAAATTATTCGCTCTCCAAAAATTTGACTTAAAAGTGCCATTGTGTCTCGGGCAGTATGGGCAGTGGCTCCGTCCTGCTGAAACCACATACCAGGTCTGTTTTCAAGAGCAGGACGTAAACAATTTTCTATCATAAAACGATACCGCTCTCCATTTACGGTTACAGCACTTCCATCTTCATTCTAGAAGAAGTAGGGCCCAATGACATTTTCAGATGTGATCCCACACCATACTGTACACCTAATGGGGTGCAATTGGCGTTGATGAATGGCTCTTGGATTTTGAGAACCCCAGAACCTACAGTTCTGCTTGTTAACAAAGCCATTCAAATGAAAATGAGCTTCATCACTCATAATCAAATTTTCAATAAAGTTGATTTCATTTCTGGCCAACTCTTGAAATTTAACTGCAAAATTTAGACGTTGCCGATGATCTGCGGGTTTTAATTCTTGGACCAATTGCACCTTATATTGGTATAACTGTAAATCTTTTTTTAAAATGCGCCGTAGTGACGTACGAGACATTTCTAGCTGAGCAGAACGCCTTCTGCCAAATGTTTCTGGTGCTTCGTTAACACTTTGCTGTACTCGTTCAATATTTTCCGCAGTGCGACTTAAACGTGGTCTACCGGTTCGAGGCAAATCTCTTACGCTGCCATGTTGGTGATGACGATTAACTAAGCAACGAATCATCGCTTCAGAGGGCGAAATTCTGACGTTAAAATGTCGACGATATGCTCTTTGCGTTAAAATAATTGATCTCTGGTTTAAATAATAAAACTCTATTGTTCTGGTTCTCTGTTCAGTTGTGAACCTCTCCATTATAAATTCTCCAAGTGTTGTCTATATAATCTGAAAGAAAAAATAAAAAAAAATTAATAAACAAAAAAGTTATTAAACTTTTACACCCCTTGGTTTCTTTTGGCCCACCCTGTACTATAAATAATAACAGTATTATCTTACGGAAAAAATATTTGAAACAAATTTCAAAAATTTTTTTTTAATTTTAGGAGAAGAAATAAAGCAATACTTCAAATTCAGTGGGTCAAATTGTTCATTCTGTTGCGCAATTGCGGAAAGCATTTTTTGTTCAGAAGCAAAATTTGCAATTATTCATTCTGTTGCTGCGGTATTCTTCCGCAGTTGCGGTATCATCGTATTACCTTGTTATTGATTCTTTAATATAGATAAATTTCTTCATTTTGCTTACGCTTAAATTTTCTCGCGGAAAGCAAACGTAGGAAAAAAAAGAAAATTTTGCAAAAATAAAATGTGTTTTAGCTTAATTTGTTTTATTTTTCGAAAATAATTTCGTTCTATTTATTGAAAATTAATTTTCTTTTTATTTATTTAAATTTATTTTGATGTTAAAAAACTCAATTTTTAACATAATTCGTTCAAAATATACTACTTTTTAATTCACAATTAAATGAAATCATTGAAAATAGCAAAATAATTCCACAAGAAGATATAATAGCAATATGCATACCGATCGATATTTCTTTCCTCTAAATTTTCCTTTCCGTGTGGAATCAACAATACGACCCGGTATTTTATTATTTAAAGACGAATACAACCATTTTATTTAAATTTTAATTCACGAGCTATAGATATTTTATTAAAAAAAGTTAAATAGAGAAAGAATTAATATTATAATACAACAGCATGATACACGATACTTTTTATCGTACTTATACAAGCTCCGCCCACAAAAATCAAAATATTTTGATTTTCATACTTCGAAGTATACTTTTGTAGTACGACGCTAAACGATACTTATTTCATACTTGTACGATTTGTAGTAACGTCTATCAGTAGCATTAGACCCCTGACAAACATCTATGTGTTAGTCCATAATCCTATTTACGCTAAAGTGAAATTTTTTGAAAAAGCAAAATTGAATCTTAAAGTTCTCATGAACGAAGGTGGGCTTTTAATAAAAGTAGACTTTGTTGTGACTATGCTTGTGTGCCATTATTTAACTTGTAGAAATAACATGAAATAATTAACCTGTCTGCATGTATGTATAATAGGTACTGCGAATACAGTTAATTCTATCTTTCTAATTATGAATACGAGTATATTAAGAAATTTAATTATTCATAATAAATGTATATTTTTATGACTTAATATGATTTTTTTGCGCTTAATTACGATAACCATACACAAAATTTTCTGTTGATTATTGATTTATGTACATATATATGTGTGAATATCTATAGCATGTATGTATTTATAAGGATATGTTTGTATGGACGTACATAGATACATATGTATGTATTTATTTACATATGTATGCATTTATGTATGCGATAGTGATAAAACAATTCGATTTGCTTGAATAGCTATATCAGTCAGTCCATGAGTATTAAAAAGGTAACTGCAAAATAACAGAGATGTCAATATATGTACACAATTAGATATGTATGTATGTTAAAAATATATGTATGTATCTATTGTATATGTAAAAGACACTAAACAAAACTAAATCTAAACTAAATTACTTAAGTAACTACATATGTACATATCCATTTATGTATGTATGTATGTATGTACATATAAATTCAAGTATATACATATAGTATACGGCTATGGAAGTTAGCGATGCGGACGAAGTTAGAAATTAGTGCTGTGTCGTTTTGTGAGCAGGCCTCAAATTATTTTCTTATAGGAATAAAAATAAATTTTACATAAAAAAAAAAAATATTAAAAAATCTATAGCTGAATGTATAATAATATATAATTTGATCAAATAATTTGTATTAAAATAAATCATGAAAAATAGTCAACCCAGTTACGAATATTCCCCCGAAATTTTTTTCCAATAAAAATTTATTGATCTGAATGACGTGTGTTTCTGTCTGTATGTAAGTTAACACAACTCTAAATTCCCAACAGGGTATTTAGATTATTATTTTATCAACACGCTTATGTTGTGCAATCAACAGAACACCAGACGCAAACTCAGCAGCATATGCGTATGGGGTTGCTTAATAATTTTTGCAATTTAGTTTTTAAGTTAGTTTATTTTAAGAATAAAATGAATAAAGAACGAAAATAAGCTTATCGCTTAACCATAAGCCAATCATATTTTTATTACTGGCTCCCAACGGGTCTTTCGGACAATAACAACTTTAGATATCTAATTGGTCAACATATATTGCAAAAGCAATAACTCTGTTCTTCATGTGGCTGCAGACCACCGTCGACAAGGATATCAATATCTGATAACGCAAAGCCGTTTAAAAGCTGTCATAATTTTTGCAAGAAGATTTTCAACAAGTCAACAACAGCAGACTTAATTGAATAAGACTAAATTAAGAAAATTTAATTAAAGAAACTTATTATCACGTAAGTAGAGTGCTCATTTTTTAATAAAAATATTTTTTTATCTAAGTGTTAAAATAACGATCTTTGTGTGGTAAGTAGATCTATGAATAGTGAAATAAACTCTCTGTTAGAAGCATTTCAAAAATTAGTAGTTTCAGAAGAATCAAAAATGTCAGTGACACCTGAGCAATTAAGGACACTAGTTGAAAGTGCTGTTTGCAGTGCTCTTGTCGTACAAGAACGACAATTTGAGAAAAAGCTAGAAGAATTAAAAGAAACAGTGAATAGTTTAAACGTTAGTGCACCTGAAGTGGAGACATACCGAGAGGCGCAAATTAGGGAAAATGTGGTCGTAAAGAGACCTTAGATATTGCCAAATCGTTGCCAGGTTTTGAGGGCAAACTTCAAATATACGTTTCATGGAGAAAAGCGGCTCATACCGCATATAAAGTATACGAGAACTATGAAGAGAGTTCAACCCATTATCAGGCCTTTGGCATTATAAGAAATAAAATAAGAGGTCCTGCAGACAATGTACTAGCTTCATTTGATACCCCTTTAAATTTTAAGGCTGTTTTAAATAGACTTGACTTTACGTACGCTGAAAAGCGCCCAATATACCTGATAGAACAGGAACTTTCCACCCTGCGACAGGGAAATAAAACACTTTTACAATTCTATGAAGAAGTTGAAAAAAACTCACAGTTCTCACTAACAAGATAATAATGACATACGATAATGCTCTAGCTGCTTCTCTTAATGAAAATTACAGAACGGAGGCTTTACGAGTGTTCGTTTCAGGTACAAAAAAATCTTTAAGTGATATCCTTTTCTCGGCAAAGCCTAAGGACCTCCCATCAGCTTTGGCATTGGCCCAAGAGGTTGAGTCTAACCATGAGCGCTATGATTTTGCTAGCACTTATGCCAGGAGCATTGAAGATAAAGCCCAGCAAGGCCAACAGATATAAAATAAGAACCCATATTTTAACTGACGAACCGCCAATAAAAATCAAAAAGTAGAACCAATCATCACGTTCAGACAGCCCAAACAATTCAATAATCAGTGGCAAAACCAGCCACAAAATAAAATAAATCCTGCAATAAAAAGGCCAAACAGTGGCACAGCAAGATTTACAGGGCCAAAAGAGCAGAGGATTAATCACTTGACACAAAATGAAAATTCATATGACCAAGGGGAATTAAATTATCGAACTGAAGCAGATACGGAAGTCGAAAACATAGATAGTGAATTTTTGGAGTTTGATCAAATAAATTTTTTAGAAATAACTCCCTGCTTCCGTTCATCGAGAGACCATTAGTAGGGAGAGTTATCAGAATATTGATAGACACAGGTACGTCAAAGAATTATATAAAGCCATTGAAAGAATTAAAGCACATAAAAAACGTTGATCAACACTTTTTGGTGAAGTCACTGCATGGCTTCAATACAACTACACAAAAATGTGTTTTGCATCTTTTCGATACTAATGCGTATTTTTTTATTCTACCTAATCTTGAAACGTTTGATGGAATAATTGGACTCGATTTACTGACAGAAACAAATTCAAAATTAGATTTTAAAAACAAAAAACTGGAAACTATTACGGGGTCAGAACAGATTCAATTTCTTAAATGTAAAAATATCAATTTCGTAAGCATCGAAATGTTCAATCTACCTCAGGCTATATCTGAGGAGTTTCGAAGAATGATTAATAGAAGAATGGGTGTTTTTGCTGAGCCATTGCTCTTCAATGCAAATATTGTCGCAACGATTCGTACAGAAAATAAAGATCCTATATATTCGAAACAAATCCATATCCAATGGGTGTAGTGGATTTTGTGAATACGGAAGTTCGAAACCTTTTAAAAGATGGCATAATCCGACCATCTAGATCACCCTACAATAACCCTGTATTTGTGGTTGACAAAAAAGGTTCTGACGACTTTGGGAATAAAAAAAAGAGACTTGTAATAGATTTTAGAAAATTAAACTCTAAAACAATTTCTGACAAATATCCCATTCCTAATGTGAATGTAATTTTGTCAAACCTGGGGAAGGCAAAATACTTCTCCACATTCGACCTCAAATTAAGATTCCACCAGATTTTGCTGGCTGAGGGAGATAGGGAAAAAACTGCATTTTCGGTGGCAAATGGGAGGTATGAATTTTGCAGATTGCCCTTTGGTCTGAAGAATGCACCAAGCATTTTTGAAAGAGCCCTCGATGATGTGCTTAGAGAGAGAATAGGGAAGTCATGTTACGTCTACATTGACGACGTTATTATTTTTTTACAAAATATGAAAGACCATGTCGAACACATAGCTTGGGTCTTGGATAGGTTGTATGAAGCCAATTTGCAAGTTTCTCGCGAAAAGTCTAATTTCTTTAAAAAAAAACGGGGAATTCTTGGGCTTTGTGGTGTCTCGAGGGGGAATTTCAGCCAGCCCCGATAAGGTAAAAGCAATACGGAACTATGAACAGCCCACTACACTTTTCGTTCTTAAAACATTTCTTGGACTTGCAAGTTATTATAAATGCTTCATTAAGGACTTTGCTTCAATAGGAATACCTTTAACAGATATCCTCAAAGGGGACAATGGCAAAGTTGGTGCCAGCCAATCCAAAAAAATTTAAACAAAATTTAATGAGTCACAACTTCAAGCTTTTAACAAGCTTCAAGAGGTCTTAACATCCGAGGATATAATGCTACTGTATCCTGACTATAAAAAACCATTCGATCTTACAACTAATGCCTCAGCTCACGGCTTGGGAGCAGTTTTGTCCCAGGATGGAAAGACAATTACGATGATTTCGGGAACTCTCAGAGAAAAGGAATCAAGTTTTGCAACCAACGAGCGCGAATTGCTTGCAATTGTTTGGGCCCTGAAGAGCCTTAGAAATTATCTCTATGGCGTGAAAGATTTGAACATTTTCACAGATCATCAGCCTCTAACATTTGTGGTTTCTGACCGAAATTCAAATGCCAAAATAAAAAGGTGGAAAGCCTTTATATACGAGCACAACGCAAAAGTTTTATATAAACCTGGTAAGGAAAACCACGTGGCTGATGCGCTATCGCGGCAAATCGTTCATGCCCTGCAAAATGTTGCGTTGCAAGACGACTGCGCAGTGAATCTACAGACAAGTCTCTCAATTGTTTAAAAAATCAGATAGTAATTGAGGAAGGAATAGAATTACCAACACGTACATTCATCCTTTTTGGGCAGAAAACCAGACACAACTTATGAGGATAGAAGAACTTTAATAGAAAGAGTATTTGATGTAATAAAAGAAGACGTGGTAAACGCAATTCATTGTGGACTGTCCATATTGGCATTCTTGCAGCATAGGTTGATTGAAGCATTCCCATCAACAACGTTTCGTTATGCAAAGAAAATGGTTACTGATGTAATTAACAAAGACGAAGAAAGAGAAATTGTGGCAATAGAACATAATAGGGCGCATAGAGCGGCACAAGAAAATGTGAAACAGATTTTAGAGGATTACTTTTTTCCATTTAGCAAATGAGGTCACGCAAATTGTAAAATTTGCAAAAAGGCAAAATACAATCGTCATCCACAAAAACAATTAATCGGGGAAACGCCTGTTCCTTTGTGTGTTGGGGAAATTCTACATGTGGATATATTTTCCACGGACAAAAGGTATTTTCTAACATGTGTTAACAAGCTGTCTAAGTTTGCAATTGTCGAACCTATAGCATCAAGAACTATTGTAGATATTGAACCAGCAATTCTCCAACTAATGAACGTTTATCATCGTACAGGAACAATGTTTTGTGACAATGAACCCTCTTTGAATTCGGAAACGATTAGGTCGCTCCTGGTGAACAACTTTGATGTGCAAATAGCAAATGCACCGCCACTTCACAGTACATCAAATGGGCAGGTAGAAAGAATACATAGTACCCTTTTAGAAATTGCCCGATGTCTCAAACTTGAAAAATCTATCAATGATAAAATACAATTGATACTTCTGGCTACCATTGAGTATAATAAGACAATTCATACCGTTACAAATAAACGACCTATTGACGTTATTCCATCAACGCCGCCGGAACTTGAGAGCGATATGAAAAATAGGGTACAAAGAGCACAGGAAGTTCAATTGCAGCGACTAAATGAAAAAAGGCAAAATAGGGTGTTCGAAGTAGGCGAAGAGGTCCTCGTGAAGACAAATAAGAGATTAGGCAATAAGATTACACCTTTATATAAAGAGGGGACTGTTGAAGCCGACCTGCGGACAACGGTCTTTATTGAAGGGAGGGTGATCCACAAGGACAATTTAAGATAACTCAGTCTTTTTGATTTTGGTTTTATATAATCCTGGGACTCTTATGATGCTGCTTTTTGTTGTATTAGCAACTGCAAGACTAACTGACTATTCTGGATCGGACTATATCAGTGTTTCGGACGGTTCCGCGATGATTTGGCGGAACTTTGAATGTATGCGGAGATGGTTGAGAGAGATGGTTGAGAAAATAAAATTGTTGAGGAGAAATTTTCCGCAATCGTATATGAAAAAGATACTAGACGCGGACATAGGCCACATAAACACATTGCTTGCTGCAATAAATGTTCACCACGGAAACGCTAGGAGTATAAATGTTCTTAGTACAGCCCTTAAGATAGTCGCCGGGACACCAGACCATGACGACTTCGAAAACTTAGAGTTTAGACAACGAGGGCTCATTGACGCGGAAAATAGGCAGGTTGTTATAAATACAAGGGTGCAACAACAAATAAACAACTTAACAGATATTATTAATATTATTGGTAGCAAACCAAAAGCTAAAGTAATAGATACAGAGAATTTGTATGAGACTCTACTTGCGAGAAATAGAATATTAATCTCAGAACTAGAAAGCCTAATGCTTTCGATTACCCTCACAACAGTATGATAAATGAGCACTCTGCAAATATAACCATAACAGATCTAATGGAAGTTGCTTATATAAGAGTCTTGTTAGATGATAAGTTTTTACATTTTTTAATTAAGTATCCAAAACCAGATTTAGTTTGTAGAAAAGTAACCCTGTACCCTGTTCAACACAATAACACAATTCTTCATTTTGATGAGCCAAACAGTGGAAATCAAATTCTGGCTATCGGAAATTGCCGTGCTACTCTGACAACATCATTTTGCAAAAGATTGGATTACGCAACATGCGCTCAACAACTTCACTCTGGTGGTCGTGCATATTGCACCACTCGTCCTTCTCATCTAGAAGCCCTCACAGTTATCGACGAAGGGATTATCATTATCAATGATCAAACTGTCACTATTGCAACAAATAATGGTGTAGAGAAAACTGTAAATGGTTAATTTCTGCTCACATTTACTGATGAAGTAAATATTAATGGATCCCTATATAGAAACCAAAGAAATATTGTAGAAAAGTTACCAGGATTCCCAACATCTGCTCTTCTCAACATTACGGACCATCAGGAAATTTTGAATTTGCCATATCTTTAAAGATTAAACGCAGAAAACTTGTGTCATATAGAAAACATAAAACAAAGATTAATTCATGGCCCTTTGTTGTCAACCACTTTTATTTTCGTTATCCTAACCATTGGTTTTGTTTGCTTTAAGGCTCATCAGAAGATAAAGAAAACACGTCAGAAACGCATCATTCAAACTGCTATTGAAGATCTGAAGAAGTGCGGGGACGCCCTTCATTTAAGTGAGGGAGGAGTTAACACAACTATATTCCCAACAAGGTATTTAGATTATTACTTTATCAACACGCTTATGTTGTGCAGTATTTGGGTATGGGGTTGCTTAATAATTTTTGCAATGTAGTTTTTAAGTTAGTTTATTTTAAGAATAAAATAAATAAAGAACGAAAATAAGCTCATTGCTTAACCATAAGCCAATCATATTTTTATTACTTGTATATATGCGTGCGCTTATAAACAATGTATGTACATATCGTCATCTAAAATACAAAATAACTTTACATCACTTTTCATAAGTTTACAGGAGAAGCAAATGTTAACTACTTGAGGTATTAAAGCAATATTTTTTTATGATTTAATTATTTTTGATATTCTTACAATTTTCTATATATATGTATGTAATATGATCTAGTGAATTGTAATCAATAAAAAAATTAATTTGAAATTTTTGATTATACGTGGTTTTGCATTTAAGATGACCATATGTTGGTGTGTTTTAAGTATCTTTATTTATAAATGCATATGTAAGTATGTATGTATATTCGCAAAGCTTTGAGTTTATGCATGTAAGTACTAAAGAGCTGCACAAAACATTGTGAAAGTCACACATCACAAGTATATACTACGTAATACCAGCAAGCTTTAAACAAATTCGAGAAGGCTTAACCTTAAAAAAAGCTTAACCAACATCAAATTCTATTTATTATCGCTTTTTTTATAAAAATCACAAGAATGTGAACATTTGCATCACTTGTTAAAATTTCATAGGCATAGGATATACTCTTAGAATTTTATAGCAAAAAACAATTTTAGCTTAAGTTCACAGTGATTGTTTGCTTACAGCAAAGTAGACTTGTGCTCCGTATTTCATTTTATTAAGCGCTCTTCTTAGTTCAAAAATTAAAAAGGAATAGTTCGTTCATTTAGTTCATTTGATCTTTTGTATCTTTATCACTTATATGCATTAAACATATTTGAGACAGCATGCTACCGACTACAACCTGTCAAAAATAGAATACATGCGTTTATATTGAAATAATTATTTTCAAGACAGCACGGCTACATGGCTGCACAGCCATTGTTGTAGCTATCGCCAACTTAGGCTAATTTCTATTTTTGTCGGCGGCAATGAATAATTTAGTGCTGCCAGTATAATAAAAAAATAAGCATTTGAAAGTATTTCATTTTATTTGACAACCAAAAGGTGTTAAAGAAATGAATAGAATTGTTTTTACATTATTACGTGTTATAAGTATATTTATATACACAAATGAATGGGTGTTTAAGCTTTTTTGTGAGTTTGAATAAATAATTTTATTTTCACATATAGTAAATAATTGAACGTGGCACCACTGAAGTATATCTTTCTCTATTTATAACCTAAACAATTGCTGCTGCTGCTTCTAAAATAATTAAGTAGCTGGCTACACGCCGACATTTGTAGCCAATGTCATTTGTAGTCGTGTAGTCGGTATCCTGCTGTCTCGAATTTGTTTAATGCAATACTTTTGATTGTCATTGAATGTTCTTTATTATGTAAAATGATATTGAATAGGGGTTGAAAGGAATTTTTTAAGAAAATAGAAAGCAAAACAACAAAACAAAATATGAAAAATTTTTTTAATTTAGTTTTCGATTTCTTTTTTATAGTGTAATTCAAAAAGTACTGTAGTCACTATGGCTAAAAAAAATTAAGTTTTAATTTTATATATAAGCTTTTTAGCACGCATAATACATTTTCTCTTCTTAAGTTTATTTGTTTTAAATACCATTTTTGTAAAAGAGGTTGTGGATGGACTAGAACCGGAACCATATAATCCATGCTAGGGTATTCATAAATTCATTTTTCTTTTTGTACGGAAAATTTTTAATTCTTTCAAAATGTATAGCCAGCTTTGTGCATGATAATGAAAAATGAAATGGAAGGACAACAATGCCAGATGCACGAAAATAAGAGAGTGAACAGTAATTTAAATAAGTTATTGACACCCGGTAGATATTGTAGGAACAAAATATAGTACTGCAAAACCTACACTAACAACACAGAGCGGGAGAATAAAATAGATTGTTGTTAGTGGGGGTCATAGGGAAAATGGAAAATATGTACAAAAAATATGGAAGGATATAGGGAAATGGTTAAAGAAGAAGAGAGGGAGAGGAATTTTTTAAATAGAAATCCTGGGGGAACATTAAAATGAGAAACGCGCGAACGATTATTAAGGAAAGAGAAGCGTAACAGTGCGGATAAGTTTGGGATAATAAATTCCGTTGAATTAGCAAATAGAAGATATTAAATTTTTTTATCGAAGACCTTAAAGAAAAAAAAGAAAAGGGGATTTATAAAAATAAAAAAAAAACGGTGATCTGGAATCCTAAAGATAAGGACCAAAACCCAATTACCCAGAAGAGAGGCTTGCAAGAAAAGAAAAGGAAAATCTTATTTAAGTATAACGGCAAAGAAGCAAAAACGGAGCCCCGCCTGTTATACAGGAAAATAACTTAACTACTACACTAGTGTTGGACACAGCCATACAAAATAAAAGAAAAAAAAAAAAAACGAAGTGACAGGATCACATGAACATTGTCATCGTATGTATGTATTTATATGTGTGTGGTGTCTTGTGGAGATTATTGTATCATTTGTTTTGGTTCTTTTAAGCTTGAGTTCCACTTAAAATTTGTTTGTCCAAATTAATTTCAATATTAAAGCCTTAAAGTAGGTGACAAAAAAAATATATATACAACGTTAAAATTTTATCCTATTTGCCTCAAGAGAGGGCACCACCATCCAAAAATAGAAAAAATTTAATAATAATAATAATTAAATTAATAGTAATTTGAATTAATAACCATAAGATTAAAAGAAATTTTTTTATTAATACCGTAGCGTAGACAATAAAAAAAAAGAATATATATGTAACGCTTGCATTTTAATTAAAGGCTCAAAATAGAAAATTAACTGATTTAACTTTAGGGAGCTCCCTCAAGAAGAGTATCAAAAAAAAAAAAAAGGAAAAAAAAGAAAATTTTTTTATATACACCTATATATATATCGGTATTTGCGTACGACCGTTGGAAAACGGATAATAGCCAACATAATTAAAAGAAGCGGTTAGGATAGATAAGTAAGGTAACCGTTAGACTTTTTTGTTTTAAATTAATGATTGTATAAAATTTTTTTTGTTGTTGTATAAATCTCTAAGTAGGAAATAGGATTAAGAAAAAAAATATATACAATGTTATAGGTTAAGAAAATTCTAAATAAAAAAAAAAAAATTTATTAAATTTTTATAACGTAAAAGAACTATGCGTAGTTAAAATATATTTTACAGCGGGCATGATGGTGTAAAGGTAAGGTAGCGTTGGAAACGGTCGGTTTGGGTATGGGTTCACTGAGAAAATTAAGATTGGGAAAGAAAAAGTGACACGGTTGGGATGGCTACCTCTGGATGAAAATCGAACCAGAGGGAACAAAACTACAGTTGCAAATTAAATCATGTGTTGTATATCTAGAATATTTGTGTATAGTGTGATTCAGTGAAGATTTTTTTATGTCCAGTGTATTCAGTGTGGAGGGTCGGAACCCGCTGAGAAAGCAGATGTTCTCCCTTGAGCTAGGCCGAAGCCAGACTGATCAAATACGGCTGTAACATAAATGGCGCCCAATAAAAACCAAACGATTGAAAAATCGTTTTAAATAGCATGTAGAAAAATCGAAATATGCAACAATAGCCCACTAGCTTATAGAAATAGCCCCGCGATTAAATCGTCCAAATAGAGAGAAACTGAAGGTATCCTGATAGCCCTTAACAATGAACGAATGAGTTACGGTAGTATCGTAGCCGGATAGTTGCTTTTCTAGGAAGACGAAGATATCGACCAGTTCAAAGCGAAAATCAATGTAATAGCTTAGTCGACCGAAGGTGCGCTAATTGTATTGTGTTGATTTTCGGTTTTTTTGTTTTTTTTTTTTTTTTTTTGTATTAGTTTCCGATTAAAATAACGTTCAATGCTGGTATTTACCGGCAGCCGCTTGTGCTAAATTATATAGCATGAGGTCTGTTGTGCCGATGAAAACTCGCAGAGAACGTGCATATCTCATGATCCGCTAAGTTCGAGTTATGATAGTATGAATTGTATTTTTGTGTAATGTAATGTTTGTCTAACATGAACGTTTTCAACTGAGGTAATTAAGATTTAATAAAATTCGTTGAATACGTTATTAAATCTTCAAAAAAATAACCCCATTCCGACAACCGCCTCCTATCTTTATGCCAGCCCTGTAAATGAATGAAATAAATTGAAATCTTTAAAAAAAAACGGATTAAATAGAATAGTCAACTTTTACTAAAAAATAGGAAAATTTTAAGAAAATTTAAATAGATAAATTAAGTATAGATAATTAGTGTATATGTTTATTAGTAGTTATTGTCATTATTAGTTTTATTGAAAGTGGTGTAATTTTTTTTCATCTTGTAATTTGTTTTATTGTTGTAACTATTTGTAACGTTTTAGTAACTTTTGTAATTTTTTTTAATTGTTAACGTTAGATTGTAAGACCAAGTAAAATTTTTTTTAAGACCCAACAGTTTCCAGGAATAGAAAAATTTTAGGAAAATTAGAAAAATAGAAAACTGTGTCCAATAGTAAACACCAAAAAGAAAATAAAATTGATTGTTAGTAAGACTTGAGAAACGCAAAAATATTATGAACATTAGTCCTGTAGAAACAAGAAGTAGAAAACGTGAAAGGCAAATCCAATTCGATTTAAATAGGTTCACCCCGTATATAAGTGAAAAAAGTATAAATCTAATACACCCAATAGGAAACGCAGCGCAAGAAGAAATTTAAATATGGAAGAAGCTACAGGCATGACCAACCCGACTATTAGAGATATGTCTCAAACAATAAACACGGACCGACAGACTGCGGACAATAATCCGACAGACGAAACAGGATAAAGTCATATGTTTATGGATTGTCCATCAAATGAAAGGACACTTTTTTGCTACCGATGTGGAAAACCGGATGTCAAGGCTCCCAATTGCACAAATTGCAAATCAAAAAACACGACGAAGAGCGATGAAATTGCGGGAAGCTATCGCTCCAGGGAAAACCCGCAATATACACTGAATTAAAAGAAAAAGGAAAAATAAATTTGATAAAAACAACAAGAAAATTTAATAATATTAGACCACAAACTCGACATCTGTACACTATAGACGAACAGACGGAAAATTACGAAAACGTCAGACAGAGAATATTTAATGACGAAATACAAGCCATAGCAAAATTTTCCAAAAGAAATTTAAAAGTGAGAAAAAAATTTGCTGTAAAGAGAAAAGTCTTTAAATTAGTTGTAGAAGTCATTAAAAAGGCAAGCAAGCAAGAAGACCCACGTGCGTTTGCAGAAAAAAAAAGAGGAAATACTTCAATCACAGCATTATTAGATACAGGAGCATCTGTCAGTTTACTAGGAAAAGGATGCAGGGAATTAATGGAACAAGTTGAAATGGATTTTATTCCAATATATTCTGTCGTTTCCACAGCTTCAGGGAAACAACATAGGCTCTTAGGAAAAATAGATTTAGGTGTAGAATATAATAATACAAGAAAGAAAATTAGGTTTTATTTATGCCCCTAGCTCGAGCAAGAAGCATATTTAGGAGTTGATTTTTGGAAAGACTTCAACCTAGCCCCTGAAATTTTTAAGACCGAGGAATTGAATATGGAAAACCTACAGGAAGAATTCGAAGTAGAAAATTACAAAATTAACCCACACATTCTTAACAACGAACAGCAAACAGAATTACAGAGTCATAAATAAATTTCCTACCTTTGAAAAAAACGGATTAGGCTGTACAAAATTAGAGAAACATACAATTAAACTAGTTGAGGGTGCTATAACATTTAAAGACCGACATTATCCATTATCAACAGCTGTCCAAGAAATAGTATATAAGGAAATAGACACGATGTTGGCTCTAAGGGTAATAGAAGAAAGTGAGAGCCCATGGTCGAATAGAACCACTATTGTAAGAAAACCCGGCAAGAATAGGTTTTGCTTAGATGCAAGAAAACTAAATAAAATCACGTTTAAGGATGCTTATCCTCTTCAAAATATTGAAGGTATTTTAAGTCGAATTGATGAAACCTATTTTATAAGTAACGTCGACTTAAAATACGCTTTCTGGCAAATAGAGCTAGATGAGGACAGTAAGCCATACACAGCGTTCACCGTAGCAGGCCGACCACTTTACCAATTTCGTGTTATGCCTTTCGGCCTCTGAAATGCTGCCCAGCGTCTGTGTAGGTTGATAGACAAAGTGATACCACAAAGGCTAAAGGAAAATATTTTTGTCTATCTGGATGACCTACTGGTAATTTCAAACATCTTCGAAAAACACCTGTATTTATTATCAGACATAGCCGAATGTCTAAAAAGAGCTAATTTGACCATTTGTTTTGCAAAAATCTAAATTTTGTTTCCAACAATTAAAGTATCTAGGCTTTATTATCGGTGGTGGCAGTTTAAGGACAGACCCCGAAAAAGTGCGAGCTATCAGGGAGATCAGAATACCAAAATCCGTGCGAGAAGTGCGTAGTTTTCTTGGAACCGCCGGTTGGTACAGGCGTTTTGTAAAAGACTTTGCGTCGATTGCAGTACCTCTGACCGACAGATTGAAAAAGGCAAAGAAATTTGAGATGACACCAGAAGCCATCGAGGCATTTGAAAACTTAAAATATGCTCTAACCTCAGCACCAGTTTTAAGACACCCGGATTTCTCAAAAAGATTTTGGATTCAGTGTGATGCTTGTGACTATGGGATAGGTGCTGTTTTATATCAGCTGAACAAAGATAACACCGAGCACCCAATTGCTTTTTAACGTCAGAAATTTAACGCATGTCAAAGAAATTATAGCGTAACTGAAAAAGAATGTCTGGCGGCAGTGATGGCAATAAAGGAGTTTAGGCCTTATGTGGAAATGATGCCGTTTACAATTGTGACTGACAACACGTTTACAAAGGATCTGACAGGTAGACTAGCAAGATGATCGCTTCAACTACAAGCTTTTGATTTCGAAATCGAAAAAAAAAGATCGGAAAATATAGTTGCTAATATGTTATCACGACTGCCAGAGGAAATGAAAGACGTAGATGAAATTAATATGGAGGAAATGTTTGATTTTGAAACTACCGAATTTCAGAGTGAGGAATACTTGGAATTGATAAAACACATTGAAGATAATCAGAATAAACTTCCCGATCTGAAAGTTGAAGACAATATCATATTCAGAAAGACGATATTTAGTCGAGAAGATGGGGAAGAGGATGAGTGGAATATGTGGATCTCTTCTAACATAACTCAAACAATAATTGAGAAGGCCCACACGAGATTGACAGCAACACATGGCGGCACAGCAAAAACTCTTGAGCGCTTTCGGCGATTCTTTTATTGGCCAAACATGGTTACGCAAGTGAGAACCTACATTGGGAACTGTCAAGCTTGCAAGGAAATTAAACCATCCAATCAAAAATTAAGACCGGAAATCGGAAACCCAGTGGTCACTGACCGACCTTTTCAAAAACTCTATTTAGATTTCTTTGGAAAATATCCACGCTCAAAAAGCGGAAATTGTTACGTTTTTGTTGTTCTAGATCACTTCACTAAATATACATTCATCAAAGCGATGAGAGAAGCAATAACCGGCAATGTTATAGAATTTCTCACACATGAAGTGTTCCATAAATTTGGAGTACCCGAAACCATACACACCGATAACGGGGTACAATTCACCTCAAAACATTTTCAGACTTTCATATCAATATATAAAATAAATCATATAAAGACATCAGTATACCAGCCCATCAGCAATGCATAAGAAAGAGTAAACCAAAGCATACTGTCAGCGATCCGAGCATATTTGAAGGAAGACCATAGGGACTGGGACATGTATTTGTCCTAAATCGACTGTGCAATGAGGAATTCTTTTCACAGTGCTATAGGTTTCACCCCGTTCTACGCATTATTCGGATATCATATGTATTCGAGTGGAGCAGAATATAAGTTGGGGCGAAAGTTGAAGTCACTCACTGACCACAGAATTGTGAACAGGCCAAGTGATCAACTGGAAACCATAAGACAGCAAATAAAAGAGAACTTGAATTAAGCCTACGATAGAAGTGCAGTGCGCTATAATAAGCGGGCACGAGTTGTCAAATTCCTCAAAGGACAGGAGGTCTATCGCCGCAATATGGTCCTGAGTAACTTTTCTAAAAATCTAAACGCGAAATTCTGCCGCAAATTTCTAAAATGTAGAGTGGTTCGGCCTGTAGGCAACAATATGTATGAGCTGGAAACGTTAGAAGGCAGGAAATTATGCGTCTATCATGTCAAAGACATCAAGGTATAAAAATGTGGAGAAAAATTTATTAGTAAATATAGTTTACAGATACTTACAGACTGTAGGCTTTTAGTAAGGGTATCTCAGGGATGAGTGTTTCCCACGTTGGGCAAGTAAGTTTTAGGCAAATAAAGCCATACTTGTGAGCGGTCAATCATCCACACACCGCCTCCTACTGCGCCCTAGCTTGCAGGATTCGGAGATTTGTTGTGGATGGACTAGAACCGGAACTATATAATCCATGCTAGGGTGTTCATAAATTCATTTTTCTTTATGTACGGAAAATTTTTAATTCTTTCAAAATGTATAGCCAGCTTTGTGCATGATAATGAAAAATGAAATAGAAGGACAACAATGCCAGATGCAGGAAAATAAGAGAGTGAACAGTAATTTAAAGAAGTTATTGACACCCGGTAGATATTGTAGGAACAAAATATAGTACTGCAAAACCTACACTAACAACACAGAGCGGGAGAATAAAATAGATTGTTGTTAGTGGGGGACATAGGGAAAATGGAAAATATGTACAGAAAATATGGAAGGATATAGGGAAATGGTTAAAGAAGAAGAGAAGGAGGGGAATTTTTTAAATAGAAATCCTGGGGGAAAATTAAAATGAGAAACGTTATTAAGGAAAGAGAAGCGTAACAGTGTGGATAAGTTTGGGATAATAAATTCCGTTGAATTAGCAAATAGAAGATATTAAATTTTTTTATCGAAGACCTTAAAGAAAAAAAAGAAAAGGGGATTTATAAAAATAAAAAAAAAACGGTGATCTGGAATCCTAAAGATAAGGACCAAAACCCAATTACCCAGAAGAGAGGCTTGCAAGAAAAGAAAAGGAAAAAGGAAAATCTTATTTAAGTATAACGGCAAAGAAGCAAAAACGGAGCCCCGCCTGTTATACAGGAAAATAACTTAACTACTACACTAGTGTTGGACACAGCCATACAAAATAAAAGAAAAAAAAAAAAAACGAAGTGACAGGATCACATGAACATTGTCATCGTATGTATGTATTTATATGTGTGTGGTGTCTTGTGGAGATTATTGTATCATTTGTTTTGGTTCTTTTAAGCTTGAGTTCCACTTAAAATTTGTTTGTCCAAATTAATTTCAATATTAAAGCCTTAAAGTAGGTGACAAAAAAAATATATATACAACGTTAAAATTTTATCCTATTTGCCTCAAGAGAGGGCACCACCATCCAAAAATAGAAAAAATTTAATAATAATAATAATTAAAATAATAGTAATTTGAATTAATAACCATAAGATTAAAAGAAATTTTTTTATTAATACCGTATAGACAATAAAAAAAAAGAATATATATGTAACGCTTGCATTTTAATTAAAGGCTCAAAATAGAAAATTAACTGATTTAACTTTAGGGAGCTCCCTCAAGAAGAGTATCAAAAAAAAAAAAAGGAAAAAAAAGAAAATTTTTTTATATACACCTATATATATATCGGTATTTGCGTACGACCGTTGGAAAACGGATAATAGCCAACATAATTAAAAGAAGCGGTTAGGATAGATAAGTAAGGTAACCGTTAGACTTTTTTGTTTTAAATTAATGATTGTATAAAATTTTTTTTGTTGTTGTATAAATCTCTAAGTAGGAAATAGGATTAAGAAAAAAAATATATACAATGTTATAGGTTAAGAAAATTCTAAATAAAAAAAAAAAAAAATTTATTAAATTTTTATAACGTAAAAGAACTATGCGTAGTTAAAATATATTTTACAGCGGGCATGATGGTGTAAAGGTAAGGTAGCGTTGGAAACGGTCGGTTTGGGTATGGGTTCACTGAGAAAATTAAGATTGGGAAAGAAAAAGTGACACGGTTGGGATGGCTACCTCTGGATGAAAATCGAACCAGAGGGAACAAAACTACAGTTGCAAATTAAATCATGTGTTGTATATCTAGAATATTTGTGTATAGTGTGATTCAGTGAAGATTTTTTTATGTCCAGTGTATTCAGTGTGGAGGGTCGGAACCCGCTGAGAAAGCAGATGTTCTCCCTTGAGCTAGGCCGAAGCCAGACTGATCAAATACGGCTGTAACAAAGAAAATAATTTGCAGCTTTCGTTTCTTCGTCATTGTTTTCGTTTGTTTAAGTTTATTCTTACCATGGCAGAATTTACAAGGTACTGACAGTAGAACAGCGTACATCTCCTGCTATTTTTAGTAAATGTAAAGGATTTTGTACTTATTTGAATCTTTTGCACTGCTTGTAAGCATTGTTAAAAAGTATCTTTATAAAAAGTACCAGTTTGGCTTATAGATGATATATTACCTTGTTCCAAATTGTTTGAGCTCAAATTAATAATGAAATGTTCATATGTTGCATTTATTTACAAAGATACCTTTATGAAAAAAGTAACAAAAATTTTGACAAATTTTAACTCTTATATGTCAGAATTTTAAAAAAGTGAAAGAGAAGAACACAATTTAGTTGTTGTTGCTGTTATAATGTTAAAAAAATGTATCAACATTAGTATTTTAACCTACAGAACCTTTCTGCGGACTGTCATGGAGTTCTATTAAGTTCAGTTTTAGACAGTGGGTTAAAAGAGAATCACAACAATACAGGCTGGAAAGAAAATTTATCTGGGTAGAGAAAACTTTCATGCCATTCCGATCTCGGAAGAGAGCGAATGCATTACTTGGTCTAACATGGTCAGGAACTCCTGTAGATAAATAACGCAAGAAAGTCTTTGAGTTTTTAATGAATACTAGACTCAGGGAGAATTTGTCACAATAGGTCTATTTTGACCGCAGTGACTAGGTGATTTGTTTGTCCTCTTCATTCTAATTCCAATTCTATCCCACAGATGTACAAATACCAAAAAGTTACTTCATAGTTTGAATTTGGGAGATATAAGAAGACAGATTTTACCACTTTAATATTCGAATTTGTAAAAATCGCTTTTTATTCGGCCTATACCGAATTTTAAGTTCGTAGCTTTATGCGTTTGGCTTGGGCGATGATTATAAGTTAGTCAGTGAAGGGCTATTTAAGCGACCTTAAATGTAAAAATGTAAATTTAGGCGAAATGCAACTAAATGTAGCTAAAAATGTAACCGTTGTTGCATTTATAGAAATGTTAAAACGTATCATGTGCTTTTGATAGTACACAAACAAAAACAAACATGTATACATACATAACAAAAAAAAAATCGTCCAAAATATAATATTGTTCATTTGCCTCTACCAATAATATCACTTTTTCATTGTAAATAATATTAAATTATTATATTGTATTAAATTAAATTATTTCTTTTATTATTATTGAGATTTATAAAAATAATTTTTTTATGAGAAGAACAAATCAAACAAACTACACAGCTGTTCGAAACATTGATGCGAGTTTATTTTGTTCATATTATTTGGAAAAAGTACCAAACTGTTTCTAATAGTACATTTACAGCAAACCGAAATCTAAATAGTAGATTTGATTTAAGATCTTTATCAAAATCTATACCGTTTACATTACCTTTTTTTGACATATAACCAGATTTCATTTTCGGAACAAGAACAAACTGCACTAAATTTCATATTAATATAATAAATAACACTTATCATTTTTTTGTGTATGTATTTCCATCCGTTTAAAATAATTTTTCTTTATTTTAATGTGTATAATTTAATTTAGTTTGTTTTGTTTGTTTTATTTCCATCAAAATGTCAAATTTTCTTGTGCAGTGTCGTATTTTTTTGGCGTATTAATAACAAAACCACAGTTGTATTATTAAGTACACCAAGATTTTGACTAGATTTTGGCAAAATCTAGTAACAAACTGGATTTTGTTTTGTATATGAAATCCAGTCAAAATTAACTAGATTTCGTTCAAAATCTCGTATGTGCTATAGGGTCCGCCATCGAACGTTTTTTTTTTCAACTAGTGCTTATTTCGTGAATGGTAGCACTTAGCTCATGTCTGATTTGACAAATAATTAGTTTTATCCTTCCGCTGAAAGAATATGGTTGTGTTTTCGCTTCGCTAAGTGGGCCTGCGATCGACTTACAGAAGATGCCGATTTTGCCAAAAAAAATCATCTTTTCAGATGAAGCTCATTTTGATCTTGGCGGGTATGTAAACAAGCAAAATTGTCGCATTTGGGGCACAGAAAACCCGCACGCATACATTGAAAAGCCGACGCACCCAAAACGAGTCACTGTTTGGTTCGGATTTTGGTCCAGAGGCATAATTTTGAAATTTTTCTTCGAAAATGAGCAAGAAGTGGCCGTTAGTCAATGGCGATCGTTATCGGGCCATGTTGAACGAATTTTTGTTCACAAAAATTGAAGAGGAGGATATTGGCAACATTTGGTTTCAACAGGACGGCGCTACGTACCACATAGCCGAAGCTACACTCGATGTTTTTATAGCATTTTCCAAAAAAAAAAAAAAGTTATTTCGGTTCGGTGTAAATGTACTATAAATCTACTAAAACACTAGCTTTGTTCGAGTACTTTTTGGGAAATGCTCGGTAAAATGAGAGTAAGCTGAGATTACTCTAAGAAAATCACAAAAATACCTACAAGTAAGCCGCAAAAAACCAATTTTTTAGGCCAAAAAAAAATGCCAAACACTTACAAAAAATAAAATATGAGGTAGTGTCGGTAGCAGTTTTAACATAAGAAGCGAATTGTGTTGTTATCAAGTTTGACATATTCAACCAGAAAACTTCATAAATTTGTAAATTTATATCACAATTTGCACTTTGTTTACTTTTATTTTTTTCAAACAGCTGATTGACAATTTACCCAACTTACACGAAGAAAAAGTGTGGGCTGGTTCGTGCAAAAAGAAGAAACATAATTCTCTCACACAACTGTCTCATTTACACAAACTTGCAGTAAACGAACGCTTTTTGTGTAAATTGGGACTCCGCGGGATTTAAAAAAAATACTTTAATATTTATAAAATAACAGTTTTATCATTACACATATACACTACTATGCATTATATATCTGCACATTAGGGCGGGTCGATTGTATGGAGGCAAAACAATCGCTCAAATTACAAGGAAAATCGTATTCTAGGGATCAAAATAAGAAACTTTGCCGAAGGGACCATACCTCTACAATGTATTTTGGTGTCCCGACTTTTGACCCAAAAGGTCAATATTTTTTTTTTCTTTTCTATTCATTTTTTCATTTCATTCTGACTAAATAAGTTTCTAAAGAGAAAAATAAACTCCAAAATAAAAAAACATAGCCATTTCGCTGACTTTTTTCTTGTAAAGTGCCAAATATGGTGATTTTTTTAAATGTTTGTATGGGGAACCCCCAGGGGTGGTTCCAGGGGGTGTGCCACTGGCATAGCTGGGTCGGCCCTCCAAAGTTAGTGGGGGTCGGTCATACATTTTGACTCGATTGATTTTTAAAAAAATTTGACCCTTCGGATCAAAAGTCGGGACATCAAAATACATTTTAGAGGTATGATTCCTTCAGCAAAATTTCTTATTTTGATTCCTAGAATACGATTTTCCTTGTAATTTATGCGATTTTTAAATCGACCCGCCCTAGTGCACATATATAGATATTTATATAAATTACAAAATAGCTGCGTATTATGAGGTTTTGCCATACTATAATGGAACGACGCGCACGTACTGGAAAGCTAGCTTGTTCGTGAGTTTTGGTCGGGGACCTTGTTTCTAGTTCTATTTATCATACTACAATAAAAAAAAATATACGTGCGCTTTGATGCCCTTTAATTTATTTAATATCCACCTATCTATTATTATTAGAGTGATAACTAGAGTCTTTCTTTTTTTACAAGGAACAAGCTGAATCCTAACTCTACAATTACCTTTCTTTGTATATTTTACTTCTTTTCATCTCCGTTATACCTTTCTACTCCTTCGAAACCAGCTTTGGTGTGTAAGCTGGACACCCTACCATGGTTTTCTTAGTTGGCCATTCGTTGATTCTTTTATAGAAAACCCCTGAAGTACACACCCCTCTACTTACTCCGTCTTTTCAGTTGTACATATCACAAAAAAAAATTTAAAGAGGACACATGGTGTGATACGCGTTATTCAGTAATCATGTATTTTAATATGTGCTAACAATAAGACAAAAATGGATATTAAACAATATAGGTTAATTTACATATGAATGTTTATAGCAAAAGAAAAATCAGAAATGTTAATATATATTGATACCTAAATACTTCTTTAGTTTTCTTTTTTTTTTTTTTTTGTTAACTGATGGCAACGAATCAGGGAGAAGACCTTATACGCAAAGTAAGTACGGGTTGTTAAATTCAATCATGTATCTCATGCGATAAAATCTTCTCGCTGTTACTACAAATTCTGTTCAATTAAAAATTGTTCATATGTATCCAAAAGAGAAAACATATCAATATATATTTATATTATAAATCTATGGTATCAAGTGCAATTACGCATGATATTTACTAACAACAATTAAATATATTGCATATAAAGAGAAAAACAAAAATAAAGAGAGAACCAAAAAAAAAACGCAAGGAAAAGAAAACAGATCGGTATTGAAAGAAAAAAATTGTAAAAATTAGTATAATGGAATTCTCTTTTTTTCCTTGTTTCTCTTTTCTTTTTTTCTTGTTCTTCTTTTTTTTTACACAAAAAAGGAACAACAAATCTCCAAAAAATAAAAAATTCAGTGAGAGTGAAATAATGAAATAAAAATGATAGAAAAAAACTCATTTGCATAGTCAGATATAATTTCAGAAAAAAAACCCAAATATATATATGTGTATGTAGATATATGTATATATAAATGTATAAGTAGCATATATACGATAAGTAAAGTTACAAGTATGACTTACAGTAAGGTCACGATTTTCAATGATGCTGAAGGCCTTCCGCTCTCAAAAAAAATCTGGAGTCATGCAATTGCAATAATTGTGTATTACATCTATTGTTGCAAATCATTAAAATCGCTTAACCGTATTACATATATATCTGTTTGTTTTGTTTTATATGCTAAAATTTTTTTAAATTAAAGCCGATTGAAGTGATTAACAGAATTAAGATAAATTAGGTTTAATAAATTTATATATACTGTATGGATACCATCTCAAACTGTATGTCCGTGAAATAGGTACAGAAATTATAGATAGGTGCATGTACTTGCATGCAACTTCGTTTTGAGAAGTGACTTTTGAGTGATTGTGTTTCAAATAGCACAGGGCAGGAGCTGGTGCAGCTTATAAGTAGTCTCGAGCACCGGTATGGGACAACAATGTGCATACGTTTGTGGATGAAACTCGCTGAAAATTATGCCACCAATTCGATCCCACAAAAAAAAAATATTCGTCTGGCTCTGATGCAGCAATTGAATTGTTTCTCTGGCTGTATGACATGTGGCGCCATCTTGTTGAAACCACAAGCCCTCCACATTCATTTCTTCAATTCTAGGCAAGAAAAAACTGGTTATCATTTCACGATACCGAACACTATTCACTGTTTGCGCTTGACCTGCCTCATTTTCATAAAAAAAAGGTCCAATGATTCCTCCATCCCAAAAACCAGACCAAATAGTGACACGTTGAGGATGCATTTGCTTCTCGTGAATCACTCGAGGCTTTTCCTCACCCCAAATGCGACAATTCTGCCTATTGACGAAGCCATCAAAATGGAAATGGGCCTCGTCACTGAAGATGATTTTATCGGCAAAATCAGCATTTTCATGTTGTCTCTCCAATACCCAATTAACGAACTCCTTTCGCTGTCCATGGTCATTTTTACTAACCTCGTACCTTCTACTAGCAAACAATAATAATTGTTCAAATGTCAAACAATGACATTTCGAATGGCGCCAAATTTAAATCTTGCGTTCTTGTTGCGACACCCTTTATATATCAAGCTTAGCTACACTCTTTTCTTTACAAATTTAATTACTAGTCGCCTTCCTATCTTTTACAATAAAAAGAGACACATATACCAAAAAAATTATATTTTATCTATAACTATACATGATAGAGATCACACAAATACAAAAAAAATGCGAGTGATGTGATTAGCAGCTGACATATAGAGGTAATAACTGAGTTGATATTAAACGTAACACTGTTCCAACATTTATTTTCCCTTTTGTAATAGCATTTCATTTCAAAAAAAGAAAAACAAAAAAAAAACCGAATTTTCTGTTGGGCACATTATAATGAAAAAAAAAAATTGTTAATAAAAAAAAAAATATTATGGCATCCGATAGAAAAATAAAAAATTTAATGAAATTTTAAATATAAAATAAAAAAAAATTATCTTTCCAAATTTAATTGTGGTCACATTACAGTACGTTCAACATACTTGTATACAGGATTGTACATATTATGTATGTATAAAACAAGTTAAATTCGGCTGTGCCTAGTCTTATATACCCTTCACTGTGTTAGCGAAATATTAATATTTTTCACTTTCCACACTTTTCTATAATATCAAAACCAAAGAAAAAATTGAAAGAGTGACGATAAATATACCGCGTTAAATATGCCTTAACGTACCCCATTATGTTTTTAAGTATTTGTAAATATATTTATTTATAGTATTAATGGCATATTTATCAAATACGTCTTACGACATTGAATATTAAATGTTTTTAGTAGTAGTTTAGCAGAGATCATCTATATTTGTAACCTACCAACCAAATATTCAGATATTACTTTGGATACATAAAACTTTTTTGAAATATCAATATAGACCAGTACTGTTGATCTCAAGGATTTTCGCAGTGTCCGTTTGGAATCATAAAATAAAAACTAAAAATTTTTCCGAAAAGGTTTAAACATTTCAGAAAGTTTAGAGCCTACAGATTAAATTCCATTTTGATTTTAACAATTTTCCTGGCCAAAATCGGGAATGGTACCTCAGCAAAGTAATGGTAAAAATCCCTCAAAAGAAGAGTACTGGGGAATGAGGTAATTTCTAAATTTTTTTAAAAATAATGCAAAGTTTTTTCTGAGTACTTGGGCCATAGATTACAAATCTAGACGACCTCTTGTTTAAAACGATATGTGTACCAAACCGTAATATTCTATGATTCGTTTGCAATCTCTTAGAGAAATCAACGTATTTATACACATTTGTATCTATGTATGTACTTATATGTCTCCTGAACATATTTATAAATACGTATGTCATAAATACTGAAAATATATTTACAAATACTAAAAAATATAAGGAATTACGTGAAAACAGATTTTAATAACCATATTTATATTCACTCACTTCAAAAAATTATGTAAATGAAACACTTGTTTATTAAGCTTGAGGTCATATTAAATATAAAAATTGCTTTATTGATTATTGGAAAGAAAAATCAATAAAAAAATAAATTTTTATAGTAAGACTAAAACTAAGGAGTTTTAAAAAACAATCCTTTCTGAGAACCTCATTTTTAAAAGCAATAAAATGTCTGCAGGCACTAAATTTTTTAATTAATAAAAAAAGAAATTCTAAGAAAGATATTAAATAGGAGTTCAAAAAAAAATGATTTTCATTTAATTTTGCAAATTTTTGTGAAAATTTTTAAGCCAAACATATTTAATTATCGAGAAAAATCTAATGAACTCTCTTTCATAAAGATGTCTGTATTCGTAACACTAAATAAAAACCAATACACACACATATACACTTTTTTATTTTTAGTGTTTGTGTGTACAAAGCATTACGCACATGATAGCAAAAAAATTTTAAACAAAAAAAAAGGAACAAAGCAAAAGCAAAACCAAAATTAATGAAAATGTGAAATGCCGGTTGTATTTTTGATTTTTCTGGTCCATTTGTGGACCGATCTTTCTGATTTTTTGCACAGACATTACGATTGTTATTTATAATAAAACTGCGTACCACGTTTTATAGTCCGTTTCTTCGTTTAGACAAAATACGCAAAAAAACCCACTCAAAAAATGGTCAAAAATAGAGGTAGTTGCGGTTTTTGACTCATAGCTTTTCTGTATATTGTCTAGGGTCTTCTGAAAATTGATTTCAGCGACTACACGGACAGACAGACGGACAACGCTCATTAAACTCCGCTATTTATAAGGATTCAGAATATATATATATTTTATAGGGTGTCCCATGTACGGTGTAGAAATTACAAACGGAATCACAAAGTTATATATACGCTTCTTACTTACAGTAAAGGGTATAAAAATATTTTTAGATAATAATAATATCAAAAATAATATTATATACTCGTATATGTATATCATCCTTTTTTGTATATTTGTAAGTGTGCATGTACTCGTATGTATGTACGCTGAACATAAGCAGTTATTTTGTAATTTTTAATACTAATGTTTATGTACCATTAGTAAAAATCTTTTGCAAAAGGCAAACTTTGCTTTGACTTAAAATTTTATATATATTGAAAAATAATTAAAAAGCTAATAATAAAACTAAAATTGGTTTAGCCGTTCTCCGTTTTGAGATAAATTTAAAAAGTGGGCGTAGTAATGGGCGTGATAATTTTTTCTTTTCATAAAAAATTAATTGGGTTATGCGGAACTTGTACCACAAAAATTAGCCAAATCGGTTCAGCCCGTTTTAGAAAAAATTGTAAAAGTAGATATAATAATGGGCGTGGCAAATTTTTCTTTTCATTACAATATAAGTTGGGTTTTGATGAAAATATAAAATTTTTGTACATTCAATCTTCTTACTCTAAGAAATCGTACTCATAGAGTAATACCATGTTCACACCTGGGTTTTTGTGTGTTTTAGCGAAATGTTTTAAAACAAAAACACAGCCGTTCACACCACGTTTGAGATGGTTTAGGTCAGCTGATCTTATTTAATTATTCGATTTTATTTAATTTTAACACAATAATTAGTTAAAAACTTACCAAACTCCAAGTATTAATATTAAATTTTCAAGTAATAAGCCTCTAAATATTAAATTAAAATTTTTTTTGCTCACCAAAAAAATTTTTTACGTTTCGCCATCTATTAACAAAAAATAAAACTGTCAGAAACACGCTGAATACACTATAAATTCAAATGCAACCCTGTCCTTGAAGTGTTTTTGGATGTGTTATTATCAAAAACTCGGCGTTTGAGATGTTTATTCAAACATTTCAATGTATGGCAAAACCTGATAAAATTGACTGGTGTTAGCTTAAAAACACGAATAGGTCGTTAAAAACGTTCAAAAACCTAGGTGTGAACATGGTATAAAGGACCGTGCAAGACCGGGTAAAAACAGGTAGTAGATAAATAAGCTAAATACCGACTGCAGTAGCACCTGTCGGGCGAATTTGTGACGCTAAACCTTCCAAGCCGTAACCCAAAGCCATACACAGAAATTCAATTAAATCGGTCCAGCCGTTTAGGAGGAGTACAATGTCAAACACACGTACAGTCGAATTTTATATATTAAGATATATACTCGTATATACAAATTTAGCACTAAAAAAAACCATATGAAAAGGGCTATTGTGCCACACTCTCATCCAATACATATACATCCCATCACTGTCTACATTTGGTTTAGTGAAATTCTATTTTTAACAAGTTGGGACGTTACAGTACGTGGCTTTACAATTAGCTAAACATTTGCATGATCAGCTGAGACGGCAACATTTACATTTCTATATATACGGTCGCCTAAATAGCGATTCAGTCAATAACGTTACGTTATAAAAGATTTTATAATAAATAGAGCTTATAAAGCACTCAAGTTTTGCTTGTGCAACTTTGTAGTATGCTCGTATGTATATACATACTTTAATGATGTCAAAAAATGTTTTTTTCTGGTTATAAATTATTTTTTACTTTATATTCTGCAAAAAAAAAAAAAAAAATAAAACTTATAATCCAACTTCGCACTACGTTCCACAATTACTCTATAAGACCAACAGGAGATTATGAATGTCAACAGAGTTAACAGAGGGACAATTTTATCAACACCATATGGCCTTTTGCACGTTTTTTTATAACGGCAGTTTTCTTTTTGTCGCTTGTATGATAACAAACTAAGACAATTACTCTTATGAATAATGGAACCTGTAGCCCAAATTTTTTAGTAGGGATGCATGAGCTACATACATATGTGTGGTGGAAGAAATTTAAAAAATTTTTATGTTTATAGCGCGGAAACACGTACATTAATTCGGTTTGTTTTGTGTTGCTAACAGCTATACCTAATTTGGCGCGGCAAGCGTTTTTTATCTGTCAAAAATACTCATGCCCATATAAAAAGTATGTAGCATTCAGAATTAGCGAGGTGGCAACGCTGAGCATTTGGAAAATCTAATTTTGATAGAGCGTTTTGTATTGAAATTGTTTTTGTTGACCATGACATTTTAGCTAAAATTTTTTTGAATATATCGTTTTTAGCTCTATTGTAGTAGATTTTATTAAACACAATGACTAACACTACTGTAGAGAATATGCACCGTTAGCGCTCTCATTTAGATATGACAAAGCGTCATAAATGCTGGGCGCTAAAAAACGCTACGCTTGCAGCTGCAATTTAGATTGGTCTGTAAAATGAAGCTGTTATCTTAGTTTGTATTATATTTTTGTTATTTCTTTCTGTTTCTTGCATACAAGAAAAGAGAACAGGAACCGATTATTGTATCATTTGTAAGTAGCGATTTTCTTCAAGCAGAGAACTAAGTGATGTAGTCATATCATTTATGACCATATTGGAAGAAGGATGAGTGGAACTTGTAACATCTGGTTGATGTTGACCTGCTGTTAAGCGACTGTTATTTGACACTGGTGGCATAACAAAATCGGCATTTATTGATGTATGATTTGGGCTCTTTTTAGTTTGCAACCAACTTTGACAGTTTTGTACGTATTCCAAAGTACGTTGATAGGCATCGGTACACATATTGCTGCTATCACCTGTGCCTGTGGAATTGTTGTTGTTTGTGGTGCTGCTATTGTAGCATGTTGCTGAAGCTGGGATGTATGGGCTGATTGAAAATTGATTTTGCGAATAACTGACATGCATATTATTGCTACAAGATGTAGATGGTGCTTTTACAACTGCAGGTGATATTTGCGACTGGGTTATATCCTGACACTGTATTTCATTGTATATGACTCTAATAGGCTTCTTAGATTTTGTTGGCGATAATAACTGATTTTGCTCAGTAATATTTGTACAGTAGTTTGTTTTTGTCTCGTTACTTCTTATTTCAGGTAAACTGGTCATAGAACTATCCGCAGGAGCACAAATATTTTGAGCATAAGTTGTTGTCAATTCCTTTGTGGTTGGTTTTTGTGTTGGTTGTTGAGAGCCAAAATAACAGTTGTTGTCTTTAGCATTACGATTTTGAAATTTGTCAGATCGTGGTTCCTGATAGCAGTCGTAGTATATTGGAAATTGGCGGCGTTGGGCCTGTAAACAGTTATCATAGTTACGTTGTGAATATGGACTGCCCAAGACAGACATAGTATGCCCTGATTGAGGTGACATAACCTGAGCAATCGTAGAGGGACTTTCGGGACTATTAGGATACAAGCTAGGTGAAGATATGGTTGGCCGACATGCAGTCTTTGTAGTGTCCTTTTCAGATGCATTTTTTTTGGTTGTTTTATCAGCTACTTGATTTAAGTATTGTAACATTTCATCGGGCAGGACAAGTTTATTTTCAATAAGCTCATCCTCTTCAACTTCATCCAAGTTAACCCTTTCATTAGGATGATGATCTAAAGATGTAGTAATTTCTGTAGTTTCTTTTGTACTTGCTTCGACTACAGGTTTATTAAGTTTCTTTATATTATTCAATGCAACATTTTGAAGAGTATTAGTAAATGTGACAGCAAATGGTAAAAAATGCTCATGAGAACGTTGAAAGGGTTCTGATTGACGACGTTCTGGAATATTTCCATTAATTTCATCACTTTTTCTCTGACTCACATTATTTCCAATTTGAGTGACTGAAAAATCATTTGGTGTAGAAAAGCGACCACTTTCATTAGGACGCTTTAAACAAACCGTAGATAACAGTGATGATGTTTGTAAGCGCTGCAAGTGTGCTGAAATTAAATGTGACGACGGTGGCGGAGGAAGACTTGGATTATTTGATGAATTTATATTACTACTTAAGCATGAATTGGTGCTACCTCCACATATGGAATTTTGTTGTCCAACTTTATTACTGCCATTATTAGAAATTCCTCCGATAGAACATATGCCATTAGTAGCTATGTTAGACATTTGGCTGGAACGTCTGGAACAACCTGGAGATATAGGATCGTATAATGATCCAGCATTGTATGAACAGGGTCGCATCGTTGAAATTGAGGATAACTGTGAACATTGACTGCTACGTCGACTTTGCATGCTGCAGTAGTATGTACTAGCATTTGAATTTTGACTATCACGGCGGAAATTAGCCTGCATCAATGAGTCTCCATTACCATTAAGTCCATAACTACTGATCATAGTATTTGTATTAGGATATAAGCGTGTCGGTAGTTCGCTCAAGTTTGTAGAGTACGCAGGTGGATTTTTTATATCGTTGTTTTGCTTCACGGGGACTTGTGTACCCGGTTCCATTTTTAAGTCGGTTATTCGCTGGTTAAGCTCTCCAATGCCAATATTTCTATTGATTTCTGGTATATTGGATAGCACGGGAGGATTAAGATTAATGCCTTTATTTTGTAAACGTGATCGAAATCTCTGACGCATAGTACTTGTGGATATCGAAGATGATCCCCCACCACTAGTCACCATGGTACTATTCGGGCTATTACTAATACTGACCATAGTTCTAAGTACAATGGGTAAGTCTGCCGCATCTACATCGTCATCGTAAAGCCAATTTTCATCATCATTTGTAGCCATATTTATATAATCATCATGATTATTATACGTTCCAATGACATCACCCATATCATTTCCTGTTCCCATTCGCAATGTACTGCTGGATTTAAACTGCATTTGATTATAAGCCACTTGGTTACCATGTGTTTGTGAGATTGTAGGACTATGTACTGATAACTGAGATGGCGAGTTAGCATCCGATTCAGATTTAATACTTGGACTTGATATGCTGGTTGCTTTATTTGAACGAAATTCATCCGGCGAATCCACTTTGCTTACACTATTGCTTACGCCTCCTAAATGATTGTTGTCATGAATGGAACCCTTGTGCTTTTTATTGGCATAAAATTCAGGGCCATGCACTGTCTTGACATGTTTTCGTAATGAACTTGGATCCGTATAGCGTTTACTGCAGCCAGGTGCTTTGCAAACATATGGTTTCTGAAAATAAATTGTAACAACAAATTAATTTAAAAAAAGTCTGCTACAAGAACTACGCTTTGTCTCCACTATAATTTAACTATTATTTATTTATTATCATCACGGGCTACAATCGCACCGCGACTTTTAAGATCTATTGTGCAGCCCACTGCCTAAGCAACTCATTCTGCGTTTTGCCACCGCTGGGCACTCGCACAGAATATGTTACAACGTTTCTCGTTCTTCTTAGCAGAAACAACCGCAATCGTTTTTACCACAACCCTTGCTTTGCCTCAGTGTTTATATTAACAATTATAGGATTTTCCTAAATATATTAGACAACTTAGATGCGAGCACGTCAAGACCTTGTAAAGATTTTATGGCGATTGATAGTTCCCTTCGTGTGGAAGTCAAGTACCTAATGCCCTTAACATCTTCACAGTAGGCGCAGCTGGGAAAGTGTGTGATGAAATTTATTTATGCATGTATACTAAATGTAAAAACATCTGATTACGTATGGAATGTACGACCAGTTTCGTTCTTTACTTAAGTAAATGACATTTGACTAAGCTTGAAAATTTTTGTTAAGTCTATTATAATTTGCCTTATTATAGTTAGGCCTTAGTCCTCTAAATCACGTCAAGGTGACTATCCATCGAATATAGAAGGTTTTTTATTTTACTATCTTTTAATTAGTATTTAATATAATTTTACCAAGTTGACAAATAAAATTTTACCTCATTGCTGTGCGTACGATTTTGATGTTTTGCTCTATCACTTGCATTGCTAAAGGCTTTACAACACCCGGGATATTCGCAAGTATATGGTTTTTCTCCAGTGTGTGATCGTAAATGGGTTTTTAAATTTTCTAAGCGCGAATAAGCTTTACAACATCCTTCAAACTAAAAATATAATTGTAAACGAAAGTAAAACATATATAAATAAACAATTAACGTTATAGATTTTACAGAGTTTTTTTTTTCAAATACTAACCGTGCATTTATGTGGCTTTTCTCCAGTATGCCGGCGCATATGAACTACAAGCATATACTGTGCTTTAAAGGGCTTTTCACCACGTGAACAATCTTCCCAACGACAAACGAATGCCTTTTTATTGCTCTGTATATGATCGTTATTTATATGCTTAACTAACTCATCCTGTGTTACAAATTCAACACCACATTCGTGCCAGTGACAATTAGTTTCAATAAAATCACCTGGCTCATCTTTAATATCAGTCGTATCGACTGTGGTACAATCAAAATCACTATGCGGTGTCGTTGTTGAAGGTGGTCCACATTGTACATGGTTATTATTGTTATTGTTTTGGTTCATGGTTGTCGTTGAGGTAGTAGTAATAGTAGGAATAGCAGAATTACTCGAAGTAGTAATCTTGCCAACCCGCTGATGTTTTCCTAAAGTCGCTAAGTTTGCCGAAGCGCTATCGGCTTCCTGTTGTGTAATATTACTATGCGAAGTAGAGGAAGGTTGTTCTCCCTTAGAGCGTTCTGTGCATACTTCTTCATAATGCTATAATATTTTAAAATAAAATAAAATATTTAAATTGCTTTCAGTTATCAGATTCCTCACCATTTGTTTAGTAGTACTATTTATAACACTGTTTTGATTACTGTTTGTATTAGTGGCATGAGAATTTATATGCCCATTTATTTGAGGATGAAAAAGTGAATTGTTAGTTGCTGCATTATTAGGAGAATTATTGGCGGCTGTTGCTGCATTATATGCAGCTGCTGCGGCAACAGCTGACTGTAAATGTACATGACCAATTGAGAGCATATTGGCTGCTGCTTGATGTGTGGGAAGTGGATGTAATAAACCAGCACTAGCTCTTAGCAGATGAGCTTGCAGTTGCTGCAAATGAGGTGATATAGCACTATGCATGGGACTTATAGCACCAGCAGATAAATGTCCATAAGATCCACTAGCTGCACTACTGGCTCGAGAACCATTCATTAAAGTTGCTAATGAATTTGGGGAAAATCGAATCATTGAATTAACATCAAATGAATCTGAATAGGGGGAAGATGATAGAGCCCTTTTGCGGTTTATGCTGGCCCTTATACTGCCGCTCCGTGATGCACTAAGTCTTGCATTGTCAATACTAAAATGAAAATCAGTGCTTGCTAGAGAATTTGTTGCTGCTGCAGCAGCTGCTACAGGATGCAATTCACCTAAAGAGCTAACTCCACGTGCTCCTAAATAATCTCCAGAGTTTAAGCCCAAACCAGTTAAATGAAATGCAGTAGCGCAGTTAGAATAAGGATCTGTAAATTCAAATTAAATGATTATCTTATATCTAGAGGTAGTGCCTATGCATTTATTGGGTAGTTATTTCGCAGTGACAAAATAAATGGAAAGGCTCAATTTGGATTTGAGCTTGATTTAAATATATAATGGAATTTTAATTAAATATGTTATTCTACGCCAATATTGGGTCGTATTATTGATTGCGCATGGAATGGATTTAGCGGAAAGAAATATCGATCGATATGCAAATTGATATTAATCATTACTGCGGACTTTTCTTATTATATTGAACTATTTATTGTGCATGAATTGTATTATTGTGTCAGCTGCTGGTGATAAGAAAATATTTCAATTTTTTAACATAAAAATAAATTTTAAATAAACAAAAAGAAAATAAATTTTCAATAAATGAAACGAAATTATTTTCCAAAAATAAAACAAAAAGTTAAAACACATTTTATTTTTGCGAAATTTATATTTTTTTAAACTTTTTAATCTTTCCGTTTGTTTTCCCTAAGAAAATTTAAGTTTAAGCGAAATATAAAAATTTATCTATATTGCGAAATCAATAATATGTCAATATCGCCACGGAAGAATACCACAGCAACTGTATGAGAAATTACAAATTTTACTTCCGCAAAAAAATGCTTTCCGCAATTGCAGAATGGAATGAATAATTAGACCCATTCTTTTATTTTATAATTTAAAGTAAAATGTTTTCTTTTAAGAGAAGTGAAAACTTACCGTGAAAAGACGAGGTTGGACTGACCCTTTGCAGAGAATATAAATGTTCTATATAACCAGGAATTCGATATGCTGGATGAAATTCATGAGCTTGGGAGGGAGTAGTATGCGGCAGAGGTTGTGATGCATGTAAACCTGTGTGACCAGTGTAATGGTGTACGGCATGACCAAGGTGTCCGTTGTGGGCAGCCATCATTGAGCTATGTCCATTAGATGTTTCGCCTGGCAATGTATTACTACCATTTTCTGAGGTATGTGTTCCATTTGTACCAATTGATTGCACAACATCTATATTATTTCCGCCGTTAGTACCATTTAGACTCAAGGACTGCGGAGGTGGTGGTGGAGGTAGCACGGTTGCAGAAGCAACAGCTGCAGCTCGTCGAGATGCCAAATATTGCAAATCAGAATATCTAAAAAAAAATTCAAAATAAAAAATTAAGCTCTAAAATCATTTTCACTAAATAGCTTTTCGTTTTATCTATATAAATAAAATTCATTTGCTGTTCGTTTCTTTGTTCGCTATACAAATTTTTATTTTCCAACGGATTTTTCTGAAACTTGATACATATAGTTTTATCAAAGACTATAAAACTATAAAGATGTTCTACGTAGAAGAAAATCTGAAAACAAAAATGAATAGCTGGAGCAAATGAGGGGAAGAAGTAACAAGGGAATATTTGAGCATGCGCATTTCAAATACAAGTTTCTCTCATTTAGCTACTGAGATAAACAGAAAATAAACACATACTCAACAACATATAAATGCGCATGTATGTATGTATTATAAATCAAGCATTTAAAACTTAAAATGAATTTTATTTCTTTGATATGTTTTTTGTGTGAGATTTATGAAATTTTTCAACAAAAATGTTATTGAAATCTTAGGAGCAAATATAAATAGAACGAATATGACTAGTTGCGTTATTGTAGGGTAGAATATCTTGTTTATGGTTGAAAAAATTAAATTTATCCTAGTTCGCAACGAATTTATGATTCATTAATTTGAACCTTTATTAAACTCTTATTATACATTTGTAGATATTATTTTTATAATGAGAAGTAGTCCTCTTGTAAATGCTTTTTAAAAGGATCTATAAGAGTTTTAAAACTCACAGACTGTTAATAATAAATAACACAGAAATTGATTTTATGTTATGAACAAAATTTATTTATAATAAAAATCTAATTATTTGGAAATTAATATGTAAATCATAATAAGACATTTTTATGCCTTATTCCCATTTTTTGTTTAGTGGTATTGGCATAAAACAATTTACTTATTTATAAAAAATTTGTTTTTAAATGCTCTACCACTGATGGATAGCTATCTATATAGCGATTTCATTGCTGCTAGGCATATCATCAGTAGACTCTACAATACTTTTCATAAAAAGTCTTGAACTTATAAGTTTAATACTTATCAAACCTAATGAGAATTTCAATTTGGCTAAGAAGTAAAAAATTTAAAAATTAAAACATTTTTAAAAACTTAGTAAGCATTTAAAAATATTTTCTTTTTCTTCAATATTTTCTACATTAAAGATTCCAGTTCAGACACCTAAGCTAATGTGTAAGAAAAATATTAATAATACAAAAATAAAAATAATAAAAATCCAATACGTATTTACAGTAAAATTTAAAATAAATATTGAGTCGTAAGCAATATAAATATTAATCACTTAAAACATTTTTATTATTATTCCCATTTTTTGTATCTCATTGAGATAAAAAACTGAAGAATTCAAATTGCCGAAACCGATCTGTTAAAGAACCAAATTTGACATGGGATGACGTAAACTCGTTCCAAATAAAAATGTTTTATTATGGTTTATTTATAATTTTTGAAAAATAAAAATTAAAAGTAACTGTTTTCCTTTAATAAAATAAATATAAAGTAAAAAAAACTCAATGGTTAATGTATAAGATAAAAGTAGACAATACTAATAATATTTAAGTAGACTTAAATTGCTTTGCTTAATTTTTTTTACGAAACTTTTTTACATTTCGAAAATATTTTAAATTACTGTTATGATAATGCACATACTAGTTTTTTAAGCTTAAGATAAATAACAATTTTAAAATTTTATTTTGATCATTATTTCGTTAATTCGCTGCTTAGCTTCTTCAGGATATTTACGAGTATATTTAAAATTATTTCAAAATAGTTAAGAAGTTAAGCAACTAATTAACGAAGTGTTGATCAAAATAAAACATTAAAATTTTTATTGACCTTCTGTAATTCCATTGCGGCCAGTAACAAAATTTAAATTCGGTGTGAATTCATATACTATATGTATTACAACAATAAAATGCATGTATTTACCTACATTAACAAAAACGGCAATGTTAGTAGAGCTATAAGAAGAAAACAAATTTTTCATTAACACATTCATATACAGTTTGTATATGGATGTACTGAAAAGTGAAGTTGTGTAATTTCTTGCATGTTATACAGGGTGGGCAAAAAGAAACCAAGGGGTGTAAAAGTTTAATAACTTTTTTGTTTATTAACTTTTTTTTTATTTTTTCTTTCAGATTATATAATATACAAAATGGAAATTTTTTTACACTAAGTATGAAAAATGATGTCTCTTAAATGACCACCGTTTTCAGCTTCGCACTGATGGGCTCTTTTTAGAGCATTTTCCATAACATCTTTCAAAACTTGTGGCTGTAGCGTTCGAATTTCTGCAACAATGTTTGCCTTGAGTTCAAGGATTGTCTCTGGCTTGTTCACATACACTCGCTCCTTCAAAAAACCCCAAAGAAAATAGTCGGGTGCTGTCAAATCTGGCAATCGCGCTGGCCAAATAATTTCCGAATTTCGAGAAATTATTCGCTCTCCAAAAATTTGACTTAAAAGTGCCATTGTGTCTCGGGCAGTATGGGCAGTGGCTCCGTCCTGCTGAAACCACATACCAGGTCTGTTTTCAAGAGCAGGACGTAAAAAAATTTTCTATCATAAAACGATACCGCTCTCCATTTACGGTTACAGCACTTCCATCTTCATTCTCGAAGAAGTAGGGCCCAATGACATTTTCAGATGTGATCCCACACCATACTGTACGCCTGATGGGGTGCAATTGGCGTTGATGAATGGCTCTTGGATTTTGAGAACCCCAGAACCTACAGTTCTGCTTGTTAACAAAGCCATTCAAATGAAAATGAGCGTTAAAATAATTGATCTCTGGTTTAAATAATAAAATTCTATTGTTCTGGTTCTCTGTTCAGTTGTGAACCTCTCCATTATAAATTCTCCAAGTGTTGTCTATATAATCTGAAAGAAAAAATAAAAAAAAATTAATAAACAAAAAAGTTATTAAACTTTTACACCCCTCGGTTTCTTTTGGCCCACCCTGTATTACTCTCTTTTAAAAAAATTTACACTATGTAGAACATCTTTATAGTTTAATAGACTTTGGTTTTATATTTCAAGGAAGCTTAACACATACTTTTGGACTGGGTCCGCTCTTTTTTAATTATACAATTTCACTCCCCACTGTTCAAAAAGATGTATGCCTGTACTTAATTTAAACCTACAATTATGATTTAAAATATTTTATTTACCACTTTGGTTGGCGACTCTGATACTAATATGTACAAGCAAAAAGATGAGCCACTTTATAAAGTAGTGAATAGCTGTATTTATTTGAATGGGTTTTTAACAATTAAAATTCTATTTGTAAACGGATTTCTCTAAAAATTGCTACATACGTAATAAGGCACGGGCAAAAACATCTAGTGTCATATATAATATAAGGACAATAGTTTATAAAAAATTAATATAATTAGAGCAACTTGAGGTAAATGGAACCTTTACTTTTGTTTTTTGATTCCTGGAAAAAGTATTAACAAAATTTCAAAAAACTTCAATTATTTGTATTCATAATTCAAAACATTAAAGTTCTTCATGGCAATATGTAATGTACATATTTAAATTAAATCAAAATATGCACGTTAGGTTAAAATTATTACACAGACTTAATTATCAAGTAAGAAAGAAAAACACACAAATTTAGTCGTTGTATCGCTTAATAGTATGAGGAGTGGCATTCTTGACTACTACCAGGGAAAGGCAGATACCAAATGGCGGAGTCTGGAAACGTTAAGGTTACAAGTTTAATTTTTAAATAAAAGTATTATCTCAAGAATATAAATTTCAATACAAAAATAGATACTTGCATTTCTTTTCATTTAATTCGTTATAGGTTTAAAGAAATTTAAAAGTTAAACAGTTTGCAAAATAATTAATAGCGGTACTCAGTGCTTGATGCAAATGGTTTTGCGTCATTGCAAGTACAAAACATCGTAGCTTTTACTTTGCTACCCAACAACAAAATACACACAGGTGCACTTGCTACATTATTGCGTTTGTGCAATACTCAAAATGGTATAGCTCTTTATGTTGCGTGTATTGCAATATCATTACCAATGATGTTGATTTGCACAATTTACATAGTAGCTTGTTGACAGTCTCAAAAAGCGATTTTTTTATAACTAAATTTAGTACTCGTAACTAAATTATACTCAAGTTCCATTAAAATCGCTAAATTCATTTAAAGTTCACATCGTGTTGTTATCACTAACATCAGCTGACACTTGTAAGCAACAAAAAAAATACATCAAATCTAAAATTCAAATAATAGAATCTGGTTGTGCCAAACTAGTAATAAAAAAAGAAAGAAATAATAAAAAGTGGACCAGAGAAGAAATCCACTAAATTAAAAAAATATTAACTGGTGTCAGTTGTTTTATATGTTGCAATAAATGTTGCACTGAATATTGCCACGTTTCGTTAAACAGCACTCACAATTTTAGTCGAAAACAATGCAATTGCAAAGGGTGCAATTTTTAAACGCACCAAACACTGAATACCGCTAATGGCTCGATTACACTATGGAACATTTTTGGGATTATTGTCTGGGGGGTGAGAAATTCCAAGTCAGGGTGATGGTACTAGGTCAGTATAATAAAACCCTCAAAGGGTTTGGCGTTCGTATGTGTCAGTTTTTTTTTATGACCTTTTAAATTTTTTTCTTATCTTGATGTTTTTTCGCTTAGTTGTAACATTTTGGCAAAAAAAAAAAAAAATTTTTTAAAACAAGAAATTATGAAATAGAAAATGAGCAGAAACAATGCACCAAAGCAGATAATGCTTTCTAAAAAAGCAGTCCACAATAACGCATTAAAATTATCGATTTTTATTATTCTTCTCAACGATCAATTGTTCTGACGCAACTAACTTATCGCCGTTTTTTTTTAACGTAAGATCAGCGCCCACATCTTCCATGATTACAAGTTTAGTTCGGAGTTTTGAGGAACTGGGTTCATTTGCCGCCCGTCCAGGAAGAGGTGTTCATCGAAATATTCGTACTGAAGACAACATGGAAGCTGTGCAGCAGAGTGTTGCAAATGATCCATCTGTCTCAACTCGTCGCCGTTCCGGCCAATTGGGTATACCCAGAACAACATTACAGAGAATTTTAAAGCTGGATCTTAAGATGTATCCATACAAAGTTCAAATTGTGCAACAGCTTCTACCGCAAGACCCCCAACAACGACTACAATACGCTATTCGCTTTACACAATTAGCCACACAAAATGATTTTTTAAATTATCTTTTGATGACGGATGAAGCGCATTTCCATTTAAGTGGTTATGTGAATAAACAAAACTGTAGGTTGTGGGGCAACGAAAATCCAAGAGCAATACATCAGCATCAGTCACACCCAATCAGATGCACTGTTTGGTGCGGTGTTATGGCCACAAAAATCATCGGCCCATATTTCTTTGAGAATGAGGATGAAATGCCAAAAACGGTCTCCGGGGCTTCTTACAGAACAATGATCGACAACTTTTTGCGGCCAATGGTGGAGCAACGTCCTAATTTGTAGTTTTAACAAGATGGAGCCATTGCGCATACTGTTAAGCAAATTATGGGCATGTTGCGTGAAATTTTTGGTGAACGCATTTCAAAAAATTCAGATTTCCCTTGGCCTCCTCGTTCACCAGATTTAACTGCGCCCGATTTTTTTTTATGGGGTTATTTAAAAGACAAATGGTATGTTAACAAACCAGAGACACTTGGACGGCTCAAGCAGAATATTCGAGACGAAATACGGCGCCTGCAACCAGAAACATTACGCAATGTAATGCAAAATGCGCTAAAAAGACCCAATGCCTGTATCGAGCAAAATAGTGGTTATTTGCCTGATGTCATATTTCACACATAGTCACGTTAAATTTCCATAAAATGTATTTAACATATAAAAATAAATCATTTAAAAAAACCGTTATTACAAGAGTTATACGTGTTTAACATCACTAGGTCTCAATTGGGCCACCCTGTACTATGATTATTCAAAAATACGTTCGTTTCTTCCCTTTTTAATTATTTTTCAACATAAATAAAATTTTAAGGCAAAACTACGTTCACCGGGTCAACAAGTTTCATATAAAAATGCGTAAGCTATTGTTTGATTTTCTTCTCATAAGAATTGTATTATAATTTTTTTTAAGTAGGCGCACATCAGCTGTTTGTCGCATAGCACGAAATACTTCATATAATAAATGTTTAATAAAAATGTGCTGATTATTTTTATTTTTTTTTTATTTATATTTTTTATTTTGACCTATTTCAAATATTTTTTAGTGCGCTTAAAACAGTGCAAGTTACCATTGATCCTAATAGCGACCTATGAATTCGGAAATAATAATCGTTACTGGTTATACGATTTTTTTCATTGCAGATTTTTAACGAAATTTTGTAAACATAAGGCTTTTAAATAATTGTTTATTGGAAGGTTATTATTCATATGTTTTCATTAATTTAATCCAAGAACAAATTATGTTGTATTATTGGTATAAAGTATATTCTGCAAAAATTGAATTTGAAGATAATAATCTCGGGATGCGAAGCTTGTGCGATGGCTTACATTAGCTGATGGCGTTTATTTCTAGCTTACACAGATGACAGACACCTAAGACCATAGTGTCCCTTAAATCGTATCTGTGTATTAGATAACGCTTGTTGGGATGTGCTTCAAATAGCATACTGAAATTCTTTTTAAAACGTTTCTTTAGGCTTCAGCTGTCCATCTTTCATTCACTCCCGGTAACCAACTTACAAGTAAAAGGAAACCATAAACTGCGATTACTCTAATTGTGGCAACCACAGTCCTGCAACAAAAAAAACAAACAATGCACTATATCATCCCTATTCAGCATTTTCAACAGAAAAAAACTCAATTCACTAAAATTACTTTATTATTATAACTAAAATTGCTTAAAGGAATGTTGAAATTTTTATCCTTCTATGCAAACAGAGAATTTAAGCTGATTAAAAGAAAAAAGAAACATTAAAAAAAAAATATTAATTTACGTTCTGCCGTACCGAATCTTTAATACGCTTCACAGAAGTCCGCTTTTTGCATATGTATGGATGGATACATAAACAAGATTAAAACTAAGGCTGTTTTTTTATCTAGCACATTTATGTATGTACCGATTTCTCAGACACTAGACATAGATGTCACGAAAGTTATTTCTCACTAAACTACATTAAAAACTATTTTATTAAGCTTGAGGTCTTATTTTTAAAAAATTTATTTTTATATCGATATTTCGCTCCAATTTGTGTAGCTTCTTCAGGATATAATTAATCAAATTATTAAAAAGACATATTTAAAAAATTTTCTGGACAAAATTAAATTAGGGGGTACAACAATAAGGTAATACCAAACAAAATTTTATATACAAAATTCGAAAAATATTTAAAATTATGTAAACACATAATATAATCCAAAAATTATACAATTAATAATAATAAAAGTAATATGTTAAAAATGTATATAAATACTTGAAAACAAAATAAGTAAAAGAATTACTGGGTATAATTATTCATTCCGTTCTGCGATTGCAGAAAGCATTTTTTGTAAGGAGACAAAATTTGCAATTATTCATTCCGTAGGTATTCTTCCGCAGTGGCGGTATCATCTGTACCGACGCGGTTTTGGCATATTATTGATTCCACAATACAGATAAATTTCTAAATTTCGGAAAGCAAACGGAAAAATTAAAATTGTAAGAAAAAATACAAATTTCGCAAAAATAAAATGTGTTTTAGCTTAATTTGTTTTATGTTTTTAAAATATTTTTATATGATTTATTGAAAATTAATTGTCAAGTTAAAAATTGCAATATTTTTTCTTATCACCAACAGCTGACGCAATAACATAATTCATTCACAATACATAGCTTCTTAATTCACAATTAAATGAAACAATTCAAAATAATAAGATAATTCAGGAGAAACGAGTAATAACAGTTTGAATATAAATTGTTGTTTCTTTCCGTTAAATTTAAATTTTCTGTGTGGAAACAACAATATCAGCCACGTTTATTTGTTTATTATTATGTGATGCGTCCAATGTTGTGAATATTATTGCATTGAAATAGGAGTAAGATCATCTTTTTTTCATTGTAAGCTAGAAGTCTTATTATCAAAAGGTAGACATGGAAAAACGTACAATGCTATAGCAGCTGTTCTTTTTAAATTACTCTCTTTGCTTGTAGTCCAAAGATAATATAATCGACTTTTGATTATGCTTTTCGAAAAGTTCAAGATATATGGGTTATTTGCTGATGTGTCCAAAGGTTGATATGGAGGCATTTGTGGCTGCAGTGAAACAGGTGGTGTATCAAAAGGATTGGCATCGCTTTTCACGTCATCAGGGTCTGTATTGTCTTTTAGTTTACTGTCAAATGTGTCCTGTAATGCACTGACATCTTTCCCCAATAAGAAACGCAGAATAGATTCATTAGACAAAAATATTACATAAAATAAAAGATAAAGAAATGCTGTAGACAATCGTAAAAAAAGTACACATATGCTATACTAGGTGCCATACTCGGTTGCTTCCCAACTCAGCTCGTTAAATACTGAGTTTTAAAACAAGGTTGCAGCGATCAGCATACATACAAAAAATATATAACGGTAATATAATTCCATATTCGCCGATTTGACGAAGATTAGGTGTCTAAGGTTAGAATATAAATGCATAATTCGTTGATTTAAGTGTAATTTTAATCTTCATTTTCAAACAGAATTTCGTGACTAAATAGGAAATTATATTTAAATATTCAGTACAAAATTGGCAATTCGCTTTTATGTATGAAATAATTTTAAAATTTCGATTGATTGGGCTTCTGATCTAAGAGCTCATAATTAATTTTTTTTTTTTGGACCTACTCTACTAAATTTCAGTAGTAAATTCTAAGTCATGCATACTAAATGTCATAAAGATCATTTTGGCTATTCAGAATATTAATTTTAACGAATATCTCGAATATCCTACCTGTTTGTAGCAATGTGTAGAGCTTAGATACGAGTATAGTGTAAGACCTTAATTACTTTAAATAAAGAGTGATTTTTTTGCTATTATCTTTTTGGCAACACTAGTTTTGACAGCTCACGCACGTTTTGTATCTTGTGTCACTGTCAAACATCTTCAGTTTGGTCTATAATTTAATCATGAATCGTCTTACAAACGAACAACGCTTGCAAATTATTGAATTTTATTACCAAAATGCGTGCTCTGTTAAGAAAGTTCATCGCGCGCTTCTTCCATTTTATGGTCAGTTTAATCGACCTACTGAGGCTTCTATTCGGGCTATTGTAACAAAATTTCGCACCAAATTTACATTGTTGGACATTAAACCACCAACACGCTTACGTAGAGTGCGAACTGAAGAAAATATCGCAGCCGTATCGGCCAGTGTTGGTGATGACCGTGAATTATCGATTCGGCGCCGTTCGCAGCAATTGGGCCTCTGTTACTCCACTACGTGGAAAATTTTGCGGAAGGATTTGGGTGTGAAGCCTTATAAGATACAACTGGTGCAAGAATTGAAGCCAAACGACCTACCACAACGCCAAATTTTTGGTGAATGGGCTCTTGAAAAGTTAGATGAAGATCCACTTTTTTATCGAAGAATTGTGTTCAGCGACGAGGCTCATTTCTGGTTGAATGGATACGTGAACAAGCAAAACTGCCGTATTTGGAGTGAAGAGCAGCCAGAAGCATTGCAAGAGCTACCAATGCATCCACAAAAAACAACCGTTTGGTGCGGATTATGGGCTTGCGGCATCATTGGGCCGTATTTCTTCAAAGATGATGGGAATCACAACGTTACTGTGAATGGTGAGCGCTACCGTGCGATGATAACAAACTTTTTTTTGCCCAAAATGGAAGAACTTGACTTGCATGACATGTGGTTTCAACAAGACGGTGCCACATGCCACACAGCACGCGAAACAATGGACCAATTGAGAGGCGAGTTCGGTGAACAGTTTATTTCACGCTTGGGACCAGTCAATTGGCCGCCCAGATCGTGCGATTTAACGCCTCTAGACTATTTTTTGTGGGGCTATGTTAAGGCTAATGTCTATAGGGACAAGCCCGCTTCGATTGACGCACTGGAAGCCAACATTGCCAACATTATTCGTGAGATACCGGCCGAAATGTTGGAAAGAGTATGCCAAAATTGGACTAAGCGGATGGACCATTTGAGGCGCAGCCGCGGCCAACATTTGCATGAAATAATCTTCAAACATTAAATTATATCGATCCAAATAAATATTTCATGCATTTTTCTGAATTTTATGTGTTTTTTTTTTTTAATTTCCGATAGTTCTTATAAAATCACCTTTTAGATATTAAAATTATTTGTTGTTTGTAGAAATTTAAACGCCAATCTGAATGCAACGTTTTTTATCTCTATGGTTCTTATTCTTCTTATTTCAATACAAACTTGGACAATTGTAGCGGAGATAATGTACCTTTTGGAAAATAATAAACATTCGAGGGAATGAACATCATACATTTTTATACCTACCGTGTATACAATGAAACAACTGAAACAGGACACATAAAATAACTGGTTTTTTGATTAATTTAAAACTAAAAAAAATTTATCACGAAGTTGTTAATTATTGGAATGGTTCATGTATGCTTTTTTGAAAGAACCCAAAAACTTATATCACATTACCCAACGCTTAATCTATACTGATATTATAAAGAGGAAAAGTTGGTTTTTTTGTTTGTAACGGATAAACTTTAATATCATAAAAAACATATTTGTTTAAAAAGTGTTTTTAAACAAATATCAAATAGAAAAACTGCTTATTAAACTCTTAATAAGCAAAAATGTTTTTTATGAATTTGGACATTAAACTACAGAACTGATTTCAAAAATTCTTTCACCAACATAAAGCTACATTATCAGTGAATAACGTAGCCTATATAACATAACGCTACGCATAGGTTTACGTCCATTACTCAATGATTTACGAATTAAAATTCTATTTTCAGCGAATTGTTTTAAAATTTGGTACACAAAATTAAGATTTTCCAAGAATCGTCACTATATATTCTAGGCTACGCTTACTTTTACGTATGTCAGTTAGAAGGTCGGCAACTTGTGCTTGAAACGAGAGAACGTGTGTGCTACACACACAAGAATGATAGAAATACAAGATTACTCTATGAGGATGTTTTTCCGTGGCATGACGTAGATTGTCCACTCTTTGAAGAAAAAAATTATATTATACATTCTCTCTCTCTCTCTTATTTATTAAATTATTAGCCAATAGGAATACATCGTATGACGTCATTTATGCAACATGCCCAGAAAATTTCAATGTTACGTGTGGGATTAATTTCTATCATATTTGCTACACACACGGGGGGACGCGACAAGACTGGGAGAGTAATTAATTAAAGAAAAAATACTAAAACGCTATCTGCAGAATGTCGCCCGCAATTTGAAAAAAAAACGTACAGGGTTTACACCATGATCTCGTATAGTGACCTGGGTTTTGACTCTATTACTCAGTTGAATTAAAAATGAAAAAACTGATGAATTGATGAGAAGTAATTTTTTAAACAGGGTTTTAATTAATAATAACACAAAATAGTTGTAATTTCAAAATTTAACTAAAGTATAGTTCAGTTTTAAACGGTAATTGTGGAATTTATTTTGTAGTTTTCAATACTTTTAAAAGGTTTTCAAAGAGCATCTGTAAAAATTTCTAAAATTAAGTACTTTGTGTTTATTAAATTGGCCAATATGTACCAATAAACAACATAGGTACAAAAACACTGAAGTAAAGTTATCAAAAACTAGTAGTACCTATATGACTAGTGGTACCTATTTGACTTAAAAAAACACGCTTTTTGAGTTATGACACTATTAAAGTAAATGAGCGTTATGAATGGTTTATATGTTTTAACAAAATTATCACTTGCTTATGTAATCCCATAAAAAGTGTAAGAATGCTTAAAAAATATTTTTAATACTAATATTAATAATTATTTTTTCTTATTATTTAAAAAAATTATAAAATAAATGTTTAACAGCTTTTCATCTATTTCTTTAAAAAACATAAATTGCTAAAATATTATTTAACAAATGCATTTTTCTACATAAAATTGAAAACTGTCATCTCTTCTACCAAACCTATACATGCCCGCGTGCCACAAAGGAGTAGTATTTTGGAGCCGTTTCTTTACGTATTGTATACAGCTGATATGTCAACTAGTCAATTGAGACACACATCTACCTTTGCTGATGATAAAGGTGTTGTCAGTGTTCATGATAATCCAATAGTTGCATCTAACTAAATTCAGTGTTAAGCAAGAATAAAGTCGAAGTTAATTCACACTACTTCTACTTTGTTACAACCAATGCAGTGAGAATACCTAAGCAGAATATCGCAACAAAAATCACTCAGTTAAAATTGAGATCTGCTCAGCTTTACTAACTCAAGAAAGATTCAATATTAAAAAAATTTACAAAAAAAAAACAAATTTCTTGAAAAATTCATCAAATTTATAAACAATTTTATTCGAAAATTCAATTCTGAAATTCAGAATTTTTGTTTATTAACACATAAAAATTTTCAATACTCTAGGTAACATTACAAGATTTTATCCGAATTCACACTTCAATATATGTTTCTTAAGTTAAAATTTTTACTGACAAACCTGTAGCAAATACCGTAGAGTACTAGACAATAAAATTTCGCGTTTATATTACTAATTCTCTCATTGCCTATATTTTCTGTCTTCAAAAGGAATTCGTAAAGTTTTAAAGAAAATTGTGATTGTTTATTATGTAATTTTTTTAATTTGTTCAAAATTAATTTATTTAATCAAATCACAAAAAGTGTTGCAAATAATAAAAGCTATTATATTTAAAATATATTTTTATTTTTGTTCTTATTTCATAAAAAAAATTTTTAATTTTTGTTTAATTCTCAAAAGTTTTTTTTTTAACTTTTGTTTATTGTAATTTTTTTGTTTTTATTTCTTTGATTTTACTATTTTTTGTAAGCATTTTGTAATGCTTTTGTGTCTTTCTTAGAATCATTACAATCAGCTGTTATTGCCCCTTAGCAACCCTCATTTCTGTCATGTCTGTATTAGTTTGTGTAAAATACATACTGTATTTGTGCAAGTGCCAGAACAGCTGTCGACAAGTCAATTTTTAGTTTTAAGCGGAAACATGTTTTGTATATTTTAATTTAATAAAAATTGATTTAACAAATTGAAAAATGCATAAAAGTAGCACCACAATTGTTTAGATTTATCACAAAAAAGCCGATTACGGTTTGTGGTTAAAATTACTAGTTTTTATTTATGAATACATGTACATATGTATACAATAATAATACTTGCAATTGTGAATCTCCATTTAATTTTCCATCCTTGATGTAAACGTTTGGAAATGAACTTAATGAATCTCATTTAAATATGTATTGTGCGCTGGGTAAGGTTCCTCGTTTTTCCTAGTGTAGGCTGTTTATTTCTTTATTATTACTTTTGTTTTGTTTTCTTTCTCATACATACTCGTACATATTTTATTGCTGCTGTTGTTGTTAGTTGATAGAATGACTGGACATGCATGATAATTTAGAAAATGATTAAGTCGCTTACGATTGAAAATTAAAAGTGATTATTGTTGAGATCTCAATCAATGAATTTATACGGTGAAATATCAAAGAAAACCCACACTATTTTAAAAAATCAATACAATAAATTTTATTTACTAGGAATACACACAGATATACATATGGATATGGGTGTTGATATGTGTATGTATGCATACATATGTATATAAATACATGTGTAATATATAGTGTACCAGATGTTTTTGTCCGGTCTCTCCCGGCCCGGTCGGTATCCTTAGAGAGCGTTTGTATAAATTTTTTTTGATAGCATTATTTTCAGAAACGCCAACCAAAGTGACAAATAAAATATTTAAAACCATAATTTTTGGCTTAAATTAAGTACGGGCTAGTCTATTATATATATTAGAGGCAATAAAAGTATTTATTTTAATATAGATCAATTCGTTACTAAGAAATATGTATTAGAAATAAATTATCAATTTCTATCGTAATTATGGTTCACTATTTTGATGACAATTGTTTCCACATAAGAGATAGACATATGCTGTCGCGGACTTTTTTGTAAGACTATTTATGATAAACATATCGTTCATACATTATATATGTGTAACTTCAACGATATTTGCGGCGCACGCTAAAACTTGTCGCCGATTGTAGAATTTTTTCCTTACTTGACACTTATCCTTATATTTTGGACAATTCTACACAATATCTTTATAAATTATAGCCTATGTGTTATTCTGATGTATAAGCTAAATTATTGTAAAGTTTCATTAAAATCCATTCAGCAGTTTTGCGTGAAAGAGGAACAAACATCCACACATCCACACATCTACACATCCACACTCACAAGCATTCGCCTTTATAATATTATATATAGTAGGATGTGTATTTGCATACATAGATATGTAAATTATTATTATTATTCATTTATTAGTATAATAAGTACATACATACATACTGTGAGCATGAAAATAAAGTGTACAATTGCATTTTGTATAATGTGGTTTTTATTGCAGTCTTCCAATAAATGATTCAGTTTGCTATTTTATATTTTTCGAATTAGTATTATATTCTCTACTTAATTCTTAAAATCTACAACAACAAAAGTTATAAACCAAAAACAAAAACTGACCCATTTTTTTACGAGTCAAAATAAAATGTAAAAATTTTTTTTTTTAGATGTGAAACTGATTTAAGATTTGGTTTGTTCCCACAAATGTTTAAGTCGTCCGTCTTATTCATGTTATTTTCAATAAAAACTAAACTTCCGACTCCGTTTGCTGCCACACATCCCCACACCATCACTGAACCCCCTCCGTGCTTAACCGTGGTTATTAAATTTTTTTCGGCATATTCAGTATTTTTAGTTCTCCATACTTTTATTGGTTTTTTCTGTCCAAATACCTCGAACTTGTTTTCATTACTAAAATAGAACATTATTCCAGAAAGAAATATATTTATTTATGTGACTTTTTGCATAATTAATGCGTCTTTTTTGATTAGTCACTGATATTAGCGGCTTCATGTAATGCTCTCCGTATTGTGCTGGCACTCACGCTAGTATCCCTGGTAGCTGAGACTTCTTCTGATATTTTAATTGCACTTTTGAATGTATTCTTCTTCATTTCACGTGCTATTGACCTTACTTCAGTTAAGTTTAAAAGCTTTGGTCGGCCTGCTCCCGGGAGATTTTGTATTTTTCCAAATTTTTTATATTTATCTACTATTTTGTTGACAGTATTATGGCTTCTATTAATAATACAGCCAATTTCTCTAAATGTTTTACCTTCGCTGCGTAGTTTTAAGACCAATTTTCTAATTTGAAGTTTGTTTACCCATTTTTAAAAGTAATTTCTTTTCGACCCTACACTCTCCCAGACGTAAACAATTTAAATGAAATATTAAGAATATATCAACAGTTTAGAAAATAAAAAAAAAACCAAATATAGTATATTTTTACAGTAAGACATCATTAAAAAATGGATAAGTTTTTGTTTTATAACTTTTGTTGTTGTAGAATTTTGTTGTGTTTTTTTAGAATTAAGTAGAGAATATAATACTGATTCAAAAAATATAAAATAGAAAACTGAATTATATATTGGAAGACTGAAATAAAAACTATATTATAAAAAATGCACTTGTACACTTTATTTTGACGCTCACAGTACATACATGCACGTACTACATTATGAATAGTTAAAATATTTAAAATTATGCTCAGTTTTGTAACTGACAACTTAATTAAAACTTTAGTTGAGAAGATCTTGTGAGACCCTAGGTAAATACTCATAAAGTGTATACGTATGAATTTAAGTATATAGTATGAATGAGTACATACACACACGTGCTTGTTGGTATGCGATATAGTTTTTCAATCCCATTCGTTTTTGAAAACTTTTATTGTCTTAATCAAAATACTCGTAAGTAATATGTGACGCTATTAAATTTCAGTAAGATGGGTACACACTTACATACATATTTGGATGTGTGGTAGATCGATGACTAGCCAATTACAAATCGAGTTTATGTTGCAGCTTAAACAAGCCCACCAATTATTTTGCAGTATCAGCATCAACAAGTTATACCCAGCAAACATGCTCGTTTGTGAATGATTTAAAATTATAGAGTTATATATTATACCAAAAGGCATTTAGAAAACATATACAGTGCTGGTAAAAATAATCGCACTGACGGCAGTTATATTATTTACTAGCGTGTTAAATTCCTATTATCTATTTCTTATGTTTTAGGATTCCACTGGCATATAAAGTAATATGAAGGAGTTAATTTTATTTTTCTAAAGTTAACGTTTATTGTCGCATGAAACAATTTCTCTACTGACATGTAAAATTTTTCGGTAAAAAAATAACACCAGATGATGCCTGGATACACTTTCAATGTCCAACAAGTCAGAGGAAACTAACGGCCTGGTCCGTAAATGTAAAGGATAGTTCCTTTCCTAGAAAAATAATCACCCATATCGCGAATAAAAGTGAAATTCTTGTTCCCCTGAAATTTTCATTCCCCTCGAAGGGAAAATTGCTATCGGGAATCTCACATGAAATTTTGTTCACGCTATCAGTGCAGAGAAGAATTTATTAAATTTTTTAAGCTTTCAAGAGATAAACAATAAATTTTTGTAATGTACGAATGGTTCTTGTGGTAAAGGTGTCAACTTTTGTTGTTAAGCAGTTTTCAGTGGCATATAAAAAAATTTCTGTAATTTTATAAGATTTTAAGAGCAAAAAATAATTATGTTTTTACTGAAGCAATTTATGAATAGTTCTTGTAGTAAAAGTGTTAACTGTTGTCGATAAACGATTTTATAAGAAAATAAATGAATTTTTTATAGGTGGACAACCACTTTTTAATTCTTTTGTTAACAAATTGCTAAATTCTGCTTGCTAAATTAAATTTTAAGAAAAAAACAAACAAAAATACTTGTGTTCGCCAGCAAAAAGAAAGTGAACAATAATAATTGCTATCTCAGTGAAAGTGAAAAAAATTCGAGGGAAATGATATTCATGATAAAGGTGAATAAACCATTCTTTCGTACAGAAGCTATCGGTCGCAATTTACAAAACGTAGTCGTAAGTTAATGCCCCTATGGTTTATAACTAAACTCAGTGGCGTTAAAATCAAAACAGCTCAACTTTTAAACAACTCAACCTTTATTACAACTAATTTCAGTTGAAATAGCATTAACAGTGTCAACCTAAAAATTGAGAATTTGACTAAAAAAATAAAATAATAAATTGTAATTTATCGTGCATTGTGTGCTCTAAATTAAATAAATAAATATAAAATAAAGTAAATCAACAATAAAAAGTTCAATTACATATGTCCTGCCACATCATAGTGACTAGCAATTTATTGGTAAAAGCTTTCATTCTTAGCAGTGGATTATGGACACAGACTCTATGATTATGCATCGCTAGAACTTGAAACAGGCACGACAATATGAAGAAATTTATCTTATAATGATTTCAATAAATGTGTGCAAAAAAATTAAGAGTGAAATTAAATTGTTCATTGTGCATTGATTTTTAGTCATTATGGTGTTGCTTTGTCAACAAATCGGTCTCAATATGATGCTTATTACATTGTCAAAAGAACATAATTGTATGTATTACAATTGGCTAATAAAGAACCTCTGGCAAGATTTTTGGAGTTGGTTTTACGAAAAACCCGAATTTAGAATTGTCTATAACTTGATGAAACTTTAGAAAATTCCATATAAAAGGTGTTTTTTAAAGACGTATATAACTTTAAATTGCAATAAAACAACGATGGATTATTCGATTGACATGAATTTTATTTATCCGAGAGATAATCTAGTGGCATTACATTTTAAATATGACTTCTGGCAAATGACTGCCACGGCTGGCTCAGATGTAGTCCAATCTGGACGTCCAATTTTCGCTGACTTTTCCCAACATTTGTGGCCGTATATCGGCAATAACACGGCGAATGTTGTCTTCCAAATGGTCAAACGCTTGTGGCTTATCCGCATAGACCAATGACTTTACATAGGAACACAGAAAGTAGTCTAGCGGTGTTAAATCACAAGATCTTGGAGGCCAATTCACAGGTCCAAAACGTGAAATTAGGCGGTCACCAAACATGTCTTTCAATAAATCGATTGTGGCACGACATGTTGCGCCGTCTTGTTGGAACCACAGCTCCTGGACATCATGGTTGTTCAATTCAGGAATGAAAAAGTTAGTAATCATGGCTCTATACCGATCACCATTGACTGTAACGTTCTGGACATCATCGTTTTTGAAGAAGTACGGACCAATGATTCCACCAGCCCATAAAGCGCATCAAACAGTCAGTTTTTCTGGATGTAACGGTGTTTCGACATACACTTGAGGATTAGCTTCACTCCAAATGCGGCAGTTTTGTTTGTTCACGTAGCCATTCAACCAGAAGTGCGCTTCATCGCTAAACAATATTCGCTTATGAAAATCGGGAACAACGGCAATCTCGTTCGAAATAAAATTGCACTATTTGCAAGCGTTGTTCCGGCGTGAGTCTATTCGTGTAGAATTGCCAAACCAAACTGAGAATAAATCACTTGACAGCTGTTAAATCGGTCGCCATCTTGAACAGTAATGCCAACTTAAAGTTCTATACGTCTATAAAAACACCCTTTATATTCAGACAATTTATTTAAAACAGGGTAGGGAAAAATATGAGCTCTGAGTGCTCAAAATTAGGCACGGGCTCGCAAGCCTAATCTGTTTGGCTTGTACAGGGTGGGCCAAAAGAAACCAAGGGGTGTAAAAGTTTAATAACTTTTTTGTTTATTAACTTTTTTTTATTTTTTCTTTCAGATTATATAATATACAAAATGGAAATTTTTTTACACTAAGTATGAAAAATGATGTCTCTTAAATGACCACCGTTTTCAGCTTCGCACTGATGGGCTCTTTTTAGAGCATTTTGCATAACATCTTTCAAAACGTGTGGCTGTAGCGTTCGAATTTCTGCAACAATGTTTGCCTTGAGTTCAAGGATTGTCTCTGGCTTGTTCACATACACTCGTTCCTTCAAAAAACCCCAAAGAAAATAGTCGGGTGCTGTCAAATCTGGCGATCGCGCTGGCCAAATAATTTCCGAATTTTGAGAAATTATTCGCTCTCCAAAAATTTGACTTAAAAGTGCCATTGTGTCTCGGGCAGTATGGGCAGTAGCTCCGTCCTGCTGAAACCACATACCAGGTCTGTTTTCAAGAGCAGGACGTAAAAAATTTTCTATCATAAAACGATACCGCTCTCCATTTACGGTTACAGCACTGCCATCTTCATTCTCGAAGAAGTAGGGCCCAATGACATTTTCAGATGTGATCCCACACCATACTGTACACCTGATGGGGTGCAATTGGCGTTGATGAATGGCTCTTGGATTTTGAGAACCCCAGAACCTACAGTTCTGCTTGTTAACAAAGCCATTCAAATGAAAATGAGCGTTAAAATAATTGATCTCTGGTTTAAATAATAAAATTCTATTGTTTTGGTTCTCTGTTCAGTTGTGAACCTCTCCATTATAAATTCTCCAAGTGTTGTCTATATAATCTGAAAGAAAAAATAAAAAAAAATTAATAAACAAAAAAGTTATTAAACTTTTACACCCCTTGGTTTCTTTTGGCCCACCCTGTAGTTGTAATTTTTTTCTGTTTTTGTCAACTTAACTAGCATAGGTTACACCACAAAAAATATAAATACAAGTGAAATTTTTTTGACAGGTTAAGTTGTAATTCATAATGCCAAAATACAAAATTTCAACTGAAGTACAGTTGAAATGTAAACAATAATAAGGACATAAAGATTATGCAATTTTTATTGCTGCAAGAGAGAGAGAGAAAGGGTAAAATTGCAGCAGCGAACACAAAGGCGATTTCAATTGAAACTTATCAATCTGAAAATCTGCAATAAAAATTGTTTGCGTGTTATATATTAGGGTATATATATATTTTTTTTTCATAGAGGAATTTGTAGGGAATTCATTCATAATTGATATCACAGTGAAAGGGAACAAAATTCAAGGGTAATTTATATTCATATAAAAAAGCAGAAATGAGAAATTTTCAATATGTGCCCTATCACCTTTTATGGTTGGTTATATATATTAAGCAGAAAAATTTTATTGCAGATTTTCAGATTGATAAGTTTCATATATATATATATATATATATATATATATACAGTTTCATATATTTTCTGTTTGTTTGTTATAAATACAAGCTTTTGTTTTCCAACGGACTTTTTTGAAATTTTTTTTACAAATTTGATCTCTATACTACCGCCAACTCCCACTTTTACACCTACTTTTCAACGATTTTCACTCACCATTGTTTAAACCTGAAAATGTTTATGCTTTGAAATATTTTATTTAGCACTTTGGTTGGCGTCTCTGATAAGCAAAACATGAGCCACGTCATATAGTAGTGATGGGTTTTTTAACAATTAAAATTATCTTTGAAAACGGATTTCTCTAAAAATTAGTACATACGCGCTATACGGATACTGACTCACGTAATAAATGGCCGGGACGGGCGAGACCGGGCAAAAGTATCTAGTCAATAAATAAAACTGAAAGCAACATTTTAATTGACAAACGGTAAAGCAATATATTGAGTGCCTGCAATTTTTTTCGCAGAAATTGGTGAGTCATTCAACATTTCAAGAATATAGAGGAATCCCTTTTTATTCGCCATTAAGTTATTTGAATTGAATGCAGCAACTTCAAGGGACTAGAAAGATTTTGCAAAGCGCAATGAATCGATCTATTTTCTTGGATTTCCTCTTTTTCAAACATACCAACTCTTAACATTTTGCTTGTATATTTTGAAACAAATTAAATTATTTCCTGACAAAATCATTTATCCACAAAAGTTGAAAACTTTGCTATGAGAATCATTCGTCAATTCCTCCAGTAAAATTTTTTTTTTTTTTTTATTATTTTCAAAACTTGAAAAATTTAGAAATTATTTATTTTACAAGCACTGAGCCCTGAATTATTACCGAGAAAATTGTTTGTTCATAAAACTTGACACCTTTTAAACAATAATTTAATATTTTTTGCTGTTGTAAGTATTACATTCATTCAGCACTGATAACGATAGCAATTTTCCCTTCTAGGAGAATGAAAATTCCACGGGAAAAACAATATTACTTTTATTCCCGATAGGAATAAATATTTTTTGCAATCACATCCTAGATTGATTTTGGTGTTTATCGTGTTTTTGTTCCGATCCCTTAATTTTTTGGAAAAGTGTGGTAAAATGAGAGTAAATAAATCAACTATCATTTATTAACAAAAATGTTAAAATAATGTCTGCTTTGTTAATTATTTTGAAAGTTTTTTGCTACAGCTGATTGTTTTACAATCAGTCAAAAAGCAGCCGTAAAAAAATTGTGAGCTGTTTCGGGCACTCTATCAAACTTGCCCAAATTTTGTGTTTTCAGTAAAAATGAGACGATGCGCTATCCCAAAATAGATTACTGCATCCCACCTAACATATATTTGCATCAGCTAACCATGTTCAATTTCGTGCTTTAAAATTCGCTGACACAAAAAATATATGTACACATGTGTGTACATACTTTTTGAAATTTTTTATTCAATTTTGCAGAAAAAATTTACGACTATTTTAAACAGTGTGTGAAAACAGGCCATTCATTACTTTAATAAGGTTGTATAAACTTGTTTCGTGAGAGAAAAAATGGACAACACAAGAAATTAAACTGAAAGAAAAATTAAAACAAACTAAACAAAAGTCTTTTCGAAATCAGCCAAACCATAATACCTACCAATAAGGTAACTACCAATTGTCGATAACCATTCAATAATAAGAAAAACCAAAACAGTTTCCTATATGTGTAAGCAACCATTGCATACATACATTCAAACAACGAAACCAGTCTTACCGCTTAGTCTATTTTTCGGTACTTGTACCAGAATTGGTAGTTTGTTTGCATGTACAATTGAGATTCTCCTATGTTACAATTATTTGAAAATAAAATTTTCATATTAAAGTGTAGGAAAATTTTAATTTTATGTTTATATATTTCATACATGCAAAAACAAAAGATGGTTGAATATGGTTACCGCAAACATAGTTTGTTCTTCGCAAAAATATTATTATTAAATTGTTGGATAGAGTTTACATAGCTCAAATAGAAGCACATAACTTTATACCGTACGCCTGGTGTTCCACAGGGTAGTGGATGATAATGATGTATCATCTTGCTTTACATATGCCAATTTTCTTTTGTACGCTGATGATCTCAAGATATATTCAAAAATTGATAGTATAACCGACGATAATAATCTACAATCCGACTTTGATAAACTGAGTAATTAGTGTTTTACTAATCATCTCAAATTTAATCTTGGTAAATGTGTACATATCTCTTACACAAGACGTCGAAACCCGTTAACTACAGTTTACCGCATCGAGCATGACATTATAAAACAGGACCAGGTGATTAAGGACTTAGGCATTATTTTCGATTCCAAATTAACTTTTTTGCTCATTTAGATAAAATCATACCAAAAGCTTACGCAACCTTCGCTTTTATTATAAGAAGCTGTTATGAATTCAGTGATCCTTACACGTTTAAAATGTTATATTCTGCATATGTTAGATCTAAGCTGGAATATGGTGCTATAATTTGGAGCCCCCATTGCGTAATTCACATATAGCGGCTTGAAAAAATTCAAAGAAGCTTCATTCGGTATGCTATTCCTCACTTGAACCTTATTCAACCTCCACCTTCTTATGAGTCACGTTGTCTTCACTTAGGCATGACCAGTTTGGAAAAGAGACGTAAAGTTCAGTCAATGATGTTCATATATGCCTTAGTAAATAACAACATTAATTGCCCTGAACTATTAAATACTATCCCGTTTTGTGTACCAGGTAGGCTATTACTTCGACATAGAAATATGTTTTATGTTTCATTATGCCGTACAAATTATGCTGCAAATAGTCCATTGACTAGATCTTTAACTTATCTAAATGCCATAAATGAACATCAGATAGTAGAATTTAACGTCTCAAAAAATTGTATTAAAAATTTTCTTTTCTACAATTTAAATTGAATTAGTAATTAAATCAATTATTTAAATTAATTTATCATGTAAACCAAGAGTATAAAATTCAGTTTATATATGTTCTAGTCTGTAAGGAATCTATGTCCATAGACTACACTGAATAAATAAATAAATAAATATATAATTTGAAGCATTTAAACATTATTATAATCACGATAAACATGTTTCTAGTTATTTTCAACCATACTATGTTTACCGTCATAGATCAATCATATCATTATTATATTATTTTTAATAAAATTTTAACTGAAACCATAAATATGTTTATAGCAAACATAGTAATGATAAAAATATGGTTGGATGTAAATTGTTTTCTATTTTGTCTCTACCACAACCATATAAATAAAGTGAGTATAAAACAAAAACTTAATCGTTGAAACTCAGCTGAGCTTTGTGGCTGAAGTAGTTGAGTGGCGAGTTAATGCTTCTTAACTAAATATTTCAAAGTTCGAATCCTGGTAGAGTAAAAGAAAATAAAATAAAAAATTCAAACCCCCCTGTATTACTCGTATGTAATAAATAAATACAAATTAATGAAAACAAAAAAGTCAATGGAATAAAAAAAATTTTATTTATACAAAAAAGTTATATAAATTTTTTTTATTAGTGAGTTTTATTTAACCTTTTTCTTTTAAATAATATGACTATTTTATGAAGCTTGAGGTCTTATTTTTAAAAAATTAATTTTTATATTGATATTTCGCTCCAATTAATTTTTAATTAATTTAATTATATCCTGAAGAAGCTAAACAAATTGGAACGAAATATCGATATAAAAATAAATTTTTTAAAAATAAGACCTCAAGCTTAATAAAATAGTCAAATTATTTAAAATTTTTTTTTAAATTCACACAAAATTTTTTTTTAATATTTATATAAAATATGTATGTATTTAAAAAAATATTATAATAAAAAATTTAAAAAATGTAGCCCTGACCGGGGGTTGAACGGCAGCATCTGCATTGAAAGCTATTTGTAATATCTTTGATTTAAAAATATATATGGTTAGATGCAATCATAAATCTAACCATATTATGTTTCTACCAAAATATATTTACCTCAACCATATTTTTTCTTTGCGTGTAGACATGTGCTGAAGTTCTTCTCTTTTCAAACTCTTCAGTTTGTGATTCCGTTGGTACTTCCTATAAAGTATATATATTCTGGATACTCATAAAAAGTGCAGTGGATTTAGCGATGCCAGCCTTTGTGTCCGTGTGGTCGTTGAAATCAACTTTTTAAAGTCACTTGTTGCTGTCTTCAGGTTTCTATTGAAATTCAGCCCGTTCGTTCCCTAAATGACTGAGCTATGAGTGGAAAAACTGCAAATAATTGTGTTTTTACCATTTTTTTTCAGCAAGTTTTTTGGGCTTTTTGTTTAAAATATGGTTAATAAAAGAACGGACTAAGTTTTATTAGAAATGACAGTCATTATAATATCTGTGGAAAAAATCAAAGCAATCTGTCCACAAATGGCCATACAAAATCAAAAATACAGCCGAAATTTTGGTTTTCATTCAGTCCTGATTTGCAATTTTTTAAATTTTGTGTTTGTAGGAGTAATATAAGAAATTAACATTATTCTGTCAAATTTTATTGTTACATTTTTACACTATCGTAAAAACGATTAGTTTATTTGGGTCCGTATTGTAAAATAAAAGACAAGTAAAAGGTGATTTTATAAGAACTATCGGAAATTTAAAAAAAAAAACACATAAAATTCAGAAAAATGCATGAAATATTTTTTTGGATCGATATAATTTAATGTTTGAAGATTATTTCATGCAAATGTTGGCCGCGGCTGCGCCTCAAATGGTCCATCCGCTTAGTCCAATTTTGGCATACTCTTTCCAACATTTCGGCCGGTATCTCACGAATAATGTTGGCAATGTTGGCTTCCAGTGCGTCAATCGAAGTGGGCTTGTCCCTATAGACATTAGCCTTAACATAGCCCCACAAAAAATAGTCTAGAGGCGTTAAATCGCACGATCTGGGTGGCCAATTGACTGGTCCCAAGCGTGAAATAAACTGTTCACCGAACTCGCCTCTCAATTGGTCCATTGTTTCGCGTGCTGTGTGGCATGTGGCACCGTCTTGTTGAAACCACATGTCATGCAAGTCAAGCTCTTCCATTTTGGGCAAAAAAAAGTTTGTTATCATCGCACGGTAGCGCTCACCATTCACAGTAACGTTGTGATTCGCATCATCTTTGAAGAAATACGGCCCAATGATGCCGCCAGCCCATAATCCGCACCAAACGGTTGTTTTTTGTGGATGCATTGGTAGCTCTTGCAATGCTTCTGGCTGCTCTTCACTCCAAATACGGCAGTTTTGCTTGTTCACGTATCCATTCAACCAGAAATGAGCCTCGTCGCTGAACACAATTTTTCGATAAAAAAGTGGATCTTCATCTAACTTTTCAAGAGCCCATTCACCAAAAATTTGGCGTTGTGGTAGGTCGTTTGGCTTCAATTCTTGCACCAGTTGTATCTTATAAGGCTTCACACCCAAATCCTTCCGCAAAATTTTCCACGTAGTGGAGTAACAGAGGCCCAATTGCTGCGAACGGCGCCGAATCGATAATTCACGGTCATCACCAACACTGGCCGATACGGCTGCGATATTTTCTTCAGTTCGCACTCTACGTAAGCGTGTTGGTGGTTTAATGTCCAACAATGTAAATTTGGTGCGAAATTTTGTTACAATAGCCCGAATAGAAGCCTCAGTAGGTCGATTAAACTGACCATAAAATGGAAGAAGCGCGCGATGAACTTTCTTAACAGAGCACGCATTTTGGTAATAAAATTCAATAATTTGCAAGCGTTGTTCGTTTGTAAGACGATTCATGATTAAATTATAGACCAAACTGAAGATGTTTGACAGTGACTAGTGTTGCCAAAAAGATAATAGCAAAAAAATCACTCTTTAGAATACTTTTTTCAACACTTATTGTAGCAACACACTTTTATTTTAACCGTCACAACATTTTATTGTTTATACCAGAGTAACCCTTTGTGACGGCTTTATAGTTTTCCCGTTTTAAAAAAAATTTATGCGGTTCTGTCGGTTCCTATGTCCACAGTCAACGTAGAGCGAATATTTTCAGAAATTAATTTAAATAAAAGTAAAATAAGAAAGACTTTTTAAAATAAATAGTAGCAATTGTACAAACTTTGTTTAATAAAAAGAAATTCCTTTAAAATTTAATAAGACAACGTACAACGACTACATTTATAACATTGCTCTCATTTTTTATAAACTTTTGTTATGTTCGGTGTAAGTAAATACATAATTTCATATTAAATATGAAAAAAATTGAATGATTAATTTAATTTTTACGTTTGTTATATACGTTACATTTTGTAAGAAAAAAGATTTTTTGGAAGAATAGTTTTTTTTTTTTTCAGAAAGGTTAAGATTTACAACAAAAAAAAATATGCCAACAATGTTTATGACACACCTTGTTTACTGCTAAACGTCTGAACTAAAACTTCACCTCGTGGAAATCTCAACATTGCTTTATATACCGTTTCACCTAAATCTTGAACCGTCTAGATTTATCAAATAATGAAACCAAACCGGAACGGTCATTTAAGCTCAGCCTAAAACCTTCTAGATGTGTCTAGTAACAATACCAAATTATAATCTAGCCAACTCTACACCACATGCACTAACACAAATATAAATATTACACTACTTACTTTATAACTTACACACAAGTATTGCATTCACAAATTCTACGCATTAACTAAAACAATAAATTGCTATATGTACATTACGGGTGGAATAGTGTTGTATGGAAATTTTTAGTAACAAGATTTTGATACGGTAGTTTTGTAGGGTTTTCCAAAAAAAAAAATGCATGAGCTAAAATATTAGGGGGTGGGATTAGGGTAAATGGCTCCTCATCAAAGTCAAAAGTAGGGGAAAACGGGAAAAAATCCAAGAAACTCTCAATAACAGTGCCTGAGTCGGTCTTAGAGGGTAAAATGTAAGACCGACTCCCACTAATAATTGCTCCCCTACATTTTTGTGAACATACCTTCCCTCTATCTATCTTTCTTAAGGGGGCTCCCATACAAAATGCTATTTATTATAAAATTAACCTCCACCGTCGTAACCAGCTCCAGAGCGGCCCTATAGGGGCCAAATGTTTGACCGACTCATAATATTTTTTCCCCCCAACATTTTTTCAGAACATACCTAGGCTCTATCTCCAATTATAAAAAATTTATTTCTTTTTATAATTTTTTATAGCATGTTGAGACGTAAAAGTTAATGAAGTCAATTAAGTTTTAAATTGTGTGACTGATTTGGGTGTTCACACATATTCAATTAAGTTTACGCAATTAAGCATTTGACAACTGAAAATATTGTGACTTTTTTTTTATAAATATGTTTCAGTATTTATAAAATAAAAAATGAAAAGAAAGTCAAATTAAGAAAAAAAAAGGTTTTGAAGTCAAGCTATTGATTAAAAGAAATTAGTTATTTAAAAATTATTTTCAATAACAATTTTATAAAATTTATTTACCGGTAACTTCGGCTGCCATTTCCTTTTTATGACATTTATTTTTAAATTTATTTACGTTTTCTCTTTTTAATACTGAAAATATCAACTTTTCTCACTTTTGAGTTGATATTTAAGGGCACAACAAAGAGTTGCATTTTGACTTCATTAACGTGCAATCAATTTTTAATTGCGCAATTATTTAATGGAAATTTGTATGGTAAATTGAGCTCAATAAAGGCGATAATTGCGTAAAATGCTTAATTGCTCAATTAACGTGTATGTCTGAATAGCCTATTAACGTATATACGCGTTTTTGATCATTGTGCTCATTGCGTTTTGTAAACAAAAATTATTTGCATACACAGACTCCAGGAGTGATATGCTTTGCGTCCACCTACAGTTATTATTGTTATCCCTTTAAGGACCATACGGACACCGGTGTCCCAAGCCAAAAATCTTATAAAACGTAAATTATGTACGATTTTTGGGGATTTTATGCTCTTATATAGAATTAACGGGTACATTCATTCTTTTGTTGATATATATTGAAAGTGGACAATTGTGGCTTATTTTACATAAAGATAAAAAAATTAGTACCGAAATTAACAAGCAAACAAGGTAAGTAGTTATTAAATAAAAAGATATAAAAGGGTACACTTGTGTCGTTTACAGTTTTTTAAGGCAAAAAATGGCATTAACTTCGTTGGGTATTGCGAGCAGTTTGAGATCGCATATCGAACTCTTTTTGATTGGACAATGATTATGTACTAGCTATGTCTTAGTTTATGCCATTTTAAATGCAGTGGGCTTTCAACATTAATAGCCGAGTCAATTTTAAAGCATAAATATCTACATTGGCGCTGCAATGAATGTACGAAAATTAGCAGTGAATTTTATAGTTTTTTTTCTTTTTTCAAAGCACAAAAGATAATTTTATGAAGTGGCTTATGTAAGCTAACTGAACAATTTAATACGTATGGTAACCTTTTTGCTGAATTTAAACCGTTGAATAATGTAGTCTCCAAAATCTCCTAATCGTCGTAAATTGCCTAGAATTGCATTTAAGATAAATCGTTGCAAAATCCCGGTGATAGCCTTAATTCTGATTTAAATTTAATAATAAACAATATAACTCAAGATACAACTCCGCGTAATTATATGGACCTACACAGGGATATACTTGTATGTATATCATTGGATTCATCATCTGATAATTCTGTTAATTCAGATAAATTAAATAAAAATAAAAACTTAATATCTTCATCGGCTTTAGTGTCAGATGTACGGTCCTCATCAAAAGCTGCTAGAGAATTACGAACAATACCACAAAGAACAGCAATTTTAATACCCTTCACTGCAAGTAAGAAGCGTATATATAACTTTGTGATTCCGTTTGTAATTTCCACACCGTGCATGGGACACCCTATAAATAGCGGACTCGATTAAGCGCTGTTCGTCTGTCTGTCCATCTGTCCGTCAAGTCTTTGAAATCAACTTTCTGAAGTCCGTAGAAGACCTACAGAAAAGCTTAGAGTACCAATCTGTCAATTGTTTCTGTTAGATAATTAAAATTCAGCCCGATCGGTTCATAAATGGTGGAACTATGAGTCAAAAACCGCAACTACCTCTATTTTTTTTTTACAATTTTTGCATATTTTGTCTAAACAACGAAACAGACAAAAAAACGTGGTATTCAGTTTTGTTTAAAATGACAGTCGTAATACCTGTGCAAAAAATGAGAGCCATAAATCCACAAATGGCCGAGGAATATAAAAAATACAACCGCAATTTTAGATTTTTTTTTCATTTCTGCTTTGTTTTTTTGTGCATTTTATCTACACCAAATAAAGTTGTACACAGTTTTTTTCTGCATCACATTAGTAGTATCAAAAATAGAACTGACATTTCACATTTTCAATAACACTGCTCTGCAAAAAATCACTTTTTGACTCTCCTTTAAATAAAACTATGTGGACTATATTTCAGCCTAACTCAAGAACGACTTATCCGATTATCATAAACAAAACACCAGAAGATGGGTAACAATATTATATTTAATATAATTCCTTATAATTTTGTTCTATATTTTATCGTTTTGGAATTATTCAAAAATTTAAGAGGGGAAAAATTTTTTTTCTTGCAAAATTCGTTATGTTTTTCAATATAAAAATGCAATAAAAAAAAAAGAATAAGCAATTATTTTTATTTTGCACATTTTTCTGAGAGATAAATACCTCAAGATTAAAATAAGATATAAATCATGAAAATCGATTAAATAATGCGGATTTTATTCTCAATTTACCGCAGGTACCCAATATTGAAAGAATATGTGTACAGTCAACCTTACATATGGTGACAGGATTGCATTAGCTTAGCAGGCAAGTAATGGAAATAAAGGACAATATAGTTTTGTATGGTTCTTGGAATTACAACTTTCTTTGTAATTGATCAAATTCCATCCGATGGTCCAAATTTTCGATGACGCTGAGGCATAATTGAGGTTCTATGCCGTTAATGTGCCGAATTATCGAATCCTTTAGCTCTTGAATTGTTACTAGTTTATCGACGTACACCTTTTCTTTCAAATAACTCCAAAGAAAGAAGTCCAACGGTGTAATTTTGCAAAAGAATACTTCCCGATAATGCCGCCAGCCCATAAACCACACCAAACAGTCACTCTTTGTGAGTGCATTGGTTTTTCGACAATCACTCTTGGATTATCAATTCTGCTTATTGACGAATCCACTGAGGTCAAAATGTGCCTCATCACTGAAGATGATTTTCACGATATGCATTTTGATTTGAACGCCCATTTTCATAATACGCCTGAATAACTTTAACGCGTTGCTCGATTGTGTATCTTTCCATGGTTCCAATTGAGTTAGTCTGAAATGTCAGATGAAATGCAAAAAAAATTGATGTTTAAGTGTGGTTCAGATTCAACCTCGGCCCTTAAAATTTAACCACCCTTTATAATCAAAAAGTACATACATAAATTAAATATCTTATGAGTAATAACACAGTGGTTCAACAGTATGGTTTTTTGTAACAGTATTAATTCTTATTTGTATGTTTAATACCAAAATTTTAATTCAGTGTAAAACGCTTATACTTAGTAATAATAAATAATTTAAATGAAATGTTCAGTAAATTTTATTTATTTAAAATGCTAAAATTTTATTTATATAAATAAAAAATTAATAAAATAAATATTTAAGAAATATAAGAAATTTTATTTCTTAATATTGTTTGAACGAGCCACAAATATATAAATACTTTTTGAATATATAATCGTTATTTTTGAAAGTGGTACAAGGCCACTTTAAAAATAAAACGGGTTAGCAATAAATTTATTAAGATGGTGTCTATATCTTCCTAAAATTAACGTTAATATGTTATTTGTTTAGTGGACTTGTACCACTTTCAAAAATAACAACTCATATATAAATTTTCGTATGATAAAATAAATATTTACATTAAGGTTGGTTTTTTAACTGGAATAATCACAAGAGGCATAAGTGTTTTTTATTAAGCTTCTCTTGATTAAATTTGCACATATGTGCACATTTTTAAAAATTTCTTACTTCCGCTAATATTTAAAATGAATAGTTTGTTTCGTTTATAGTTTCTGTTAGATTACAAGATTGAAATTTATTTTTAACAATAACGTTTTAATTTTTTGCTGCAACAGCATATCTTTTTAATGACATCAAAAATAAAATATAAGAGGGGTACAATTCCTAATGCTGAGTACATACTTGTAAACATGTTTACGGAACACGTTTTTCGCTCAGGTTTCATTGTTTGATACACACACTGGGACCAACAAGTAAACCACAAATGCAACATCTGTTCTGTGGTTTGTATTTTAGCATGAACATCACGGGTGAAACACATTAAAAAAATATATAATTTTATTTTTATATATTTGTCACTTTTCACATTCCATAATTCTGGTAAATCTTAATATATAATATTCGACTGTAAGTGTGTTTGACATTGTACTCCTCCTAAACGGCTGGACCTATTTAATTGAATTTCTCCCTATACCTTGGAAGGTTTGGCGTCACAAATCCGCCCAGCAGGTGGTGCTGCAGTCGGTATCTGGCTTATTTATTTATTACCTATTTTTACCAGGTCTTGCACGGTTCTTTACTCTATGAGTACGATTTCTTAGAGTAAGAAGATCGAATATATTTACAAACATTTTAAGGCAAAACAACGTTTGCCGGGTCAGCTTGTTTTTATATAAATTAATAAAATTTACCCAACTCTCATTTCTTTCAATCGCCATTTTTCTTTTTCTTTAATTCAACTTTTTTAGCGGTCGACAAAATCCTAATGTTTACAACTTGCTTGTTTTCGATGAACTAAACAAGTAAAAATAGTAAACAACGATACAGACTATGGAACCAACATCAATGCAACCAGCAAATATCAAAAAATTTTGATATTTTGGAAACCGCGAAGGGAACACAAAAATAAACTATAAACACGACTACACACTACGGAACGGAACACGAAACATGTCAGGTTTACGGAACATGTTTCTAAGTGTGTATTCAGCATAAAAGCTAAAATCCCATATGTATGTGTGTATGCCTGAATTTGAGAGAATTGTTTTTCTGTTTAAGGTACTTTGTCGATTTTTATCACGCTTTGTCTATACCTGTCAGAGATGTACAGGAGTTGATTCCCGTTTTTCTTATATGAATCCACTAATAATACTGCTAATAATACTGCTTGCAGGGTTTGCTTTCTCACAACATATATTTTAAATTTGCCGTTAGCAGTAACACATCAAAAATTATTACTGCTTTTTATATTTATGCAAAGTACTCATAAAAGTTTAATGATAAGTTGAACACAGTAAAATATCAATGGATTAATTTGTTTTAAAATAAGATTTCGCATGTTATTTAAGAAACAAAATTGGTTTTATCGTGATAAATTAAACTCTAAAATAATAATAATATTGAAAATGGTGTTTTTCAATTTATAAAAAATATACAAAGCAAAAGAAAAATTTAAATTTTTTTATATTTATAAAAATTTTGTTGTTATAAATATAAAAAAAAATTCTAAAGATGCTATTAGATGAATAGCGAAATATAGCGAAAGAAAAAAATAAATAAATATTTAACTTTTTTATATAAAAGACTGGGATTAAAATTTAAATAAAATAGTTATAATAAATATATAATAAAAACATAATAATATATTGAATTTGAAGTATTGCCTTATATCTTCTCCTAACATCTGAAAAATGTCCGGAATTTGTTTAAAATATTTTTTCTGCAAGATAACACTATTATTATTTATAGTTCGAGATGCCAAACGGAAAATCCCGATATTCGGGATTTTTTACTTTTTAAATTCTGGGTTTTCCGGGAATTTCGGGATTTTACTAATCCCGTTTTAGTTATATTTTTATTGTCATAAAGATAAATTTTTCTGTGTGCCCTTATTACAAATAAATACTTATTATTTGAAACGCCCTGTTGAAGAAAATCAACACAACTACTTTGATATAAGTATTAACAAAACTTGCTGTATATTTCTATTAAAAAGTAAAAAAAGTGAAAATAAATAAAATATCAAATTTTTTTTGTGTGAAATTAAAAAAAAAAATTAGCTTTGAAGAACACAAAACAAAAATAAAAGTTAAAAGTTCAGTTTGCAGTAATTTTCTATATTTTTTATGTTTATTTGAAGATCCGGAAAATCCCGCTCAATATTTTTGGATTCAGTTAAAAATCCCGTTTTCTCTACTTATATTTAGTACATACAACTAAATACAGTCCAAAATATATTTACTTAAAAGCTTTTACTTAAACAGCTTTGATAAGCTTTACTTAAAAAGGCTTTATTATTATTTATTGATTTGCTGCTTTTGTTAATAGTAACTGCTTATAGAAAATGCAAGCATTTTGTAAAAAACTACTTGATTTGAATCGGATTCATGTATGTATGTATATCTTTGATACCTGCATAAGAAGAAAGAAAACTAAGGGCCTGTTAGCTAAATGCGAACAAACATCTTGTTCGTGTAGTTGTATTGAAAACAAAAACAATACACGAAATTTTTTTTAATACAATTATGGGAACGAATCTGAAAAGGCACTAAATAAGAAATTAAAAAATCTGAAGCACTTAAAGCAAATGAGGGTCAAAATATGTTTTTAATAACTTAATTACACTCTATCTATACATGCACATGAATATGTAGTATCTACAAGTAAAAAAATTATAATAATAAATTGGACTTCAAACAGTATTTTGTTCTGTGTGTATGGGTACAAACCAAAGGGCTGCACAAGCATACTTGAAATGGCTTACAAGCACTTTTTATTATAAAATACTACACATGTTTGTAGTGATGTGTGGCTTTCAAATGTACTTGTGCAGCCCTTTAGTACAAACACACATCAGACTGGCTGGAATGTATACCGTGTGTGCATTTCAAGATGCTGATGATGAATAATGAAAAGATTAAAATGCTACGAGTATAGATGGAGAGAGAGTTGTTTTGAGACTGCGCAAGAAATCACAAGGCACAAAAATATTTAGCAAAGATGCGTACGCAGTGTTTTTAAATCATTTAAATAAATACATAATTCCATGTACTGCAACGCATATACATACATATATACTCGTGCATAGATATGTGTCATATGTGTGTACATATGTATGCGCATAAATATGTATGTAACATGCAAATGAAGGCAAAAAAGACAAAATTAATACTTATGCAATATCATTCACGCTGATATTTTATTTACTCAATTCCATAAAAAAACGGAAAAATTATGTGCACACACATGCCCATGAATAGAAAGTCTAATACTACTAAATACCTTTTTCAACACCTCATTTAGCAATACAACTTCTCGATTATTGTAGTAGAGCACGAAGCGTAAATAATCAAAGACACATGTACATACGAGCTGTTAATTTTGAAAGTGGACTGAGTCCACTTTTTTTAGACAAATATATCTTACTAATTTAACGCCAACTCATTTTTTTAACCCTGCATAACCAATGTTAGTCGTTTCGACTAACAGTTTACTTTTTTATTGTAACTTTTTTATCCCGTTAACTTTCGTTTTGTCTATACATATTAAAGCAGTTGATTTAGTTTAGAAGCTAATGCTGCTGAATACGGATGCTTTATACGCTTTAGTCAATCGATATACATTTTAGAATTATGGTTCCTTCGGCAAAGTTTCTTATTTTGATCCCTAGAATACAATTTTACTTGTAATTTATGCGATTTATAAATCGACCCGCCCTAATGTATACCATTATTTTTTGTACATTTGTATGTATGCATGTATCTATGTACGTTGAACATATGCAGTTATTTTGTAATTTTTAATACAAATATATGTACATACATATGTTTAATATATATTAGTATAAATCTTTTTACAAAAAATACAAGATAAGAACTTATACCGAAAAAGTTCTAAAAAAAAACAAAATTGTTTTTTTTTTGGTCAGTATGACCTTACTTTATTTCCAATAAAACCCAACTAAAAACTAAATCTTAATGCTGAGTACACAGTTAAAAACATGTTCCGTAAGCATGACATGTTTCGTGTTTCGACTGTAGTGTGTAGTCGTGTTTATAGTTTATTTTCGTGTTCCCTTCGAGGTTTCCAAAATATAAAATTTTTTTGGATATTTTCTGGTTGCATTGATGTTGGTTCCATAGTCTGTATCGTTGTTTACCGTTTTTACTTGCTTAGTTCATCGAAAACAAGCAAGCTGTAAACATCAGGATTTTGTCGACCGCTGAAAAAATTAATTGTAGAAAAGAAAAATGGCGATTGAAAAGAGTGAGAGTTGGGTAAATTTTATTAATTTATGTATATAAATATTTACTAGAATTATGGAATTTAAAAAGTGACATTTACAAAAATAAAAGTATATATTTATTTTTTCAAATGTGTTTCACCCGTGATGCTCACGCTATAATACAAAATACAGAACAGATGTTGCATTTGTGGTTTACTTGTTGGTCCCAGTGTGTGTATCAAACAATGAAACCTGAGCGAAAAACGTGTTATGTAAACATGTTTACAAGTGTGTACTGAGCATAAAAGTACTTAATGAAAAACTGAAAAAGTACCAATAAAAAGTACCATTTTTCCCATTCATGGTTTTCCACCCTACTTCAGAACATTTGGCCAAATCCCGTACTTTTACATTCCTTAATATTAAAATACCAATAAGTACCAAAAAAAAAATATAAAAAGTACCATTAGTCCTCTTAATAATTTTTCACTTTGCTTGGGACCCTTTGAGCCCAATATCGTACTGCCAGGTTTGCTTACATAAAAAAAATCAAAAAGTACCATTAAAATGTATAAAAAGTACTATTTTGTCCCTAAATGATTTTTCAATTTGACCTGAGCTGTTTGAGCCTAGTCTCGTAGTTCTAGGGCTGTTAATACTAAAATATCAAAAAGTACCATTAAAATCAATAAAAAGTACCATTTTGTCCACTTAATGATTTTTTATTTTGTTAGGGACCGTTGAACTATAGGTTTGCACATAACATTAAAAATACCATTAAACTTGTTTAAATATGGAGTAAAAATCTTTCTTTTGGTACTTTTTTCCTCCCTTGAAACAATTTTTTCCATTGATTTTTATTGCACGCAAAGAAAAAATATGGTTGAGGCAACCATATTCTGGTGGAAACATAGTATGGTTATATTTATGATTGCACCCAACCATATATATTTTTAAGTCAAAGCTATTAAACTGCAGATGTTGCGGTTCAACCCCCGGTCAAGGCAAGAATTTTTTTTTTTTTTTTAATACATGCATATTTTAATATGAATTAAAAAAAATTTAATTTCAATTTTTTGTATAATTTAAAATTTTTTTGTATAAATAAAGTTTTTTTTATTCCATTGATTTTTCTTCCCTATCAATTTGTATTTATTTATTACATAACATAGTACATCGGGCTTAATTTTATTTTTTTTAAATTTTAGTTGACTACCAGGGCTCGAACTTGCGAACACTAAGTTAAGAAGCATTAACTCGCCACTCAACCACTTCAGCCACAAAGCTCAGTTGAGTTTGAACGATTAAGTTTTTGTTTTATACTCACTTTATTTATATGGTTGTGGTAGAGACAAAATAGAAAACAATTTACATTCAACCATATTTTTATCATTATTATGTTTGATATAAACATATTTATGGTTTCAAGTAAAATTTTATTAAACATAATATGATAATTATATGGTTGATCTAAGACACTTAACATAATATGGTTAAAAATAACTAGAAACATGTTTATCGTGATCAGAATAATGTTTAGATGCTTCAAATTAATAATAATATTTTTGTGAAGAACACACTATGTTTGCGGTGACCATATTCAACTATTTTTTTCTTTGCGTGTGGGTGCTACAAATTAGTAATAAAATGTTTATACACTGCATCAATTTACATAAAAGTACATATTTAGAAATAGTAGTAAAAAGGGGCACATATTTTACCCCTTATTTGCTCGAATTTTAAAAAAGTTCCTATATACATTGAAGACCTTTTTAAGAAGAGAAGAATACAGTTTAGTTTTTGTTGTTGTGATTGTTACTTTAAAAAATAAATGGGGTCAAAAAAAACGTACCAACATTAGTTTTTATCCATTTTATGCCACAAGTGTACAAATATCGAAAAAATACCAAATGCCCATCCGCTTATTTTTTAGTAGAATAATTTGTAGTTTGAGTTTTGGCTCTATCTGTCGTAGTTCCGGAGATATAAGAAGTTCCATTTTACGCGTTTTTACCCCCTTAGTATTCGAATTTCCAAAAATCCCTAACCGAATTTCAAGTCCGTAGCTTTAGCCGTTTGGGCTGGGCGATGATGATAAATATAAAAATGGTGCGATTTTATTACTAAGAACTTATTTGTATTAATGCATTGTTGGAAAATACAAATAAGCGTGTGTGTACTTATTGCGAAATATTAATTGGTGCAAAAAATATAAGTAAGCATTATTGTGAAATAAATAATTAATAATGAAAAAAAAATTTAGAGTTTGTTAACTTTGTTTGAGTTAACTTATACAAGGTGGCGCAAAAATAACCTTCCGATGTTTTTTGGCTGTAATTTAAAAAAAAAATGAAAAACTTTGATTCTTCTTGTGGATTATTTTTATTTGGTCTTTTAATTTTTTTACATCAAGTCGAGAATACAGGGTGGGCCAAAAGAAACCAAGGGGTGTAAAAGTTTAATAACTTTTTTGTTTATTAATTTTTTTTTATTTTTTCTTTCAGATTATATAGACAACACTTGGAGAATTTATAATGGAGAGGTTCACAACTGAACAGAGAACCAGAACAATAGAATTTTATTATTTAAACCAGAGATCAATTATTTTAACGCAAAGAGCATATCGTCGACATTTTAACGTCAGAATTTCGCCCTCTGAAGCGATGATTCGTTGCTTAGTTAATCGTCATCACCAACATGGCAGCGTAAGAGATTTGCCTCGCACCGGTAGACCACGTTTAAGTCGCACTGCGGAAAATATTGAACGAGTACAGCAAAGTGTTAACGAAGCACCAGAAACATCTGGCAGAAGGCGTTCTGCTCAGCTAGAAATGTCTCGTACGTCACTACGGCGCATTTAAAAAAAAAGATTTACAGTTATACCCATATAAAGTGCAATTGGTCCAAGAATTAAAACCCGCAGATCATCGGCAACGTCTAAATTTTGCAGTTAAATTTCAAGAGTTGGCCAGAAATGAAATCAACTTTATTGAAAATTTGATTATGAGTGATGAAGCTCATTTTCATTTGAATGGCTTTGTTAACAAGCAGAACTGTAGGTTCTGGGGTTCTCAAAATCCAAGAGCCATTCATCAACGCCAATTGCACCCCATCAGGTGTACAGTATGGTGTGGGATCACATCTGAAAATGTCATTGGGCCCTACTTCTTCGAGAATGAAGATGGCAGTGCTGTAACCGTAAATGGAGAGCGGTATCGTTTTATGATAGAAAATTTTTTACGTCCTGCTCTTGAAAACAGACCTGGTATGTGGTTTCAGCAGGACGGAGCCACTGCCCATACTGCCCGAGACACAATGGCACTTTTATGTCAAATTTTTGGAGAGCGAATAATTTCTCGAAATTCGGAAATTATTTGGCCAGCGCGATCGCCAGATTTGACAGCACCCGACTATTTTCTTTGGGGTTTTTTGAAGGAGCGAGTGTATGTGAACAAGCCAGAGACAATCCTTGAACTCAAGGCAAACATTGTTGCAGAAATTCGAACGCTACAGCCACAAGTTTTGAAAGATGTTATGGAAAATGCTCTAAAAAGAGCCCATCAGTGCGAAGCTGAAAACGGTGGTCATTTAAGAGACATCATTTTTCATACTTAGTGTAAAAAAATTTCCATTTTGTATATTATATAATCTGAAAGAAAAAATAAAAAAAATTAATAAACAAAAAA